>OZ030005.1:119147052-119384552 GCA_964023405.1 Apodemus agrarius | reverse complement strand
GCTTTCCAAGGCTGTGTGATTCTAGAGGGAGCCCTGAAGCATCACCAGGGCCAGGGCCAGGGCCAGGGCCAGGGCCAGGGGTTGCTTTGGATCATTCCCAGGCCGCTTCCCTGCTCAAGGTGGTGACTGGGCAGACACCGAGCTGCAGCAATGATAACTGGCCCCGGGCGGCCTCATCTCCAGCAAGCCCAGTGATCTCCCACACCAGCTAGCGAGGACTCACGCCAAACTCCTTCACCCCTCGTTGAGGCGTTTTCGTGTAATTCCACAGTTTGATCATTGACACAGTGGTGGGCAGATCGAAAATGACATACACTCGGTTCACCTGTCAGAGAGCAAAGCTAATTAAAGCAGCTGTGTGTGGAAACAGCTGTGGGCAGGGCCAGCCACCAGGGCAGGGAGCTGGGCCCCAGGTGCCAGTGGTGGCACTTCTCACGCAGGAAGCCTGGAGCTCTGTGGCTTCTCTTCTCCTCAGAGCCCATTTTGAGTCAAGTCACGTGTAGTTGCGTTTGGAATAAACTGCTGAGCTGGCTTTGGGAGGGCCTGCCGCCTCCTGCTGCTGTGGCCCTCATTTAAATACTGGAGAACTGAGAGCAGCCCCACAGTCAAACCCAGGGGCTGTTTCCACCTGCAGAGGCCAGGAGCTTCTCCCCAGCACACAATGTGCATGGCACTGACCCATTTGTCCTTTCTCGGGGCTACAGGGAAAAAGCTAGAGTCCTATGCACCCAGAACCATGGTTTCTCCTAGCCCATGTTTGCCCCAGATTAGCAGCAGGCTCAACATCACAAGGGGGCCACTTGGAAGGCCAAATAAAGAACTAAGTGTGAACGGGCCCAGCCTGCAGCATGCAGTGGCCTGTCAGCAGTGATGGCTGGGTGGAGTCTTTCTGCTCAGACCCTCAGATTCCCACTAGGAGAATGAGAGCAGCCAGAGGGGAGCATGAGCTGCTGTAGGCTGGAGTCCAAGGGCTATAGGACTGGCGTAGCCCTTTGTAACAGGGGACCGGGCTGAGGAGTTGGCCCTGTGGTCTTTGGGAGTTGTTCCCTCCTCTAAGTGGAAAATGTCCATCTTATACTCAGTTATATGAGCAGGACAGGATCCCACCATGTTCTGAAAACAGGTTCTGGCACTGAGGTGGAGGGTGCTGATGGCCTCCACCCTCTCCTGGACCTCCCTCCCTCCTCTCTGGGATGATGGATCGGGCCTGCTGCAGGGTTTGAGAGCTGGAAAAGGCAGTTGGTGTAAGAATGGATGGCATGACCGACTGGAGGTGGGGGCCGGGTGGCCACCCTGTGGCTGTGGGCCATGATGTAAGGAGCAGAGACAGCAAAGGAGATGTGGGAATGTGGACGAAGTCAGGGCGCGGTGGGCTGAAGAGGGCCTTGACAGAGAGAGGCGGCAAGATGCACAGGAGGCCAGTGGTCCCTGTCACCCAGCACCTGGACAGACTTCTGACTTCAGGGTTCCTGGAGCTCCTCACACACCTGGTATCTGGTGCCTTTTGGGGAGTTCATGGAGTGAGAGAAGGGCCTGTAGGCCTGGAAGGGCTACACCCGCAGCTGTTAGCCACAGCCTGCACCTCCGATGGTCCCCAAGTGTTTCAGTTGTCACTGGGCCCAAGGGCAGGTGCCCGTCCAACCCCAGGGCCAGGTACCCACCAAGCCAGGCAGGATGGGGGCCAACCACATGTGCCTGCCGTCACTGGTGTCATTGACTTGGTCGATAAGCTTGTCGGGGGTTCTCACGTCCCCACAAACACCCTCTAGCGCGTTCACACTGTCCGGAAAGGCAGCGATATCTGAGGTGGAGGTTAAGCTGTCGTAACACAAACTCATACGCTGTGCACAGTGTGTCACCCTCAAGTGAGCTGTCAGCAGTGGGTCAGGAGATGCGGGGCTGGTGCCCTACACTCAGCAGTCTGGGAAATGACAGTGAAAATAAATGCCTTCTAAGAAAATGGGGTTGTGGCCAGGGGACACATCTGTGTGGGGCTAAGGGGTCAAGTTCAAAGCCAGGGAACCACAGGTGGTCTAGCAGGACATAAGGGCGTTGCAGAAGCAGATAGAGGTGATGGGGCTGCCACTGCTCTGAAGCTCACGTCACACCCTGCTTGGGCAGGCAGGTATGACTCTGGCAGGTCATGACCTTGTCAAGTCTGCCACCCTGCCCCAACAGGAGCTGACTACAGAAGAGACCTCAACATGCATGTGCAGAATCTGGGTCCAGCTCTGTCACTGTGACGGGGAATCTCTGTCAGGAGATCTCAGGCAAGCCCGCTGGACCTCACTGATGCTGTCACCTCACCTGTAACGAAGCATAAAATGTCTCCAAGCCGGGCAGAGAGCCTCGGAGGGTAGTGGCTGTGAGCCCTCTTGGTGACATCAGTGCAACCTTCAGTTCCAGGAGTCATCCACTAAGTTATGAGGAAGACAATAGTTCCAGAGACTCCAGGCCCCTGGCACTCACAGGACGCTCTGGGGCCATGCCTTTCTCTACCTGAAGAGTCAGAGATCCCGGCTCAAGGATGCCAATGATAAGCAGGTGGGCTTATCATTCTCATACAGAAGATGGGCAACAAACTTCAGAGCTTTACAACTGGGCCGTGTGACCTCAGGCAAACAACCTCTCTGTCTCAAGCTCCTCCCTGGACAATTAAGATTCCAGAATGTTTTGTTCCAAGATTTCTGTGGGGTTCATGGGCTAAATGCTAGCTAGCAGTGCCTGGCACAGGAGCAGCCCTCAGGAAGCACTGAGTTTAGGGGCTGTTAGATAACCAGCGCTCCTGGAGTCAGTGTGGAGGTGAACTGTCAAGGCATCCAGGGGTCCTCTGGTTTAGTCACGGTCATTTCACATGACTGAGGGCCTTGTACTGCCACGTCTCCAGTTAATTTCCAGAGGCTGCATTTAAAAAGATCAATCACCAACTGAAATATTTCAGAGCCCTGTGGGCCGATCAACAAGCTCCAGCATGGCAGGCACACTGTGAACAAAAGTTCCAGTTGACAGACTTCTCTCTGAGTTCTGCAGACTTCAGGGCCTTCAGAACACCAGCTGCCTGAGCCCTCTGAGAAGGGCCTGTGTTAGGCAGGAATCCCCCACACTCTCAACCACAGCACTCTGGTCTGAAGAGAACGAGATGTAGTGGCCTTGGCAAGTATGGCCAGGAGCAGCTCAAAGGGCCCAGTGGCATCCCTCCATATTGTCATCACCATCATCACCAGTATCACCATCACCCCATATCATAACGACCATAACTACCACCACCACCACCCACCATCAGCATCAGTTCTTTCCTTTTGTTTTGTGTTTTGGGACAAGGTCTCACTAAGTAGTCCATGCTAGCTTCAAACTCACAGAGATCTGCCTGCCTCTGCCTCCTGAGTGCTAGGATTAAAGGCATGTGTCACCATGTCTGACCCTCATGGTCTTTTGAAACAGGGCCTTGCTATGTAGCTCAGGCTGCCCTCAAAATTGTACTGGTAATTTGCCTTACAAAAACCTTCCTGCCTCCACCTCTGAATTCCCCCAGCTCCTGCTCCGGGAGGAAAGGATACTGTTCTGGGACAACGGGATCCTCTCCCCATGCTCATCGTACAGCTCCAGCCCTGTGAGGCCAATGTAGTAGGGATCACCCCAGCTGGACAGCAGCTGGAACTGGAAAATGACTGTGAGCGTGATTAAGGAAGAGAAGCTCAGTTTTCTGGAGAAGAAAGCCACGCAGAGGCAGATGTGATGGGCTCTTCTTGTTTGTTGATGGAAGAGTCTCTCTCCCAGAGATGGATGTCTGTCAAAAGGAACCCAGCATCACACTTGCCACACCACCTGCCCTGGGCTCTGGGCCAGGAAGGAACAGGAATCCTAGGAGCAGACCCTGCGGACAGTTGGTGCTGGGACCACTCTCATCTCAGCCTCAGTTTCCCTGGTTATGAGATGATTAGAACAAGAAACGTCCTCCCTCCTCCCTGTCTTTCAAGTTCATGGGAATAGGCATGTTGGGGGTAGGGGAAAGCCTCAGGCCTGGCCGCAGCAGAATGATTCCCATGGACAAGCTCCACGGGTACAAGGCAGCACCTGCCCCCGCCCCGCTTCATCTTCCCAGGCCCCAATTTCTAGAGCAGGAATGGAAGTCATGAGCGCCTAGACACACCCCAGGCAGTCACAGGCCAAGCAACTGCTTCCTTCCGGACCTGGACACCTCCACACCACAGGCGGAGGCGAGCTATCTGGCCTCTCTGACTTGTTTAATTCTAGCTTTTAGCATTCTTTTCAATTGTCTTTTTCTTTTCTTGTTCTTCCTTCCTTCCTTTTTTTTTTTTTTTTAAAGAGCCAGGGTCTTGTTATGCAGTCAGGGATGGTCTGGGACTCATGATCCTCCTGCCTCCACCATGCCTGCCTCTGCGCTTTAGTTTTCATGGCTGGGAAGTGAGGCTGCCACTGTGGCCTGCTCCCAGGGCTGACGCTCTGCTGGCCATGCAGTGAGATCTCACCAGGAAGTGGGGGTGCTCTTGCTGCCTCTGCCCCTGCCATGTTCCTGGGTCACCTGTCTCTTTTCCAGCCCTGCTCAGCTGGGTCCTTTGTGCCACTTCCACAACCCCTAGAGGCAGATGGGTCCCATGCTGCTACTATGTCCTGCAATGCCTCCGTTAGTTCCACTTGCCCTGTGTGGGCACTCGGCTGCCAGGCGCTGTGCTTGCTGGGAGAAGGATACAGCCACAGGGCATGAGTGGGGCTTCATAGTCCATGCTGGCTCGCTCCAGGCTCTTTGCATCTAGCCTAGGAAGAGACCAAAACAGCACCATGAACCCTTCTGCTCTGGAGTCACCAAGAGACACTCCTCAGCCATGGGCTGCAGATGCAGCAGCCGGGGAGATGGAGTGTATCCACAGGGGCAGTGGAGGGCCTAGCCCTTTTCTGTTACAGAACTTTGCAAGCCTTAGAGTACCTAAAAGTGGGGATGTGTTTAACTTAGACAGAGGTGCAGACACCTGGACAGAGTGCTGAACCACTGTGCAAGCCAGGTAGCTGGCAGGAACTTGAGTGGGGTGTGCTTCTGGGGTCACTCTCTTAAGCACATCCCTTGCTCTCTAGAGGGGTGCAGAGGCTATGATTCTGAGGGCTAGGTGCTGCTGATGGGTCAGGGTGCCTGATAGGCCATTTGGATGGGCAGAAGTCTGAGGAGGCATCCCATAGCAGTCGAACTGGACATAGTAAAGGCCCTGGAGTGAAGGCAGGCTGGGGATGCAGAAGAGAAAGGGGACAAAGAGGAAGCCCTGAGCACTACTGACTTCATGATCCCCAGTCCAGGCCTGTTTCCATTTCTGTGAAATGGGTATAAAATCCCTGCTTTTAAGTACAGACTCTAAGAGATAGGAAGATCTCTGTGAGTTTGAGGCTAGCCTAATCTACATTGTGAATTCTAGGCTAGCCAGAGTTAGAGTAAGATCCTATCTCAGGAAAGACAACAATACCCCCACCCCCAACAAACTCAAAACCAAAACTCAAGTGCAGACTCAAAAGCATGGGCCATACTGGCTCCAGGAGAGACGACCACTGCTCTACCCTCTCCTCCAGCTCTTCTCTATGGACCTCCCTGGGCTGTTCTGAGCAAGGACACTGTACAATTTTGCCACAGGGGGACAAGTTCTTTTGCTTCACTATTGTGGGTTTTGGTGCTCAGACACTGGGGACTGTAAACCCGCAAACCTCACTTGGTTTCTACTTTGGTGCTGGAGCAGTTTCCAGGACACCTCGGCACACCCAAGTGAGAGCTTTTCACCTGCTCTTCTCTTGGGATCAGGACTGGGGAACAGGTGCTGGCTGGAAGCAACCAGAGGTGTTTCTGGACAATATGCGTGTCTGCAGCTCCAGCCCTGAGGGCGCACACACAGAAGATGCTCATGGGCTAGACCAACTCCCTCACCTCCTGGTGGGTGCTGGTGGTAGCCGGGTCTGTAGGTAGTCCCCAAAGAGGATTTCTTGTGCAAAATCAAAGTGGCAGTTGCCAGGCCCCTTTCGGATGAGAAAGCCTTCTGCAGGAGACACACACAGGCCATCCAGGGACACATGAGCGATTTTGACCTAGCAGAGGAGACACAGGAAATCCAGCCATGCCTGAGTTCTGGTGACAGTTACATTCCATTTTTTAGCACAACTTTGGGTCTGGGCACAAGGTACCTGGAGTAAGGGCCCTGTCCAGAGGACTCTTACCTGTGTTTACCATGCATGCATTTCAGAGGACGCATGGGACTTGGTGGGGGACACCAGACACCAGTGGCAGTGGCCTGTAGCAGTCAAAGGCACTGGCTCAGTAGCACAACCTCTACCAGCAGTGCTGTGCAGGCCTCCAGCCTCTCTCCACCTCCTTCCCCACTGTGAGATGGGCATAGACTCCATCTTCCTACTTTCAGCACCTGCTAAGTCCACTCTGGGTGCATAGCAGAGACCCAGCTGGTCCTCCTCACAGCCTCAGGACTGACAGGTAGTGGCACTGGGTAGTGATAGGTAGTGAGCTTACAGAGCACACACGCACACTCATGAACACACACACACACACACACACACACACACACACACATATGCATGCTCATGCACACACCTCCGTATCCTGTCCAGGCAAGAATCCTCTAGCCACGCTGCTGGAATCTGGCAGCAAACTGCAAAGACCTATAAGCCTTCAGAGGTCACTTGCCATCTCTGCCAAGCAATTGAAAGCATCCCACCAGCAATTGAAACAGAGTGTGGGCTTCATGCTTGATAGACCAGACGTTAGTTGTGTAGTCCCAAGAGAATGGACAACCTTTCCAGCCTTCGTTGGAGCTCTGAGAGGTGGGGCAGTAGAGGCCTGATGAAATGATCAGCATACACAAGCCTGCCTGACAACACCCTTCCCAGCGTTCAGTGGACACAGGGTCTGCAGCTGACATACAAGCCTGGACAGTGTGGGAAGGCACACCCACAGCTCTGCAATCCCCCCAGGCTTCCCTGGGCTGTGGGCTACATTTGCTGTGTGCAAAAGGAAATGCAGCTTGCTCTCTCCCTGGATATCAGCCTCCCCCCCTCCATTTGGAAGGTTCTGGAGGATTTATGCTCCTCTCCAGCACCCACGCCAGCCATTCATCATGCTGCCTCCCTGACAGCGGACTCCGCTCTGCCTGCCCGCCCGGCTTACCCCTCGGTAGGTGTCCTCGGGAGATTTATTGTAGTTCCAGAGGCGCAGGCCAGCAATGCTTTGGGCTCTGTCAAAGTGGATCATAACCACATGGTCCAACCCAGGGGAAAAGGGGATCAGCCACATGTGCTCATCCTCGGTGGTGATGTTCATGCCATCGATCAGCCTGCAGGCAAGGAGGGCAGGTCAGCGAGAGTGGGGGCCTCGGGAAGCCTGCCTCCCTCAGCCAGCTATGTCTTGGAAGGTGGGAGAGCCGTGAAGCCAAGCAGTGCTTAAGAAGGGGTAGAAACAGTGTGTGCTCGAGAAGGTGTTGAGAGACACTCATCCTCAACCGTTCAACAGAGACAGCTGTGTCCTCCTTGGGAATCCCTCAGCCTAGCGACCCCAGGGTGGGGACTTCTGCTGAGTATTATTATTCTGCATGTCAGGAAGGCTGCAGTAGAAATGAGCTCATCACAGAGCTGTGATGCAGGTATCCTGGATGTGCTGTGGTTAATGGCATGAGATGTGACGTGCTCAGGCAGGCAGACCACAGGAAGCAGGAACCAACTGCAAGCTGGGAATGAGGTTATGACCTCAGTGTCAGTGCTCAGAAGGGGTGCACTGGGGTGGAGGGGTGGGTCTTTTCTCTGTTGTCTAGATGATCTGCAAGATGTAGAGGCAGTTTGACAGAAGTGAATCCCTTCTCTCTTGGTAAACATCAGGGAACCTGGCAGACCTAGGCCAGGAACAAGTGCCAGAAGAGGCCTGACTGTGATGAGCTGGACATGCTCGGTAGTGAGGTCTAGGGCCCAGGGACACCCCAGCCAGCAGGAGTGGCTTCCAAACCACTTACCTCTGCCCCTCTGCTTCTATCCCTGCCTCAGCCTCTTCAGCCTGGCCTCGACCTTTGTACTCTGTTGTGGCATGGCCACTTGAAGACCCAGACTCAGAGATAACCAGTCCCCACACCAACTCCACCCTTGGACCCTGGGGACCTTGAGGCGACTGTACTGTAAGCAACTCTGGCTGTGTCCACAATTCCCACATCTGAAATCAACTTTCCCCCTTACCATTTGATAGTTTAAGGTTTAGAATAAATCCAAGTGTTCATCCATGGAGGTAAAGCGTTCTCTCTCCTGTGCTCTAAAAGGCTGTTATTAAATTGATGGATGGTGTGTCTTACAATTGCTGGCATGTTAAAACTGAGGAAATTCAGCAGGCTGACCCTGCTGTTTGTGAAGGAAGCTGGCTTCTGCAGACTGCTGTTTCCTTCCAAAGCAATCACTTCTGTCTTGGGGACTGGCTGCCAGCAAAACTGTTGCAGAGGTTTGAGAGAGGGGACACTGGAGGTAGATGGCAGATAGACATGGTGACAAAACAAGTCTCCTCCTTTGCAGTCACCTCCTGGTTCTGCCCTTGAGAGACCCAGTAGCAATAAGCCTCTCTCAAGCGTAGATCAGGGTCTCTAAATGCTATGGACACCATCAGGGTCCTGTCTCTGCAGGGACATGGTAGAGGCCAGATGTCGGTCGGGCAAGAGAGGCAAGCAGAGCCTGGGCCATCCTGCCACAGCCAAAGGCTGAGGAGCAGCAGTCAGTAGTAGAAGGCTTGCCCTGCTTGCAAAGGGGCTCTGGTTTCTGTCCCCAGAACTTCAAACAGACAACACTAAATACTGCAAATAAATATGTCAAGGAGCACAGGTACTCCCAGAGTCTGAGGTCACCAAAAAGGGGAAAAGATGGCTTCAGGCCAGGCCCCATCTCCAGCAACAGATGGACAACAGAAAAGGCACTCACTGGCGTCTTTGGAGGTTCTTTGTCTCATGTTTTGTCAGGACATTTTTTTAAAAGCCTTATGGCTCTTTGCATTATGGATCCCAGTTTTGTGCTTTTACGGGATTCCTGTGTATGCAGAGGTGTGTCTCTGTGTTTGTATAACATTCTTATGCTTTTTCTTTGGCCCTTTTCTTCCGTTTGTTTTGTTCTATTCCCATTTGTGTGTTTTTGTATTATTCTCTCACTTATTATTATTCTTTAGATCCCTGTTTGTTTTTCAACAAGACAGAAAGGGTATGGGTCCTGGAGAGAGGGCAGGAGGGGAGGAAGTAGGAGGAGTGTGTGTGTGTGTGGGGGGGGAGCCATAATCAGAATGTGGTGAATGAAAAACATCTTTTGTTTTGTTTTTGTTTTTCAAGACAGGATTTCTCTGTGTAGCTCTGGCTGTCCTGGAACTTGCTATGTAAACCAGGTTGTCCTTGAACTCGGAGATATGCCTGCCTCTGCCTCCTGAGTACTGGGATTAAAGGCATAAAACACCACATCTGACTGAAAAAAATCTTTCAAGAAAAGAAAAATAGAAAAACAACAAAAAAGAAGAGATGAGTTGGTGGCATACTTCTATAATTCTAGCACTTGAAACCGAAGCAGGAGGATCTTGAACTTGAAGTCCTGTTGGTACACACTGAGACCCTGTCTTAAGAAAATCAGAACCTTGGAGGTGGGGACACTCCAGAGTGAAGAGAGCCTAGAGACTGGGGGAATGTTTGTCAGCTACAGACGGCAGGATTAAAGAGAAGAGATCAAAATGGCCAATAAGTATTTGAAAGAAAAACCTCATCATCCCTAAGGATCAGAGAAAACTGCTTTGAGAATCCATCTCATCCCGTAAAGATAGCAAATGACAAGCAATGCTGGAGAGGATACGGGGAACCAGGACCCCTTACTCCTGCCATTAGGAGTCATAGCAATCATGGGGGGCTTCAAAGTGTCTAAAATACATCTACCATATGACCAGCTGTAACTCTCCTGGGTTTATACTCAAAGGACTGTACGTCAGCATACCATGAGAGACTTGCACATTCATGTTTACTGCTCTGTTCTCTAAAATATACAGAGGAGGATGTGGACTGAGTCTAGATGTCCATCAATAGATGGTAAAGAAATGTGGTCCATACACACAATGGAATTTTATGCATCCATAAGGAAAAATGCAACCATATGGTATTTGCAGGAAAATGGATGCAACCAGAAGGTTAAGAGAAACAAGCCAGACGCAGATGTCTATATCCGTATGTCTTCTTTTTTTGTTTGTTTGTTTGTTTTTGTTTGTTTGTTTTTGTTTTGTTTTTTCGAGACAGGGTTTTTCTGTGTTGTCCTGGCTGTCCTGGAACTCACTCTGTAGACCAGGCTGGCCTCGAACTCAGAGATCCGCCTGCCTCTGCCTCCCAAGTGCTGGGATTACAGGCGTGCGCCACCACCGCCCGGCCATCCGTATGTCTTCTAACTCACCGAGCCTAAACCTTAAGTTATATATGGGTGCGTGTACCTGTGCATTTATATTAGAGACTTAGAAAGGGCTTCACTGGCGGGAAGGAAGGGATCTTAAGATGGGGATAGAAGCATAATAGACCACTTAAAATATGGCAGCAGACATGGCTTCACTAGGAGAAGCAAAGAAGCTAATGAGAGGGTCCAGGGAAGGATGGTGGGGGAGGGGAGGAGTGAGGACAAGGTGTGATGATGTGTGTATGAAGTTGCCTTAATGAAACCCATTTCTTTTAGTCTAACCTAAAATACAAAAATAAACAAAGGAAAGAAGGAAGGAAAAATGAAAGTTCACTGAAGCTTGAGGGCTTCTCAGACAACGGCATACTTGGTTACTAGATTTTTAGCTTGAGTACACACACAGTAAGAGGGCTATCTGGTGGCTCAGGGACTGCTACACACAGATCTAGGTGTGACAAGGACATTGAGAGTGTGTTTGCCTTTTTCCCGTGCTTCCTGGTCAGAGATATGCACAGGAATGTTTAAGGATGTCATTAAGATTGGGCTAGGGGCAGTCGGGATGACCTGTGGGGTGTCTGTCAAGTAGGTGATGGATGGTCATGCTGGGCAGGTGTGGTTTCTTCTGCAGTTGGCCAGAGGTGGCTTGTAGGGTCAGTCTAGGTCTGCCAGCCTACCTGCCAGGATCGACAGCCCATGATGACCCCAAGCAGTCAGTGCCCACAGGCTCGAAGGTCACAGTGAAGGGACAAAGAGGACACAGGCAGGACAAGGGGCTACAATGTGACCACCTTACATCCAACCTGTAGCCATGGAGGTTATTATCATAGTTCTATGGATAAAGAAATTGAGGCAGAGGAGATGCCAACTCGGCAGTTAAATGCAGTGTTGGCATATTCCATAGCCTATGTCTAAATCATAACCCACTTGACCAGTCTGGGCACTTTTGGCCATAGTGATAACAATAACGTCTTAGTCTATGCTGTGGCTTTCATGGATGGACAGCTGTGATCTACTAGCAGCTCAGTGTCTGGCACTTACCATTCCAATGTGGCACTTGCCCTATTGGTTAGTCTCGCTGTCCTCACTGTTATAATTGTGACGTTTAGAAATTTAAAGCAGAGGAGAGCTTTGAACTCCCATCCTTCAACTGTCCTTGCTTCTAATTAAGTCACATAGCTGTTTAGAGCAGGAGGCCAAGTGCCAGTCAAGATGAATGGCAGGTGTCTGTGGATAGATACTATAAAAGCTTGTCCATTCATCCTGGTCATGGCATCTGGAATGTGCGGGAGGCAGAGCAGCCATAGTGGCCAACCCAGACTTCATTTTCAAGTTTGTAGAGGGGAGAGGCCTAGGGCAGGCATGTGCAAGCAGAGTGGGTCACCACCAAGGTTGACAGACTGTGCTGCGCAAGGCCCTCACCGAGGCCAGTGTGATGTCACAGCATGCAGCATCTGCAGATACACCAGCCTGACTTCTTATCCTGCTCTGCAATGGGGATCGTCTGTGCAAAGGGTCAGACTTAACTTCTTTTGGTCACATGCCGTCTCAGGCAGTATCGGATGTGCCTGATGCCTGGGACACAGAGCATGTCTCTAGACCCCAACTGCCACAGTCAAGCTTCTAATACTTACTTGTCCAGGGTCCGTGAGTCGTCATTGTACTCGGGCAGGTCGTTTAAGTCCCTGGGAGAGGCGGAGAGCTGGTGTGCTTGGATGGGCAGGGCCTCGCCGTCCTTGCCTACGACTTCCAGGCCAGTGAGCCCTATGTAGTGCAGGTCCCCCCAGGAGGCTGTCAAGTTTAGTCGGAGGCCTGTGGGGGAAGGAACAAGACAGTCACCACCAGGGCAGCTGTTGGCTCTCGTGTTGCTTTCCATCGAGGCGCTCCCTTCCTGGCCTCACCATGCTTCAGGAGCCTTAGTTCTGTGCAGACCATCTTCCCACTGTCCCGTTTTCTATGTATTTCTTCTGTCCCAAGGCTATTCCTGTCCTCTGGACTATACTCATGTTTCAGGCGCCAGGCCAGTGCTGCAATCACAGCCTGCCATATCTTTGTATATTTCCTCTACCAAACCCCAGAGGCTACTACTTAGTAAATGGCCATGTGGCCTGCCAGGTGGCTGACTCCTTAAGGGAACAACCCCACTTGTCTTTCCAGACCACTTGTACCCAGGGACTGGCATAAAGCAGAGGCTCGATGCCAATGCATGCCTGGCAAAGGGCTGCTCAGGAAACCCCACACCCAGAACTTAGCATCTTAGGCAAATGAGCTCCTCCTGCGAG
Organism: Apodemus agrarius; assembly: GCA_964023405.1. Lineage (NCBI taxonomy): Eukaryota > Metazoa > Chordata > Mammalia > Rodentia > Muridae > Apodemus > Apodemus agrarius. Next base: position 119,371,836 of record OZ030005.1, on the reverse strand, counting down.
CCCTCCCTGGACTCAGGGTAAAGGAAGTGCCTGCTGAGCCCGCCCTGCCTCCTCAGCTTTCAGCCCCCTTCACCAGACACCATTTCAGGACACCTTCTGTGGTCCTGGGACACACATGCCAGGTGACTCATTGCACTGCCCAGAAAGCTCCCCTCTCTGGGTCATACCCTGCCACCCTGTCACAGGCTTGGCTGGAGTTCCTCCTTTACCAGTAGAGCAGGGCCAAGCTCACCGGCTCTCCTACCCTGGAGGCGCTTGGCCAGTTTAGCACCTAAGGCTTAATCCTTTGGACTTCTGCTGAGTGACAGTACCATTGGAGGAGCTGGCAGAAAGCCTGGGGTCATGGGGCGCTCCATATTTCTTACAAGAGGATCTGCAAGTCCAGGAAAACTTCAGAACTCTCTGGGGGCCAGGCTGCAACCTCTCACCTCCCTGCACTTGACATCTTGTCCTACGCCCTGTCATTTCCCAGCACCCTTTTGTGACTCAGTCTTCAAACTTCCTCTCTGTGGTGCCAAAGTTGGCCTGAACATCTCAGGAGTGAAGACGACCTGGGTCCTCAGTAGCACCGAACGGACTGCTTGTCATGCGCATGTGCCCTCCGGGGTATGGATGGTCAGCAAAGCAGCTGGCTGCCCCCCAGCCTGTGGCCATGCTGCTCTCCCCACAGAGGTGGGCCGGCTTCTCCACCCTGCATCTGGGCTGCATGGCTTATGTGCACAGGAGCTTGTCTTTTCTTTCTGTCCTGTGCTGGTGCCAAGAGAGCTCAGTCACCTGTTGCTCTGGCCCATAGCAGCACATGCAGGCAGGTGCCAGTCCCTCAAACCACATGCCCCAACAGAGCGATGGGGTGGGTGGGGAGTGGCACAGTGGGAGCTGGGTGTTTAGGGAGGGGAGGGGAGATGGCAACTGGGCTGGGGCCTGCAAGCTAGGATGAGCCATGTTTTCCTGAATTCCCAGAAGATCACTCTAGGTTGAGGGGACACACTAGGCCCGCATCTGGAAGCAGCTAGCCAAGGGAGGAGAGGAGCATGAAACTGGAGAAGGAGGCTGAGCTCAGTGCCGTGTGGAAGTGGAGTGGTGTGTGCTGTAAGCCGTGGGACACTATTACAGGTTACTTTTTGTTGAGACAATCTCTCCCTTTGTAGTCTAGGATGGTCTCAAAACGTGATCCTCCGGGCTTGGCATGATCCTCCGGGCTTGGCCTCCTGAGTCTGGGGCTACAGATGTGCACAACCGTGGCCCACATATGGGATCAGGGCAGTGGTGCAGGATGAACCCTGTCTCAGAGGGTTAGACACTGGTGCTGAAGAGGCCTCCCCGAGGGTGCTCTTACTGGGAGAGGGCAGCAGGGACACAATCAAGGTGTGTTTAAGAGGCGATGGAGCCTAACGGCTTGAACGTACAAGAAGAAGAAGGGACTGACCCGGTGACAGAGTGGTGTGGGTAGTGTGTGGGAGAGAATGCCTGGTGGAGGAGGGAGTACACTGGGGAGGGAGGGACAGGAGGAGGCAGAACTGCCCCCTCTCCCTGGGAACAAGAAGCCTTTCCCATGCCTGCAGCCCCTTTGTGTCTGTAAGATGCACCTGATTCCCCTGATTCAAGGCTCTGAATGCACTGGCTCTCCTTGTGAGCTGATATTCATGTTCCATATTCATTTTCCTTGGGTGCATCAATTAGTATTTATACAAATGGAAATTAATTTTGTTATTTCTCTCATGTTTTGGCCCTCTCGACTCCTTCCCTATTCATTGTGGCTGATATTTGCAAAACTTCCCAAATGAGTGTCATCTGCAAATTAGCAAGTCATATATTCCCCTTTTAAAGCATGAAGAAGATTGGCCATGTCCACCCACCGCCTTCCCCCAAACACACCTCCTCCCCGCCAGGCAACCTTATTAAAGGGCACTTCACGTGCACAGGTTGTTAAGCAGGTGGAGGATGGGATGGGGGTTCAGAGAGAAGAAATGGAGGACTCTTGGGGCTCTAAGCTCAAGAGGGAGGCAATGAGAGAGTGGAGAGGCCTCAGTGCTTTCCTGGCAGGTACAATGATCAAAGCCACAGTACTCTACCCCAGGGCCAAGAAAGACTGGATTGGTTCCATACAAAGGCATTGGTAAATAGGCTTTGGGGGAAAATTAGTCTAGATAGGACAGCGGCAGCTTCTCCCTGGCAGCACCTTCACCTACCTTTCTTCTCCTCCAGGAAGAGCTTCTGTCTCATCTAGGTTAACTGGGCATCTGGCCACTCTCACTAGGCTACAGTGACAGTTAATGACCCATCTCTGGTCAGATATGGTTTTTTTTATATCTCCTACCTGTCCAGTCCCTCATAGTGAACTGCAGAATGAATGTATGGACAGGCTTGAGATACAAACTAGACCCAGAGACTTAATTCTAGGGCTAGATCTTCTGGACAATAAACGTGGTTTTTGCTCTTGGGTTGCGAATGGGTGGATGTGAGCACAAAGCTCCCTGGAGCCTCTGGTACATAGCCTTCCCACAGGTCACTGGTGCATGGCTCCCATGGAGAACAAGAGGCAAACAGGGTAGAAAGGCTGAGACACGGTAAGTCTCCATGATGTCATTTCCCTGTCTAGATTCAGCTGCCTAAGAAACTAGTGACCCTAACTTCTAGGTGCATGAATTCAATTTCCAGTGTGTGTGTGTATGTGTGTGTGTGTGTGCGCGTGTGCGTGCGTGCGTGCATGCGTGCGTGCGTGCGTGCGTGCGTGCGTGTGTGTGTGTGTGTGTGTGTGTGTGTGCATGCTTGTATGCTTCAAACCCCAAGGAAAGCAAACTCAGTTAAAATAAATAAATAAATAAATAAATAAATAAATGAATGAATGATTGCTATCTTCTAGGACCTGACAGCTTCACCAGAAGTGCTGACCCTTACAGAGGTCTCTGCCATACAGTAGCCTCCTAACCAGAGCCTGGAGGCACACTGCAGTACGGGGAGGATTTGTACTCTTGGAGTTAGATCCCCTTGCTTCTGGTCCCAACCTTGGCTCTCTGAGCTTCAGTTGTCTAATACAAAAAATGAGAACACTAAGGTCAGGCAGGGAAGGCCCAGCTCTGCCTCTCAAAGAGATAAAACCTGCCCTAAGCCAGGCTCTCGCCTAACATTGGCTGAGTATTTATTTATTTATTTATTTGGTCGACTATTTATCTACTCATTCAGTGTGTGTGTGTTCTCGCGCGTGCCCTGAGTGTGTGTATCCTGTGCGTTAGGGTCTATTATGTGTGTAGGTGGAAGCCAGAGGCCAGCCTTGGCTGCCATTCTTCCTTCCTGGGCCCCAGGACCGACTGGCAGAGCTCCAGAGGTTTGCTTGTTTCCATCTTGCCAACACTGGGATCGCAGGTGTGCACTGCCATGCCTGACTGTGTGGGCACTAAGAACCAAAATGGCCAGGGTCCTCCAGCTCATATGCCAAATGGACCATCTCTCTGCCTATTTGTTTGTTTGTTTTTTCACTTATTCAGGCACGATCTCTCATAGAACACAGGCTGACCTTCAACTCGGGTTCTCCTGCCCCTGTCTCTCTTTAGTCTGTTAGTCTAAAGTAATTCAGTGGCCTGGAGTGGAAAGAGCAGTAGAGATTCAAAATAAGTCACCTTTCTGTCTAAGAGACCATTTTTTCCCTTTTGGACACGCAAGGAACAGGGGAGCATTCTCACTGAGGACAGTGGGAAGGTTTGGGGAAACCAGATGCAGAAGAGCCGGCAGGAAGAGGTGCAGTGTACATTAGGCACCATCTAGACCTTGTCTGTACTACAGGGTTAATGAGTATCTTCAGAAAGGTGTGTCCTTTATGGATGTACCTATGACCAGAGACATGAAGACACGGGGGCATGAAGACCAAGCTTTCTCTCAACTCAGGTTACCAGCAGTATCCACCCAGCCTCTAGGCTTCCTACCTAGCCATGGAGCCCTTTATGAGGCTCCCTTTGCTTTCTGTCCAGATCTGCCTGCCCCTCAGTATGAGTCATGGAAGGCTCCATCCGTCCTCCCTCAGAGCTACCTTAGAGACCCCATACTCAGACCACACAGACTGGGCAGCCAGGGAGCCTGAAGAGGCTTTCAGAGCCAGGAGCCTCTACCCACTAAGGTGGCAAGGGAAGGGGCCAGGCTGGGCTGGGCTGGACTGGCAACTGGAGGTGTGAGGCTGCTTCTGAAGAAATGGGGTAGGGTCACAGCTCTTTTTTCAAGAGATAAACTGAAAGCAAGTGACACAGCAGCAGGAAGAGCAAGAAAGAACAGGAGACAAGGTGGCAGGGCACACAAAGAACCTGTTAGCAGGGCCTGGCAGGGGGGTGATCACAGCTTGGAGCTTCCTTAGACAATGAGGGGCTAGCATGGGTGTGAGAGAGCTAAGAGAGGAACGTGTCTGGAAGGAAGGGGAGAGGCCCAGGAGCCTAGATGAGATCTACGCCGGGAGGCTTGCTGGCCGAGCAGCCTTATGTACGTCAACATGTGAAAGTAGCCGACACTTCAGAGTCTGCTTAAAATCATGGCTTCTGGAGAAGTCAGAGGACCCAGGCCTTGGGCCATGTGATTCCCTCACACTCACACCCCTAACTCCTTTGCTTTGTGGAAGAGCTGAGTTGTGGTTGAGTTCTATAGTAGCTCTAATTACTAAGCCTGCAGCAGCCTAGAGTCAACTGGCTCCCAAGTTTGGATCCGTAGTGGGCACATAGGAGGCCTAGGTACAAAATACAAAATGCTACAATGCCTCCCTGACAGTACAAAATAAACAGAAGGCTCTGCTTGGAACTTGGGGAAGGTACTCACATAACCCGTAGAAGATGCCTGGCTCGGGTGTGGTGACTTCAGAGACAGGGGGGCTGGCTTGTAGCTCTAGCCCTGGTACCTATAGGATGTTTGGGGAGAAACAGAGAGAAGAGAGGTTTTAGTGGTACCCACACAGTTCCTTTACCAGACTCACTGCCCATTCCATTCTCAGGCAATGCCTGCATCTGGTTTTGTATGTCTTTTCATCCTATGATGAAGTTTGTGGGTGTTTGGAGCCTGGGACCACATCCCTACCAATAGCTCTTACCAACAGCTGAGGGGCAACACCAGGGTATGCAGACCTTCCCAGAGTCTTTTGTGGACCCACAATGTTTATTGAGTGAGAGGAAAGGAAGAGAAAAGAAAGGATAGAGGAGGAAGGAATGGGAGGTGGGACACAGGAAGGAGGGAGACAAGGAATCAGGAAGGGAGGGGAAAGGAGGGGGATGAAAGATGGAAGAGGAGAAAGGGGGATAGATGAGGAAGGAGAAAAGGAGAAGACAGGAAGAGGCGGAGCTGGAAGGAAAAGAGGTAGGAGGAGAGGGAGAGGAAGAAGAAAGATGGAGGAGGGAAAGGAGAAAGGAGAGAACAAGAAGGAGAGGGGTGACGAATGGAGACAGAGGGAGAGAAGAGACTGAGATGAAAAGAGGAGGAAATGAGGAAGAAGGAAGAAAGGGGACCTCAAACCACAGCAAGTGGCCCCCACTTTGGCTGTCCAGAACTGGCATCTTAGGGGTGAGCTGAGCCTCTTGTATTGTTAGAGTTCTTAGTTGACCCTCACAGACAACCAGTCTTGTCTACTGATAGGTCAGAGTAGTCTGCTCTACTCTGCTTGGGGTGTCCACATAAGACTAATTAATGTATTATTTATATTAATTCTCCCCGACAAAGATGCCTCCAGGGCTTCAGTCAGGGACGGGTCTAAGGCGAAAGGAAGTAAGAAGTTTGTCTCTCCGGGACCAAGCAGTCCCTCACCCGTCACCAGGTGCTCCTGGGCCTTGACATTTGGAAGCCACTAGGCAGATGAAGGATTCAAGGTCAGCTCCCTGGAGACATGCAGGCCAAGAGCAGACTGCTGTGCTTTGTGGGCAGGAAGGCTTGGAACTTTCAGTTAATGGCCACTTTTAAACTTAGGTCATCTAAGACCCAGATTTCTGGCTTCTTTTGAAAAGATCATGAGAACAGGCAGCAATGGGCGCTGAGCTGTCACTGTCAGGGCAGAGTGGCAGTCCCTTTTTAGGCTCCTGCTCGAGGCCCTCTTACCATGCCTGCCTGGCCTTGACTGAGCATGGATCTGGTCTCCATGCCAGCTGCCTGCTTGGCTCACACACTTCTGTGGGCCAGCCTGTCTCCTAGGGCTTCTGGCTGTCCCATCCATCTTTTTTTTCTTCCTCTTCCTCTGCATTACAGGACCCTCGCCTGAGACCCTGGGGCCTCTCCATTTCATCAATGGACCCTGACGTGGGCTCACTCTTGCCCATTTTCTTCAGTATTATGCACTCCGATTCTGGCTTTGATACCTTCGTGGTATACCCTCAGTTAAGGCACTTAATCCATGCCCTCAGCAGGAATACAACAGCTCCCCGACTTATTTTATCTGAGGGTCATCTTGGGACTGGGCTTACAAAGCCTGTGTCATTAGTGAGCTTGGGTTAGGGCATGTGCTCAGGCAACCAGCTGCGCTCACTGTTTGGTTTATAAGTGGGTCAGGGGTAGAACCTGGGCCTAAAGCATGCTAGGCAAGTACTTTCCCAGTGAGCTACATCTACAGTCTTCTTTCTGCTTTTTATCTTGAGACAGTTTCTCTAACTTGGCCAGGATGGTTCTGAACTCATTCTACACCCGATTTGCCTTAAACTTGCAAATGGCTGGCTTTCAGGCCTGAACCAACAGGCTCCGCTCTGGTCATTTTTTCCTTTCCATGTTTTTTCCCATTACACCTCCAGAGCAGCCTCCTCCCTTTGGCTCCCAGTCCTGCCCTTACAAATCCCTCTCCTCACTGCCCTCTCCCCTCCTTCTCAGAGAAAGGGAGCCCCCCCCCTGAATACTCTGCTCATTGCTTTAATTGAAAGCCTGCCTCCCTCAGGCATTTCTGTTCTACTCACAATAGTGAGTGATCTGAAGCAGCCCCAGGCACACCCCTCTCCCCAAAGACAACACAACCTTTAAATTATATACATGCAGTACTGAGCCCAACAGCCAGCCTATGCTTCCTGGCTTTGATGAAAATTTGAATCCTTACTTCAGTTAAAAAAATAATTAGAAAGTGAAATATGAAATACTGAATAGAAAATGAAATAGAAAAAAAAAGGGAACTGTCAAGGCAGCAGCCCCAGCAGCATAAGGACATTCGTCTTCCTTTCCCTCCCTGCTCTGAGTCAGGAGCAGTCATCCATTTAGGAGATGACCCACTACTTGGGAGGCTGAGGCAGGAAAAGAGTGAGTTCGAGGCCAGACTGTGCTGCATAGTGAGACCTTGTCCTGAACAACAAAAGGAATCTAGTTAGGGGTACTCCAGCAGCCCACTCCAGTCCTACCTGGTCCTGGGCACCCAAGCCAGCCTGTGTGAAGGGCCTTTCATCCTGACCTTCACCATCGGCAGTGCTGGGCCTCCTTAGTGCCTCTTCAGGCTGAAGGCCACACAGGCTCTCAGCATCCATGTCAAAAGTATCATCCAAACAGAATATGGCCTCCAGGATGTCCTCATCCACGGTGAATAGAATAGTGTCTCCAAAGTGCTCGGGGGCTGGGCACATCACCAAGAAGAGAGAAGATTCAGCTGGCCCTGGGGCCCCAGTGATCTGCCATTATAACATGTTAGAGTGTCCCATACACTATGTGGTCTCAAGCAACTGACAGTTCATGATATGAGCCAAGCAAGAGCTCAGCCCCCATATTTCACCAAGCTGAGAGTCACAGTGCTGGGACCTCATGGAGCAGGAATTCTTGTTATCTCTCACCATACAAGTCCCCGGTATGTGTGAGGCACTGGGTGCCCAACCCAGATCCCTCAGCCAGTTTCTGCAGTGCTGGGGATACAAGACCCAGGGTCTTGTACATGCTACTCAAGAGGTCTACCACTGACCTATAGCTACAGACTTTCCTTGCTTTAAATCTTGAGACAGCCTTGTTAAGATGCAGACTGTCCCTGAACTTAGTCTATAGCTCACATAAGCTAGAATCTTTGGTGAAGCAGGATTTCAAATAGTGTGTATAGGATGGGGGTAGTCTCGAGGGTGACTTTACCATCCATGCGTAACCCTAAGGCTGGGATTACAGGTGTACACTGCCTAGCCTGGCTTCCTGTGGGCCCTTTTATAAAGCGCCTCCCCCAGAAGGTGTGGGTATCCCCCAACCTGGGGAGCTGGGCTCCAATGACAGGCTTGCCCGCAATGACAGGCTGGCCTCCAGTGACAGGCCGGCCATGGGCTCCCTGCATATCCCACCCCTTTGCCTTATGGCAAGAAAGATGCTACAATTCATGACTCTGAACTTGCAGAAAATCCCCTTCTCAGGTTCAAGATCCTAGCCTCTAGAGAGACACTCAGTGTTAGAGAGCCAACTCTGGCCTACCCATCCTGGAGGAGGTGAGGCATGTACCTCACATCTAGGAAGACCTTACCTGTCCTGGGCTAGCTCATGGGTTTCCACTCCATGCCTCAGTGAGTAGCAAACATGGACTTGTAGAAAATCCCCACAGATATACTGTACCTCCCATGAGGGTTCCTGAGGCTTTGGCAATTTCTCCTTCAAAGATGCACTGAGTATCCAACAGCATCGTGATGTCCTTCACACCTCGAAAGGAGTGGATTCGAGACTTATTATAATTCCAAATCCTAATCAGGGCAACTTGACAAGGGTGTGTGAACTCAATGGAGATGGTATGGGTCATGCCTGGTGTGAAGGGGGCCAGCCAGACGTGCATGTCATCCTGGGTTCTGTTCACCCCGTCAATGAGGTTGGAGACTACACGTGGGTCTTTCCCATAAGCTGGTAAAATGTTGATGTCAGGGGGGTCCGCTGTAATGCTGGAAATCTGTACTGGCTCCCCAGAGGAGCTGAATATTTCTATGCCGTTAAGGCCAACATAGTGTCTGTCTCCCCATGTAGACTTGATATCGATAACCAAGTGCTGCCCATAAGGGAGGACTGGGATTTTAAAGTCGCTGTCGCCATCTGTCTCTGTGGAGGGCTCTGGCTCCTCCTCTCTGCAAGGGGCTGGGGATTCCTCATGCCGGCTACTCCTCTGCTGCTTCAGGAACTCATCTAGGATGTCCCCTTGTGGCTCTAGGGCAGAGATTCGGCCCCGGTGGGCACGGTCGAAGGCAGTGAGGGAGTCCCATGATGCATGCAGTGCATGCTCCTGTTCACCATACCACTGCAACCAAGGCAGTGTCTGGGTGGCCTGCATGTCTTCTGAAAGAGAGCACAGGAGGGGCACCCTATTAGTATCACACCCTGGAAACTGACTTGTGCATTCCCAGAACCAGGAAAGCTCTGATACTTCATTAAAGCCACTGTCTTGTTTGTCCCTCACAACTCTAAGAAGGGAAGACAATCCTGCCTTACAGATGCAGACACTGAGGCTCAGAGAGCAGAGTGCCTGCAAAGCCAGCTTCATTCAGATTAATTAATTAATAAGGTATATTCCACAGAGATGGTCCACATGAGTACTCCACAACTTCGGGGTGGGCTAGGTGACCTATGGCTTCCTGTCCCACATGATCTTCAGTATTGCTCTTGACAAAGAAATATTTATCATAACCCAAGTCTAGACCCTCTTTTCAGAAGTATTTTTAATAGACTTTGAACTTTCTAGGAATACAACTGTTGCGCAATTCAGGAGAAGAGCTACAGTTTGAATCTTGAATGTTCCCCAAAGGCTAGTATGTTTCAGGCTTGGCATCCGTACTGTGGCACTACTGGGAAGGGTGGAGCCTTTACGAGGTGCGAGCACATCCCTGAAGGGGACTCTGGGATGCTCTCTCTCCACTCTCCAGCTACCATCAGGTGAGCAGCTGCCTTCACCACACATCAGCTGCCATCACAGCCTACCTTCTGTAGGTCCAAAGCAACATGGCCAGATAGCTCAGGCCCGAGTCTCTGAACCTGTGGGTCACAATGATCTATTTCCTTTGAGATTTGTTCATCTTGAGTACCATGGTGACAGGAAGCTGAGCCAGGAAGGCTATTTTGGCATTAGAAACTTTCCCAGAAGTCATCCCACCTTGCAACTCCCATAGCCAGGGACATATCATGGCCCATGGGGTTTGAGCTGGTCACAGTATAGGCTGCACTGCACTGGAGGCTCGCCCAGCCACATGGCTCTGGCAGCACGACAAGTCATTATCTAATAGCGGGATGAATGCTTAAGAAAGAATGTTAAAGCCGGGCGTGGTGGCACATGCCTGTAATCCCAGCACTTGGGAGGCAGAGGCAGGTGGATTTCTGAGTTCGAGGCCAGCCTGGTCTACAGAGCGAATTCCAGGACAGCCAGGACTACACAGAGAAACCCTGTCTCGAAAAACAAAAACAAAACAAAACAAAACAAAACAAAACAAACAAAAAAAAAACAAAAAGAAAGAAAGATTGTTAAGTCTGAGTACCAGCACTGGTCTGTGGAGGCAGGAGGATCACAAGTTCAAAGCAGTCAGCTTCACCAAGTGTATTAAAGGGTAAGGCATCTGTCTGCTCCCATGTATGGACAAAGCCTGAGTCCTGAATATGAGAACTCAACCAATACTTCAAGGAAGGCTCTGAAACCCCCCCTCAGAGTCTATGAGTTCAGTGTGACCATCAGGAAGTGGCTCCTGCTGGCAGCCAAGCACAGCCAGTCATGCAAAGATGTCCCTGTGATATGCAGTGGCCTGGCTGCAGCACTGACACTCCAGACTGCTTTTTTTTCAGACTGGGAAGTGCCTGCACTCCACTCCCCCACTGTGCTCTAGGGAGCTTGGTACTATCAATTTCTCCTCTCTCCAGAATCTTCCAACACTGCTTCTTCTAGTGCTTTCCACTGCTTGCTCTGCCTGCAGACATGTATAAATCTCTCCTGTCTAGAAAAGGGAGGGTACCAGCTCCTGTGGTTCCCTCCCATCATGCCCTGTTCTCCTCCCTTTTCTGTACAGACATCCTGTTTCCTGTCTCAATAGTGGCCTCTCAACTCTACTCTGAACTCAGTCTCCATTCTTTGGGGATTGAGCCTCAGTTTTCTGAAGACCATACCACTTTGAGGCTATCCACACGGAAGCTCAGGGGGCTGACATTACCCTGGCTGAGCCAGACTGACAGGATATAGGGTCGAACTGTGGGGACCTATTTGACTACACTGTGGGGAACCTGCCTAAAAATGATGCCAACCTGGGAGAGGGAACCAAAAGATACAGAGAAACCCTGATGGCTTTATATGAGCTCTTGCATCCACCTGTTCCCAAGAGCCCTGGTGGCTTTTTGCACTTTGAATGCCTAAGACACCTATGACTCTCAGAATTCCCTATTTACAGCAAGTGACAATGACTATCAGTCTTCACTTCATTCATGACATCCCAGACAAAGGTCTTGCATTTGACAGTCTGTTTCCCAGTGGTTTAGGAATCATACCACTTTAGTTCCCTGACCTAGAGAGCTAGCTAGCTTTTCCTTCTTTTCCTTTCCTTTCTCTCCCTACTTCTCTTTTTCTTTGCTTCTTCCTCCCAAACCCTTTGAGATGTGGTCACATTACATAGCTCAGACTGGCCTCAAACTGTGATCTTCCTGCCTCAGCCTCCAGAATTTCAGGAGCACAGGTATGCCCACCATATCCAACCTGTGAAAGCTCCTTATCACAGTGGTGCCACCTTCTTGTTGCAGTCTAGGAGTAGCAGAGACTTACTTGATCCTTGGCTCTATCCTGTCCTGCTCTTACCCGGCCATCACTGTCAGCCCATGGTCTCAGCTCCCACACAGGCACTGTCCAACCTCAGATCACGTTCTGCCAGGGTTCTGCAATTCCAGTGGCAAGACTACTAGGCTCTTGGCTGGTGGCAGACAGGAAAGAGGGGACAAAGCAGGCATGGGAGAACCCACAGATGACAGCCTCCACACTGATTTGGGGGATTGGAGATAAGAAGCCTCTCTGTCCTAGAAAACTCTTTCTCGATATTTCTAGCACCTCATGCTATCTGTGTGTGCTCTGGTCACTTTAATACCCTGAGCCATGAGCCTACAGCAGAGTTTATCACATGCTATTTTCATTGTCACGATCATTTCTCATGTCAAAAATAAAAATGATTTTGCTCACTGTGCCCACAAGCCCTGTTGTGGCTCTTCCTAGTTCTGCAACCCCCATCTTCCCCAACTGCTGCTGTTCTGCTCTACCCTACCAGACGTCTTCTTCAGTGGGGCTTTGTCCTTCTCTGTCTTCTGCTGGGACAGCGCTTCCTCAAGATGCTCACTTCCTTTTGGTGCCCCCCACCTCTTCCTTGCTCCCTGGCCATGACCCAGTGCCATGCACAAAAAGCACGAGGTGCTAGAAATACCTAGGAAGGGTTTGCTGGGACAGGAAGGCCTGTCAACATTAGCTTCTTGTCTTCGGTCTCTTGGATCAGCCTGGAGGTTATAACCTGCAAGTTCTTCCGTGCCTGCCCTGTCTCCATCTTCCTATATGCCACCAATACAGAACCTAGAAGTCCCCATATTCTCTCCTTCCAGGAACTGGTGTGACATGTGGCAGAAGGGGATCTAGCACAGACTGTCATCACTCAGGTCTCTGTGATCTGAATTCCTCTGATTGAAAGCAATGGTGGGGTTGGCCTACAAGCATGCCAGGAAACACTATGCGCCACACATCAGGAACTTGGCTGTCATGCCTCTGCCAGGGAGCAGGGACTTGGCATTCCTTCTGAGTCTGCCTTCCAGACTCCTCCATGAGTCGCATACTTGGTTCTAAAAGTAGTAGTCTAGACTTCCCAGGCCCTGATGGGTGTGGTAGCAGCTGGACATCCACATGTCTCCCTGTGCGTCTCTGTTGGGAACATGCTCTCACTATTACTTGGGACTAAGCTAAGGTTTGGCCTGTCACTGCTGACAACCCTATCCTAAATCTGTTAGACAGGAAGTTTCCTGTTTCCTTTTTGTGGTACTGAGGATGAAACACATGTTAAACACTCTTATTAAGCCATGTCCCCAGCTCTAGTCCTAAACCCAAATGAGCAGCAGAAAGCAATGGTGTCCATCTGAAGTCTAAAAAGTCTAAAGGATCCAGATAATGACATGACAGGATTCAAGATGTCAAAAGACTCCTCGGTGTGCAGTCAGATATGGATAGATGAAGCTCAGAACTTATAAACTGCTCTCGTTACATCACCACATCTGTGTCAATGGTCACTAACACAGGAAACAAGAATGGACAAGAGGAAATACAACACAACTACCTTCCTTCCACTGCACCTGCTTCAGCCATTGCTGACTGAGCAAGGTCTGGATAGCTGACCCAAGTCTACCAATCAGCATCCCCGAGACTCCAAAGCTGGCTGCAGGGCCCAGAGCCAGCACTCAGTCACTGCGGCTGAAAGGCCTTTGGCTGCCTGTGAACAAACTAGAAAGAAAAAGGTGGTCTGCTAGACTTGTGAGGAGAACTGAGGGAACAGGGAGAAGGCGCTATTAGCCTTAGGTACTTTGGAGTACCCTGAAGCCTCCACCTATTCCTCTTCACTGCTCACGGAAAAGGATGACAAGACCTCATCCCCCTGTGGCCAACACACCTCACTTCTAGAATGAACATGGCATAGTTAAATATGATTCCCTGCTGGGCCACAGTAAAGGCCCAGCCATGGTGAGCTCTGTAAAGTTTATCACTCCACTAGCATTTTGGTGGACTCAGTCAGCATGCTTCTTGGAGGCCCCGGCAGTGGACTTTGAAATTGGGTAATGGGTGATAACACTATTTCTAAACAACTTTCCTTGTTAGCAAAACCAGCTAACAAGCATTAAATCTCAAGGATTTGATTCTTGATGTGTCACTGAGCCAAGCAGGAAAATTCCTGGCAAGAAATTCAAGTGAGATTGAGGCCTCTGAACTTGGACAGTTGGACTGTTGCCTGTCACCAAGAACTCCCTGCAGCTCCATGTCTGTTTAAAGCCTGGCTGGCAGTTATGCTAATAGGCTCAGAATGGTGGGACTGATCCACTGTGGTTCAAATTCTATACTAGCCTCACTGATTATGGGAAAGAAATCTCTAGAAGTTACTTAAACTTGACATTTTTTTATCTGTAAGATGGGGCTGTCAAGAGGATTCAGTAGCATTAAGGTTGGACCAGACCTTAGCAAAGAATGCAGGCCCTGCTTGTCCCCACTGTCCTGCCCCACAGCATGTCACCCTAGCCAGGCTTTCATATTCAGAAGGCTTTCTCTTTCTTTTACTGCCTGTGTTGTTTAGTGTGTGTATATAATTGTGTGTGCATGTATACACTGATTTGCATGCCTGTGGAGGCTTGATAACCTGGTTATCATCTTGAGGAAATGCCCATCTATGTTGAGACAAGGTCTCTCACTAGCCTGGATATCATTATTTGGCTAGACTGGCTGGCCAACAAGGGATCCGCCCGCCTCTGCCTTCCCTGGAATTAGGTGGGTTGGGGGGTTCTCAAGTACTTCCCAATCAATCCCCTCACCCTCGACCATTTCAATGTTTTTCTTGAGACAGGGCCTTTCTATATAATATAGCAGAGGCCTGTCTTGGTGATAGTTCTGCCTCTGCTCCCTGAGGTAGAAGTTTCAGGCTTAGCCCCACCATGCCCTTCTGGGATTTCCTGATCTCCGCTTTACCCAGTCTTAGAGTCTAGATGAAGGGTGGGTGGCAGTACAGACCCAGAGGACAGCCAGAGGTTGGGGGGGGGGCTCAGATTCTGAGGGCTACAAGAGGAACCAAGTAGACACTGATGGAGTAACCCGAGATGACTCACTAAGGTGGATGACAGGGATTCCTGTGGCCACACCAAAAGGCGGACTCAGAGCACAGGTGACACAGGCTGGGCATGAGGGAGCAGAAGCATTAACCACTTGTGAGGCATGCTTCTGTGCCAGGGACTTTCCCAGCACGGCCGACAGATCTCATATGACCACGTAGAATCCCTGAGGAAGGGAGTGCTTTGTGGAGGCTTTGTGGGAACAGAGGGAAAGGAGTTGAAATTGAGGCCAGGTCTGTGGGGTGGTACAAGGCACAAGCTGATGTCCCACTCATTACTTGCTGAACATTCCCAGGAACCAGGCAAGCTTTGTTGCTTCATTAAAGCCACTGTCTTGTTTGTCCCTCACAATTCTAAGAAGGGTGCTTCAATCCTATTTTATAGATGCAGACACTGAGGCTCAGAGAGCAGAGTGCCTGCAAAGCCAGCTTCATTCAGATTAATTAATTAACTAATTAATTAATTAATTAATTAATAAGGTACTCCAAAACACAGGGGCAAGTCTAAGTGTCCTTACCACTGTCCCCACCCTGCTACCCTCTTATATAGATGGACACAACAGTTCCTTCATAATGCCCACCTTACTCAGGAAGGACACGCAGTGCCCCGACCCTGGGGACCTCTTACTCAGGATGGATATGTGAAGGCCACACCCTGAACCCCTTTCACATTTAGGACATGAATAACCCACTGCAAAGATTACAACAGTCTCAACCTGAACTCTGCCGACAGATGTGACTTTTGATTTTATTTTAATCCTGCGAATTAAGCCCAGGGCCTTGCCTTACTGAGCTACTGTCCCAGCCTTTCTGCCTCTATATTTTGAGACAAGGTATCACTAAGTTGACCAGGTTGGCCTTGAACTCTGAAGCCTAAGTAGGCCTTGGACTTGTAACTCTCCAGCCTCAGCCTCTGGAGTAACTGGGATTACAGGCCTGAGCCATGACAATTTCTTTTAAATACAGATCACCATCAGTTGCTAACACTGTAAAGCAAGACTTTTCCATATTCCAGTTTGTATTGACAAAATCAAAAGCAGACCAGCACACTAGCCATGGATTCCTAGAGGCCAGCAATAAGACTGTAGAGTGGAGGCTGCCTCCTTCCAATGGCCTTGGGCCTTGTGGCCTTAACAGTACAGACTCTGGTAAGTTACTAGGGACTAATGTCTTTATCAAAGGTGGAAAATCAAGCCCAGGTTGGAAAAAACCTGTAGTGCAAGAAAAATGGGCCAAGGTTCCAGCTATCTTGGTGCCAGTGACAATCACATCTAGGAGTTTAACAGGCAGAGTTCCTGGATACCTCATTTGTATCACATTTCTGGCTGAGACAGTAGATTTGTGACCTCCTACTTGGGAACAGACCCCTTGATTTTAGACAAGGAAAGCATGGTCCAGGGAAACAAATAGTTTCATTCCAATGCGGGCAGCTTGAAGCTTACCTTTGCTGGCTGGCCGGTCATCACCATGGCTACTGCTGGCATCCTTCTTCAGGGCCCTCCTCCCACTAGCAGGGCGATCCCTGTTAGGAGGCTGGCTAAAGATGTCTAAGTCATTGGCACAGGCTTTGGAGGATGCCTTGGGGGGTCTCTCTTCAGTGATGACATTCCAGCTGCTAGTCCTCCCTTGCTCACGCCGAGGGCCTTTTTCCCTGGCCCCCACCTCTCCAGGAGCATCACTAATGACATCATCAGATGCAAGCTTGCTCGTCTGTTCCAGATCTTTTTCAGGACTGAGCCACAGGGGTTTGGGCTTCCTGACGGACTGTTTCTTGTCCATCCCTGCTAGAGAAGGCTGTAACCAGTGTGGGGTTTTTCTCCCTCTGAGGTTTTCCAGCTGTTGGATCAGAGAGGGTTCCTCTTCTAGAGGAAGACACTTCCCAGGAGAAGAGGAAGAAGGGACACTGGGTCCATCACCCATAGAGGCAGGGGTTGCCAACAGTTTTATATCTTCATGTAACTTGGACAAATTGTTCTTCGGACAATATGTAGAATTTACCTTTTCACCAAGGAAATCTCCTTGTGAGGAAACTGTCATATCCAAGGATTCAGCTGGCTGTGAGCAGCTGAGCCCAAGCTCCTTAGCCTCACTCAAGGCAGCCATCTTGAGGGCACCTTTGCTTTCTTTCCAGCCAGTGCTTAAGGCCTTCTCTGGGCTCTCATTCCTCTCTCTCTGAAGGTCAACAGGGATGGTACAATCAAAAGGAGCTTCACCTCCTCCTTTCTCTAATACACCATCAAAGATGAGGCTTTTGTTGACATAGAGTTTCACGTTCTTAGCACCAATGTCAAGATCCTGAATGCAAAAAGAAAGCATGTGTCATCAGACTGACGTGTCATACTGTGGAAGAGGAAGATACCCCAAACAGAAATGTAAAGTGCTAGAGATGTGGCCGCTCTAGAGCCACACCAGCACCTGTGAAATGGACCGCCTTTCCTCTCTCTGCAAAGCCATACATACTCTACAAATCAAAGAGCTTTCTCAAAGAGGCAGCCTCAGCGCTGTCTTGGCTTTCATCACCTCCTGTCAGGATACCAGGACATTGATAATGGCCCACTAATTAGTTTCACTGTTTCCTGGTCTCCCGCTGCTGCCACCTGATTCACACTGCCACCAGAGTTAACCTCCTACAGGAGCAAAGATACCCATGCTCCTTTGTGAACCCTCTCAACTCCTTACTGCTCAGCCAGTCTCTAAAGGTGTAGTAGTATATGCTCATCATTCTAGCACTTCCCAGGCCCCAGGACACAGTGAGTTGGAAGCCAGCATGGGCTATAGAGTGAGATTCTCATCTCAAACAAAACAAAACCCAACCAAACAATCCTCCAAATACATGTATTTTACGTAGACTAAAATGCAGTGTGGTTCCTGGGGCTTCTGCATTCAAATGCAGTCTCCTGGACTCCTTGGTTATCTCATATTGAGTATCTTAAAAGCAGAGCCGAAGACAAGGACTTGGTGTAAACATGAAGTAGGGAAAGTAAGACAGGGAAGGAGGATGTTCCCAAAAGTGTCTGAACGCTTCACAGCTGGGGACAACTGGGGCTCCCTCCTGTTGGGACTCTCCGAGGAATCCAGGGCATGTACTTTGGAAGTATGTCCCAAAGGCAGAAAGGGCATTTGTTCACTACTTGCTAAAGGTGGCCCCTGGGGCAACAACGCCCTCATACATCACAAGCTGGGCGTGTCCCTCAGCAGACAGCACAGCAAGCAGTGCTGAGCAGCACTGCCAGCATGCCAGGGACGCACTCACTTCAGCTGCAGTCAAAGAAAGACCTAGGGGATGGAGCAGGGACCACGGCTGCAGCCTTGGTCTGGCAGTTTCTAGGGAATCCTTGCTCTTTTCTAGATGTTCCCATTGCACCAGGATGTGGAGAAGGCAGGTCAGCATAACATAGTGACCTTCACAGAAAGGTCCCTATCCCCTCATTCCCTAAATTCATGACCTTTTCTCATGCATGTGTCTGATGTGCATCTATTCATGCTTAAAGTAAGATCGCCCCTTCTCCAAATACTGGTTATTTCCTTCCTTTCTGTGGTAGAACTCTTCCCAGGCTTTATCAAAGGATATATATAATTCATACATCAATCAGTAAACACCTATTTACAGCTACTTGGTACATCTCCCCGAAACAATCTCTACATTTAGGATAACAAACACACCTATCACCCCCAAGTGATACACTCTGAAACCCTTTTCCCTTCCTGCTTTCCCAGACAGCCACCCAACTGCTCACCATCACCACTGAATTGTCTCTCTCTCTCTCTCTCTCTCTCTCTCTCTCTCTCTCTCTCTCTCTCTGTGTGTGTGTGTGTGTGTGTGTGTGTGTGGTGTACACATGTGCTGTCAGAGGACAAGCTGGGGGAGATAGTCCCTTCCACTATGTGTATACACGGGACGGAACTCAGGTCATCAAGCTTGACACAAAGCGATTTTATCCACTAAGACACCTCATCAGGTGCCTTTTTATAAAGTAACACATTTTCTAGAATTTTGACATACAGCTTGTAATGTGTACCTCTTTCTACCTGGCTTCTTTTTCACTTAAGCATAATTACTCTGAGATGCATCTGAATTGTGAAAGTCTAAGGTTTTCTTCCTGTCCGATCGAAGTACTCACAAGTTGCTGTCACACCTACAGTGAAGCAATCATTGCCACCCTTGCCCCTCTTTCTTACCTCCCCTCTCACAGGTTCCTGTTTGAACTCAGTATAGAATCCACTGTGTCAATGCACCGACAGCCAGAGCAATGGCTTACCCGTGCGGTCTGTGTCACCATGACAGACCCCTTTTCTCAGCTTTGACAGTGGGTCTCTCTTGTCCCCCTGCCACACCTGGCTCAGCAGGAAGGATCAATAGCTGTTCCTCCTCCTTACAATGCCGCTGGCTGGGATTTAGGGATGATATGCCTATGCCTGTGTTATCTGGCTTCTTGCCGAGCTGGCTATTCTCCTGCCCAGACTCCTTGGCTTGTCTCTACTTCTGCAACCCCCACCAGTTCATCTGGGCCTCAGTACCTGGGCTGCCATAGGTTTAAGGCTAGTTCTTTGAGTGTCTTGTACTCACCACGGCCTAGGACTCTGAATGTCTCTATGGTCCAAAGATGCCCATTCCCTGACTCTCTAGTCCTAACCTCTCCATTGGCTCTGAAGGGATGACTGGTATTCTCTCTCAGGAATTTCAACCTATATGTGCTTCAGATCCATCAAATACTTAATATAGGAATGAAGCCACAGGCTAGCCTTGAAACTTAGGGTCTATCAGCCTCTGGCTCTTAAGTGCTAGAGTTACAGCTCTCAACAGAGTTCTGCATCGCTTCCTCGGGTCAAACCTCTCCCCTCTCCAACACAATTCTGCCTGCCAGTCATCTCCCCAAATCCTAGGCTCCCCTCTGACCTCCTGTCCTTGCCCCACCACATCCAACCTGTCAAGGAGTTCCTTGTCTCTTTCCTCTCCAGTGTGACTTCATTTTCCACAGATACTGCTGCCCCAGTGCAGGCCTTTGCCATCTCTCCAGAGACACCAGAATCAACTAATTGGTCTCTCTGCTCCCACTTCACACTGTCCCCCTGTACACACACTTCATTTCCCACACAGCAGCCAGACTCACTTAAAAACAACTTCAGTCACACGACAGCAGCCTCCTGCCTAAACCACCCAGTGACTCCGTGCTGTCAACCCTACCTACCTATTTATAGTCCCAGGGCCAGGTCTGCTTGCCGCCATACACTGCTCATTGATGCCTTCACAGACTCCTCAACACCAGGCTTTAAAGAACAGCCCACCCATTCCTTTCTATATCCTGATGCTCTTGAGTTCCTCAGTCTCTGAAATGGTCTCTCTCGTCAGCATTTCTGGAGGGTTATGGGCAGGGTTTGTTTGTTTGTTTGTTTGTTTGTTTTTTGTTTGTGTGAAGACAAGGTATGTAGCATTTGCTGTCCTGGAACTCACTATGTAGACCAGGCAAGCCTCAAACTGATAGAGATCTGTTTGTCTCTGCCTCCCTAGTGAGAGATTAGAGGTGTGCAGCATCATAGCTGACTAAGGGGGCTTTTTCATTTCAGACAAAGCCTCAGACGTGAGATCTCACATTGCAAGTGCTGAGACTGAATTCTACCCCCATGCCTGGCTTGGCTGCTAATTTGTCTCTCCTAACCAAGGGGAGCTCCAAGTCAGAAGAGGTCCCCCACAACTGCCTGAGGATACCGCACATAGTAGGATCCCGGCCATCATCAGGGACCTGACATGTGACTAGCTTGGACATTCTCCTAGGAGCAAAAAGGAAAAAAGATGGCAGCCTGTGGCTATCCCTCCATACCCCACCCTAGGCCACTTGTGATTTGCTGTGGCTTCTGATCTGTGTTTGGCATGTTTGGGCTCTGAGGCCCCAGGGCTAGCCTATCCACCTACCCTCAATCCCCAGGCCTTAGCCTCCCTGCAAGCTAAATCTGCATGCTCTAACTAAATTCCTAGATCACCCCAGACAGGTTTGCAGAGCAATTCAAAAGGAGAGCCATCAAACCCGAATCCCTCCACAGGAACTCGGCTTCAATCATCCAATTGTGGGATGGCAGGCTACTATTTGCTGGCTGTCAGAAAAGTCGATGTTCAAAGCACGCTTTTACATGTTTATATGGATGTGTGCTCTGTTTAGTGGAGGCACAGAGCAAGTGTGTGCTGTGAATTAATCAGGAAATGGCTCGTGGAGGGGGATGGCTCAGGCAGCTTTCAATGAGCAGTTCTGAAAATTACCACCATGGAAACATGTGGCGAGACAGAAACACTCATTTAAAGAGGTGGCAGGGTATAGTTGTCTTCCAATCCAGACAATGGTGGATGAGCAACCTAGCTTTCCTAATGAGATGTCTGGCCCCCCAAAACATGTCTGCTTCCCCTATGTGAACAGTCGAGAGCCCCACATGACCATAGATGTCTACTGCTGTGGCAGATAGGAAGGCAGGCCAGGGAGGTAAGGGAGGAGTAAGCTCTGTGCAGCAGGGGGCATTCATGAGCTGGTGGTAGCTGCTGAGAAGGGGAGGCCCCTGCCTGGGCTGCAGCTTGCATCTCAAATATTTCCAGTCCACATTACTTTATCTGTGGGCCTTTTTGATGATGAAAATGTGAGTATGGATCAGAAACAAAAGTCTGTACTGTCCCACAGTTCTAGACACCCTGCAAGAAAGCATTAAAACTTTCCCTTATCCCTCTTGTCTAGCTAGAGCTTAACCCTGGCCTTGGCTAGCCCAGACTGAATTATTCATGTGGGTGAAATGCTGAGCCCCTAGTCTCCTAATTAAGTCCTCACATACCACCTCCTCCTCCTTAGAGGTAATGGTCTTGGGCACCTTGCCGTGGGTGTGTGTGTGCATACACCCCCTTCCAGATTTTGTTCTATCTATAGCCATCTCTTAGTATCTATGGGGGATTTATTGCAGGATCCCTGTGGGTACCAGCATTGTCTCATGCTGTAGTCCTGTGTATAAAACATTGCAAATTTGCACACAACCTATGTATAGCCTCCTACTTCCTCCAAACCATCTCTAAGTGACTTATAGAGCCTAATACAATGTAAATGCTATGGAAATTGTTATGCTACATTGTTTAGGGAAGAATAAGATAAAAAGATATACTGCAGAGATTTTTTTTCTTGACTTTTTTATGCTGCTTGTTGGATTCTGGAACAGGAACCTGTGGGTAGACAAGTCCATTGTTATGTAGCTGAGCCACACAAACATTTTCAAATCTCACTGCGAAGATGTATGGGATCCATACCTCTACCACACAGCCTTGGGGCTGGGGACTTGTAGGTAAGCACCCCTTAGCTTCTCCTCAGCAAAGTCCTAGAAGAAGGGTGATTTATGGATCTAGGGGAAATCTCCTCCTATAAAACCCAGCCTCTGCACCACACCCAGTAACCAGTGCTTCAGCTGAGGCTCTTCTTTCTTCACCCCAGATTCCAGTGTGTTTAGAAATCCCATGCTTCTGACTGCCTCACCTAGAAGCATTTGTGAGTACGCATTGGGTGCAAGTGCTGGGTACACTCTCCTGTTCCCACTCTTAAGCCCCATGGCTGCCACATGGTCCTTTTCCCAGTTCTCATTTTCCCTCTTTCTTCTTTCCAGTTCTTAAGAACCAGACACAGCAAGATGATAAATCCTGTTTAATGCAATATGAGTATCATTCCAGCCTAGATAACTCAATTAACTTGCCAAGGCCAGTTTCCTCCTAGCCTAGAGTGGATAACTGCCCTGCCTCTTCCAATGAACACATCTACTACTCAGCAAAGGTGAGTGTGAAAGGATGAGAATTACAGTCTAAAAATCCCCCGTGCCTAACTCTTAAATGACTCCAAAAAGTCAGAAGTTTAGCCCACTCTTTGTTAGGAACTAGGCAAAAGGGGTGAATACGCGATCCTAGCCCCATAAGGGGAAATGAGCTAACTAGTTGCTATCTGGCTTCTATAGGAAACTGATTGGTCCTCGGAGCGCGGGCTTGGATAATTTAAACTGATTGGCTTAGAAGCTATGGAGTGGTACAAATCAATCGGCTCGCACTGCGCGGGCTCTTGATGCTAAAGAATGATTGGTTTGTGATATGAGGGTTTTGTTGTAAACCTATAAAAGCTGTCCCGATTCTGCACTTGTGGTCCACAGTCCTCTACCCCTGTGTGGGGTACGACTATGAACCCCAGAGCCTCTGGAATAAAAATCCTCTTGCTGTTGCATCAAGACCATTTCTTGCGAGTGATTTGGGTATTGCCTTCAGAGGCATGGGGTGCTGGGGCGCCCTTGTTTTTTCGGGTCTTACAAGCGGTCATGTGGTTCCCCCCTCATTTCTTTATGTGGACAGTGCAGATCCAGCCCCACATCTAGACAAATGGTCACCTATGATCTTTCCAAAGAAGAGTGTCTTTCTGCAGGGACTACCCAAATCAAGAGCAGGCCTGATGTCACCAAAGGAAGTCATTTGGGGCCTGAAGATAAAGCCATTAAGAGGGCAGTAAATATAACTGTCAGTGAGAGGTAAATTCCTGGTGACACCATGGGAATTCCTGGCTTCTGCCACATCTGAAACTAGCACCTAGGCTAGTGGTTCTCAACCTTCCTAATGCTGCAGCCCTTTAAGATAGACCCTCGTGTATTTTATAACTGCAGTTTTGCTACTGTTATCAATAGTAATATAAATATCTGATCTACAACCTCTGGAAGGGAGGGTGTCATGACCCATAGGTTGAGAACCATTGGCTGAGACTCTTCTGTCATAAAAACCAAGGAGTTGTCTTTTGTGATTAGCCAAGTTTGGTGGTATTGGTATTTGTGACACAGGGTCTCTATGTAACCAAGGCAAGCCTTGAACTCTTAAGTCTCCTGCTTCAGAATCCCAAGTGCTAGGCATATGCCACTCTACTCAGCTCTGAGTCAATGTGGCTACTGAGACAATCCTAGCTGACACCATAGCCCTGCTCCTGAGACTTGCTATCCAGACTCAGCCACTCAGCCACACAGCCGCCCTGTCACATAGTGGCCCTGTCATACAGCCACCCTGTCATATAGTGGCCCTGTCACACAGCCACCCTGTCACATAGTGGCCTTGTCACACAGCCACCCTGTCATATAGTGGCCCTGTCATACAGCCACCCTGTCACACAGCCACCCTGTCACACAGCCGCCCTGTCACACAGCCGCCCTGTCACACAGCCACCCTGTCATATAGTGGCCCTGTCACACAGCCGCCCTGTCACATAGTGGCCCTGTCATACAGCCACCCTGTCATATAGTGGCCCTGTCACACTGCCACCCTGTCACATAGTGGCCCTGTCATACAGCCACCCTGTCATATAGTGGCCCTGTCACACAGCCACCCTGTCACACAGCCACCCTGTCACACAGCCGCCCTGTCACATAGTGGCCCTGTCATACAGCCACCCTGTCATATAGTGGCCCTGTCACACAGCCACCCTGTCACACAGCCGCCCTGTCACACAGCCACCCTGTCATATAGTGGCCCTGTCACACAGCCACCCTGTCACATAGCCACCCTGTCACACAGCCGCCCTGTCACATAGTGGCCCTGTCATACAGCCACCCTGTCATATAGTGGCCCTGTCACACAGCCACCCTGTCACACAGCCACCCTGTCACACAGCCACCCTGTCATATAGTGGCCCTGTCACACAGCCACCCTGTCACACAGCCACCCTGTCATATAGTGGCCCTGTCACACAGCCACCCTGTCACACAGCCACCCTGTCACATAGCCACCCTGTCATATAGTGGCCCTGTCACACAGCCGCCCTGTCACATAGTGGCCCTGTCATATAGTGGCCCTGTCACATAGTGGCCCTGTCACACAGCCGCCCTGTCACACAGCCACCCTGTCACATAGTGGCCTTGTCACACAGCCGCCTTGCCACACGGCTGCCCTGCATAGCACACCCTGCTCTTGACTAAGATTGTGGGGCCTCAGCCATCATAAGTTTGTACCTGACCTGCTAGGCCCAGTCTCTGAGGCTAACATCTCAGCCTGACGCTAATGATCAATCCCCTGCTCACCAGTACCTTGCTTAATGCCATCAGGTTATTATCTCAGTTAACTAAATGTTTGCTATCATCAGAATCAAAATTTTAAACTTTTTTTTTTTTTAAAGAAAAACCATTTTGAGACAAATTGGGCTGTTTAAATTTGGAATCGTAAGGATTGAGGAACCCAGAGGGACTAGGGACTCCACAGAAGACCAACAAAATCAACTAATCTGAATCCTTAGGTGCTCCCAGAGACTGAACCACCAACCAAAGAGCATACATGGGCTGGACCTAGGCCCCACCCCCACATGTATAGCAGATGTGCAGCTTGGTCTTCATGCAGGTCCCCCAACAACTGGAGCAGGAGCTTACCCTGACTCTTGCCCGCCTGTGGATCCTGCTACCCTAAGTAGGCTACCCTGTCTGGCCTCAGTGGGAGACAATGTGCCTAGTTCTACAGTGGCTCTTACCCAGAGGAGAACCTCCCCTTTTTCAAAGGTGAAGGGGAGGGGTGGGAGAAAGAGTGACCATGTTATGGGAGGACTGGGAGGAGAGGGGGCTGTAATGGGGAAGTAAAGTGAATAGATAAATTAATGAAAAAATATGGAATGGTGATTAGAGAAAAATAATAATTACTGTCACACAAACGTATCACCATTAAGCCTCAATTATTGACATTATCAAGTAACAAGACTAAGGTTTCATAGACTGCTCTCTTGTGGGAAAGTTCTAATAGGGGTTCTTGCTCTGACCACACCTCTATTCTCTTACCAATAAGGCCCAACCATCCAGGGCTACACGACCTGTCTCTGCCTCCCTTTAGGGCCTCCTCTTGATTGTCTGTGTCTATCAGTTTCTGTCCACTCAAGTGATTTCTGGCCTGGTAACTGTTAAGCATGTTCCTGCCCATGGATTTCCTCTTGCTATGCCCCTACCAGGAATATTCTCCCAATGGCTCTTCCTCCTCTTCCTAACTCTTTACAGTAGTTTGAATGAGAATGGTCTTCATAGACTTCTATGTTTGAATACTTGGTTCTGAACTGGTGGAACTGTTTGGGAAGGATTAGGAGGTGTGTCCTTGTTGGAGGGGGTGTGTCACTGGGGTTAGGCTTTGAGGATTCAAAAGACTGGAGTCATTTCCAGTGTGCCGTTCCGCTTCCTGTTTGTGGTTTAAGATGTGAGCTCTCAGACATACATGCCTTTGCTCTGCCATCCTGACTCTAACCCTCTGAAACCATAAGCTCTTCCTTTTGAATGAAACACTTCCTTTTATAAGTCGCCCTGGCCATAGTGTTTTGTCACAGCATTAGAACAGTGGCCAAGTCATTTCCCTAGCCCAGTGTCTTCACAACACTTAGCACTGAACTCTCACACTCACTTACATCCTTGTTTTACCTTTGCATTTCTTTGAGAAGGTGCAGGGCAATTCACACAGGGCCATATCTGTTTGTTCCTTACGGTCCAAGCACTAGGACCTGTGCAACCAATTGTACAGTCACTACCTTGCACATAGCTATTTAAAATGGAATTTGAATTAACATTGAAATGCAGTTTCTCAGGCCTACTGGCCACATTTCACTCCTTGTGATGTCTAGGCTGGAGCTGACTCTTGCATTTGGTACTAAGGGTGAGGGTGGCAGTGTGCTTAACAAAGACTGCACAGATAACTCAAGACTGTCTTAAAGGAAAATGGGACATGGGGAGATGGTACATTTGCCTGTTTTCTGTTATAATACCAAGCTTCCTAAGGCTGTATATCTTTATCAAGAAAAGAGGTTTATTTAACTCATGGTTCTAGAGCTTCAAGGGCAAGGTACTAGCATCAGCTCAACTTTTGTGGAGATCTCAAAAAACGGAGAGCATCACAGCAGGGATGTGTTGGATGGGAGATTGCATAGAGGACAGAAAGCTAAAGAGCTCAGAGCTTGCTCTCTTTAAGCCAGCCATCATCTGAGAGCTAGCACAGGGCCTCATGAGAACAAACCAGCCCTTCAAGGGGCAGTGAGTCACTTTTCTCATAACTATGACAAAACACTTGACAGAAGCTGCTTATAAAAAAAAAAAGCTATTTTGCTTACAGGCTCAGAGGGCTCAGTTCACTACAGTAAGAAAAGTTGGCAGAGCTCATTACAGCAGATTTGAAGCAGAGTCTGAAACTACAACTGGGCTAATCTTCAAGGTCTTCTAATGATCTCCTTCCATCAGCCAAGTCTCTCTTCTTAAAGGCTCTAGAACTCCCCAAAACCTACCCTCTACACTGAGAAACAGGCATTCAAATCAGGAACCTACAGATGACTTTCCAGACTCAAACTACTCCATGAAGTGCTCTAAACTTAGATGGAGCCTATTCCAAACCACAGCAGACACACTATCATCTACTATAGAGACTGCTGGTTCCCTCCCTGCCACAACTGTCACTTTGCTAAGGAAACCCACCTGACCCTCATACTCCCTAACCAGTCTAGTCCCTTATACCTTCCAGCTGGGTTAATCTTCTACAGGTGTGGAACATAAAAAGATGTAACAGACATGTTATCCTATCCTCCTCCTGCCCTAAGCAGACATTGCCAATCAATTACAGTGAACCCTGATGGACCAGAGGGAAGGTTCTCAGGTCAGCACCCCAGGCACCCAATCCAATCAGCTGATGAAAGAGACCCAGGCCATCTGCAGTGTGGGTCTTACTTTTCCAAACTGAGCTTCTTCGTCATCAAGAGGGGAGTACTGTCTCCAGCCACAGGATGGCTGGTGGTCAGATAAGCTACTTCCTCATCCAGTTACTCATTCACACGGGTATGTGCCTCTTACAGGCCTGACTTTAGAGCTGTCACAGCAGACATGGCTATGCCATCTTGTGTATGCTGTCAAGTGTTGCCTCCTGTTCTTCCCTACCGAGTCTCTCTTCTCAGAGCAGCACACACTCACAGTGCAACCAAAGAGAGAAAAGGAGCTTGTAAATGTTAACCCAGGGATGTAACAGGCAGCACATTCCAATCTCTAGAACTCCCCTCATTCCAAGTCAGCCTTGCTGCTCCACTTAACTTTCCTACCTCAGACTCCCATACACAAAACACTGCATTAACAAGCTGTGTCTGCAGGCTAAGCTATATTCCCTATAAACTCTCATTTTATCTCCTTCAAAACACACAGCAATAGCGTTCTCTGGAGAATATTAAATCGACCAAGCCACAGCTGCATTTGTTTGGGTTTTTCTGCCCCTGGTAAGTTCTGGCAACAGATGGCTGTGTGTCATGTAAGCAGTGTTCTGCAGTGTCACCCCATGCTCTGCCCTGGGTGTCAGAACCCCACGTTCCCACCCACAGTAAGCCTCCAACGCTCCCCTGACTCAGAGGGCCCTGGGCCCTTTTAGTATTCCACACGTCCCAGGAAGGCCAAGTACAGATGAATAAGGGCCTGCCTTGGCTGAGGCCCACAGCTTCTCAGCATGGTGGTCCAGTGTGTAAAATGTACCCAAAGCCATGGTGAGGCACAGGGCAAGGGCAGGGGCAAGTTGCAGCAGCTTACTGCCCATTCTAGAATAAGATGTAGGAACACTTGCAGGAAAATGCCAGTAAACATAGGACCCTTAACAGCATGGGCATGGGGCTCTGAGCACTTAAGAGATGGCCAGAGAGGAAGGGAGCTCACAGGTCACAGGTCACAGGTCTGTGGGGTCCTCCTTACATAACCTACTTACTTTTTCCAAATTTATACTTTAGGAATTTATTGAGAAAGAAAGACCTCAAAAGACAAAAAGCAAAGGGAGTTTCCTTTGCTGGTCTGGGTAATATGGCCCATGAGTAGAGCCATAGAGAATGTATCCACCTGGGGTCTTCAGATCTGTGGTGTCCAGCACCTGGTGGGTGCTCAAGACATGTGCTAGCCATAGGTGGAGGCTGGTTGTATGAGGAACTAGAGAGGAGAAGATCAGGGGTGGAGGGTGGGAAAAGGGGGAGGACCGAGGAGAGGAAAAGGGTACTAAGGGCTCTTTTGGAGGAAAGTCAGCTTTGCTTCAACTCTCAAATCCTTGTACCCTCTCAACCTGGGTATAAGAAAGGGCAACATAGCTGCTCATGGGCTACAGAAAAGCAAACCCACCCACCCATTCATTCATTCATTCATTCATTTATTCACCCATCTGTCAACTGTTCATCTCCACAGATGAGTGGTAGAGACCTCTGACCCTACTGTCTTGGAGTCCAGAACTTATTGAGGAGGACAGGGGAGGCTCACAGGCCCAGAAATGGCTCAAGGGCAGGGATAGATCCTTGGAGAAAGCATCGCCTTGGTTTTTGAAAACTCTGCAGGGCAAGCATCTGGAGCTGAGTGAGATGAGGAGGTAGGTGGGCAGGGACAAGGACAAGGGTGTGACCACAACAGCCAGCACTCAGAATGCCTGGCATGAGCAAGGGGAGGCAGGGACATTAGGAGGTTCAGAGGTCACACCAGCAGCTTGGTCTTCTTCTGCGTCAAAGGGAGACTACACTTTGAAACAGGAGAGAATATGACAGGGCTTCCCTAGGGGCTGCTGGAGACAGACAGGAGAGCTAAGAGGTAGGAGGATTAAGAGTTCAAGGACAGATTTGGCTGCAGGGTAAATTCCAGGTCGTCCTGGACTATATAATAAGGTCCTTTCTCAATAAATAAACAAATGAAGGAACAAATAAAATCAACCTTTCCCATACCACTTCCCGAGCCCTCCTCCACGGAGGAGAGTCACTAAAGCTGTGTCTTCTCCCTCTGGCTACAGATTTACGAATGGCCACAGATCCCACAGTTCCATAGTGTCTTTTTAACAAGACAGGCTGGGATCAGCTCCACTCCCCATCTTTCCTGTGCTGTGCTCCCTTGTGTCCCCGTGTCTACTGAAGCAGGAAGCCAGGCAGCCTGACAGTGCCCTGCCCCTCCTTGCTAACTCTGCGCCCGTGGGCTCCTCTGGCACCGCCATGTGAGCCGCCGGTGCCTGCTCCACCTTGCCCGGGCTTCAGCGCACTGCATGACTTGTCTACACCATGACTGTCTGCAGCTCAGCACGGTTGCCTCCAGGGTAGTCTGTGCCTTTTGTATCTGTCTCCTCAGAACATATCAAGAGGCTGGCAGCCCCTGGTGTGCCCACATAGGTGAAGAACTGAAGCAGATCAACTCGAAGAACAGGCTGGAGAAGGAAGGCTGAGGGCAGGGCAGTGTAGGGCATTGAGCAAGGATGGACTCTGGAACCAAATGGGCCTGCAGCCAAGGGGAGAGCCAGCCACGAAGAGCTAGCTCCAAGCCTCTGGGGCTTGGTCTACCTGAACCCGGTCTGACACACAGAATCCCTGTCCCACCTGCCAAATTACCAGTGAAAATCTGCTTTTCGCCATGCATGGGGTGAGCATCTTTCGTACTCAGAAGGCAGAGGAAGGAGAGTCTCTGAGTTCGAGGCCAGCCTGGTCTATATAGGGAGTGCCAGGATAGCCAGGGCTGTATAGAGAGACCCTGTCTAAAAAAAAAAAAAAAAAGTCTGCTTTCTAGCAAGCTCTGTCAGTGCATATTAACTAGATACAGTGGCTAAGTGAGTGGGTGCGGAGTCTGAATACACAGGCTCATCTTTTCAGAAGGACAGGAGATAGACTGTCATCATGGTCCCTTCTTAAACCTTAGGAGCTGTGCATTCTGCTCCTGGTGGCTCTCAGGGAGCCTCCTGTAGGACTCATTTAGAACTCAAGCCACTGGCAATTTTGCTAAGTGTGTGCACCACCAGGTGAGCTGTGAGGAGGCAGACCTGCTACTTACCCCATCTGCTGTCCAGTAGTTCCGAACCTTGATGGTGGCCAGACCGAAGTCTCGGAGCTGCCGCATGTTGTGAATGATGAAATAGAGCTGAAGTGGTGGGCGGAAGGGGCAGGTCCACACGGCAGGGTCCTTCTTGCTCTGAAACACCAGGGATGGGAACTGTTAGGGGCATTTCTGTCTGTCTTCAGAGGAAAAGGCCAGTGACTCTGGCTAATTAAAAGTAGCAGACATCCAAGGCCTGGGCGGCGCCCCCTTATCTCTCGTAAGTACTGCCCTCTGCTCTCACCCCTTTCCACTCGCGCTTCATAGCGCCAACAACCCTGTCCCTGCAAAAAGCTGCCAGCCAGATGGAACTCAAAATGCAGGAGGCTTTATTTTAATCAGCTTACTGGGCTCTGAGGAGGGCACTGGGTATGGGGAGGGTGCCAGGCGGGCCTAGAGAGGCCTCTGCTGGCACTGCTCCATTAACCTGGCAAGCAGAGCCTCTGATTTTCTTTGGTCAAACCTTATGGAATTTTTCTAATTTGAGAAGAGGAGAAAAAGAAACGTCTGAGCCATGTGCTGGAACAGGGCCGTGGTATGGGGCACGCTGCTCCTTTCAGGGTTTCCAAGGGCAGGGGGCTTCTGTTTGCATTTCCTGTATGAGCAGGGGGCAATCAAAATGTCGCCAAGGCTGCTCCTGAGGACACAGGGCACCAGGGACTGGTATTTGCTGCCATCTTTGTCCTCACCAGCAGCATTTCCCATGGGAGAGCTTTGGTGGCATATGGGTAAACCAAGTCAGGGAACTTTCTGCTCCAGTCATCTCCTAGGATATTTCTACATTCTATGGGAACAAAAGCTGCACCTGGGCTAGTGAAATGGCTCAGTAGGTAAAGGCACTTGTTGCCAAGGCTAGCAACCTGAGTCTGATCCCTGGGACCCACAAGGTAGAAAGAGAGACCCAGAATGTTGGTACTTAGGTCCCACACAGCTGGGTCCGGGATTCAGTATTGCCCAAGCTGTTGGTTTCAGGAATATAGCTTTAGAGAATCCACTGGGATATGCTCCCTCCTCTTCTATATTTTATAAGATTGAAGGGACTGTCAAATGCTCATTCTTCCAGGATTCACTAGGGTACCATTTTACCCCAGGCTTCCCATATATATATATATATATTTTTTTGATAATCAGTTCAATTTCTTTCTTTTCTTTGGATTGGTCTTTTTAGATTTTCCATTTCATCTTTGGTTACTTTTGGTAATTTGCATCTTTGGCATTTATACAGTTCATGTTGGCTATGTAACTTCTAGTCAATAGTCTTATAATCTTTATTTCTGTAAGATAAGTAGTGATTGTCCCTGTATATTCATTGGAACCTTTGCTTCCTCCTTTATTGTCTAACTAAAGGTTTTTGATTTTGTTGGTCCTTTCAAAGAACCAACTTTGGTTCCATTGATTTTCCTCTATTGATAGTTTTTTTTTTTCTGCACCATTTTTACAACTTTCTGGGTCTAGGTCTATAATCATTTCCAAATAAAAAGTTTAGCTCTGTGCAGCATGTGCTTTTATGAATTGAGGATACGGTGTGGCCAAGGACAGACAAGTGCTTATCAGTTAAATGGGGGAGGCGGATAAGCCCAGGTACAGGAGTGTTTGTCCTGGTGAGACAGGCTCTGAGGAGAATAAAACTGACACCACAGTGACGAGGCAAGAGGGACAGGGTTCCCCCCACGGCAGGCAGGGAAGGTTGCTGAGAAAGTGATCCTTGGGCTGAAATCCAAAGGTAGATGATCTGAATCAGGATGCCCAGAGATATGGGATGATGGAGGTGGGCTCCTGGAGAAGGAAGCAGAGGGCAGACAGGGTACTGTTGGCCCCATCCACCCAGGCACAAAAGGCAACTGGTATTTGTTGTTGTTTTTCTGAGAGAGTACTTCTACGATTAGATGAAGAGAAAGTCTCCCCAGAGTGGAGCCCCAAGATACAACGGAATCTAAGGCCCAGGCCATGCTGCCTGCGTCCCTCACTAGCTCAGCGTGCTTTCGCGATATCCTGAGGCTGCCTCCATCCCTCACTGAGCACAGCTTCTGCAGTCTTCCAGCAGGGCTGAAGAAGACCCTGGTTCCCTAGGAATCCTTCGGGCATTCTGCACCACACTGGGTCTACTGTGGTGTACAGCTGCATGGACCAAGCAGCTCCTCACGGCTTAGCCTCTCTAGTACTGAAGGCCACACTGGACTCCCCCTGCCCACACACCTGCCCATTGTGTAAACCCATCTAATAAATCCCTTCATAGTATACATTCTGTGGTATAGGTTCTGTTCCTCTAGAGAGAATGAAGTGGAGAGTAAGAAATGAAGATATGAAAGGCAGCCCACTCTTAGGCCTAGAGCCCTGAGAGGGGCTGGGCAGAGGAGAAGGCCAGTGTCAGGGCCACTAGGAAGTGGAACCAGGATTTGTGGGAGAGCTTGAAAGCAACTAGCTGAGAGAGTGGCCTAGTCACATACAGTCTCAGGACAAAGAATATACACTACCTAGCTCTGAACATTTTGGTGAAATATAATAGAAAATAAATTTCTTTGAAATAAGTATTGGCTTGGGAAATCCCTAGTTCCAAAGGCTGTGAGAGGTGGGCGTGGGTGGCCTAACAGGTGAGCAAAGGAGTCCCTGAGGGAACAAGGTATGAGGTGTGGGAAGCTGGTAGGAAGGATCAGGCATCCATGGGCCGGGCATATAAATGTGAACACAGCACAATACCATGGGCCAGGGACGGAGAGGGTGGGCACAGAGGGGCCAGGGATAGAGAGGGTGGGCACACAAGGGCCAGGGACGGAGAAGGTGGGCACAGAAGGGCCAGGGACGGAGAGGGTGGGCACAGAAGGGCCAGGGACGGAGAGGGTGGGCACAGAGGGGCCAGGGACAGAGAGGGTGGGCACAGAGGGGCCAGGGACGGAGAGGGTGGGCACAGAGGGGCCAGGGATGGAGAGGGTGGGCACAGAAGGGCCAGGGATGGAGAGGGTGGGCACAGAAGGGCCAGGGACGGAGAGGGTGGGCACAGAGGGGCCAGGCATGGAGAGGGTGGGCACAGAAGGGCCAGGGACGGAGAGGGTGGGCACAGAGGGGCCAGGCATGGAGAGGGTGGGCACAGAAGGGCCAGGCATGGAGAGGGTGGGCACAGAAGGGCCAGGGACGGAGAGGGTGGGCACAGAAGGGCCAGGGACGGAGAGGGTGGGCACAGAAGGGCCAGTGACGGAGAGGGTGGGCACAGAGGGGCCAGGCATGGAGAGGGTGGGCATAGAAGGGCCAGGCATGGAGAGGGTGGGCACAGAAGGGCCAGCGACGGAGAGAGTGAGCACAGAAGGGCCAGTGACGGAGAGGGTGGGCACAGAGGGGCCAGGCATGGAGAGGGTGGGCATAGAAGGGCCAGGCATGGAGAGGGTGGGCACAGAAGGGCCAGGGACGGAGAGGGTGGGCACAGAAGGGCCAGGGACGGAGAGGGTGGGCACAGAAGGGCCAGGCATGGAGAGAGTGGGCACAGAAGGGCCAGCGACGGAAAGGGTGGGCACAGAGGGGCCAGGCATGGAGAGGGTGGGCACAGAAGGGCCAGGGACGGAGAGGGTGGGCACAGAAGGGCCAGGCATGGAGAGGGTGGGCACAGAAGGGCCAGGCATGGAGAGGGTGGGCACAGAAGGGCCAGGCATGGAGAGGGTGGGCACAGAAGGGCCAGGCATGGAGAGGGTGGGCACAGAAGGGCCAGGGACGGAGAGGGTGGGCACAGAGGGGCCAGGCATGGAGAGGGTGGGCACAGAAGGGCCAGGGACGGAGAGGGTGGGCACAGAAGGGCCAGGGATGGAGAGGGTGGGCACAGAAGGGCCAGGCATGGAGAGGGTGGGCACAGAAGGGCCAGGGACGGAGAGGGTGGGCACAGAAGGGCCAGGGATGGAGAGGGTGGGCACAGAAGGGCCAGGCATGGAGAGGGTGGGCACAGAGGGGCCAGGCATGGAGAGGGTGGGCACAGAAGGGCCAGGCATGGAGAGGGTGGGCACAGAGGGGCCAGGCATGGAGAGGGTGGGCACAGAAGGGCCAGGGATGGAGAGGGTGGGCACAGAAGGGCCAGGCATGGAGAGGGTGGGCACAGAAGGGCCAGGGATGGAGAGGGTGGGCACACAAGGGCCAGGGATGGAGAGGGTGGGCACACAAGGGCCAGGGATGGAGAGGGTGGGCACAGAAGGGCCAGGGACGGAGAGGGTGGGCACAGAAGGGCCAGGCATGGAGAGGGTGGGCACAGAGGGGCCAGGCATGGAGAGGGTGGGCACAGAAGGGCCAGGGACGGAGAGGGTGGGCACAGAGGGGCCAGGCATGGAGAGGGTGGGCACAGAGGGGCCAGGGATGGAGAGGGTGGGCACAGAAGGGCCAGGGACGGAGAGGGTGGGCACAGAAGGGCCAGGGATGGAGAGGGTGGGCACAGAGGGGCCAGGCATGGAGAGGGTGGGCACACAAGGGCCAGGGATGGAGGATGGGCATAGAACAAAGGGGCCAGAGGCTGAGCGTGAGTACTGCAGGGAGGGACAAGGATAGAGAGGGTGGACACAGAAGGAATAGGGATGGAGACGACAGGGAGGATTTTTCTTTTCTTTTTTTCTGTTTTTGCTTTTTCTTTTGTGTGTGCATTTCTTTTCCTTATGTGCTGTTCACCTTATATTTCGTGCAGGGTCCTGCTGAACCTGGAGCTAATTTGGCTATGCTGGTAAGCCAGTGAGGTCCAGGGACTAAGCTCCCCCAGGGCTTGCATTAGGCACATGCTGCTATGTTCAGGCTCTGCCCCTACCCCTGCCATAGATTCTGGGTATTCAGGTTCCCCATGTTTGTATAGCAAGCACTTTGCCACCCAAGTCAGTGGATGTTTACGGGGTCTCACTATGTAGCTCAGGCTGGCCTACAATTCATACCTTCCTGCTTCTGAGTGTGGAGACAACAGACATGTACCCTCCCCACTCCTGACCTATGAAGGGAAGGGGTTCTGCCTGGAGTCTGAATATTACAAATCTACCAGCACACCCCCAATTACTTTTAATAAAGCAACTTCTTCTTCAAATCCACTTTTTAAAAAAGTACTTCTCTGCTAGTCTATCAGTGGTAGCCCACCAGTCACTACCATGTGGTCAGCAGGTCCCTTAAGCCTGAGGTCTGGTTTTCTCAGTGATGAAATGAGGAGTCTGGGCAAGGTTCTGATGAGGGTCGAGTGAGATGGAATATTAGGTTGTGGCTGGTCTCCACAATCCAGTGCGATTGGATGTATATGAGACAGGCCATTCGAGACACTCAGTCCTGGCACACACATTAGACTATGGAGGGAATGAGGGACCAGCCAGCCCACAGGAGGATCTTAAGTTCTACCCAGCAATCCAGGGTGACACTGCTGCATTGTGTCCCAACTTCAGTCCCTGCTCTCAAAGAAAACCAAACCTACTGAAACCACCCACTAACAAAGCTCTGCAGCCTGGGGGGCAGGGAGAGGCACAGCTAACACCACATCTATCCCTGTGGAACCCAGTAATGCTTTCTATCGCTTATGGGGAGGTCTGTTCTCAAGAGCAGGCTTCCAAAGTGTACCCATACTTTGCATAAGGGCTCTGGGAAAGGTGTGCAGAGTTGGTCTGAACCCCAGCAGTGAGCCACAGTCCTACAAATTTGAATCTGGAGGCCAACAGGAAAGTAGCAGACCAGAACACACAGCTGCTCTGAGAACAGGCTGCATCTATCGGGGGCCATGGCTCTGGGCTGCTGTGCCAGAGTGTTACGCTCCCCTGCCCAGCTAGGTGCTCTCCTGGTACACAGCTATCTCAAGTGTATCCTGCCTTTTTCTTCATAAGTCCTGGGTTTGGGAGGGGGATCCCTGCCTGCCCTACTGAGCATCTTGGTGGCCGGTCCATCACTTTCCCCTTTGGGGTCTGAATAGCCAGTAGAGCGACAGGAGAACACACTGACCAGCCAGCTACTCACCTGACCAAAGACTCAATAAAGATTGTACAAGCTAAGTGGATGGTGCCCTCTCTCCATCTCCTTCCCTTGTGAGAGTAACCCAAGACCACGAACCAAAATACAGATTTGTCTTGAGCTTTGTTGCTGTGAGCTGCCTGATTTACCCAAATGAGAGTGAAATCCTGAAATAGGGCAGTGCACCTTCCCCAGAGGCCTCAAGTTCAAAACTCCTGCCAATGAACCCTCCTGTGCATCCTACCCTAGAGACCAAAGCCTTGATGCCCAGGGTGCTCCACAAGACCCCATGATGTTCATAAGGACTGTCCACTTCAGCCAGGGACAGTAGACCATAGAGACAAAGACTTCAAGGCAACACCCCTCACCTTCTTCCCTGGTAGTTTGGGAGGAATAAAACCCACTATCTATTTAAAAGATTTTTAAAACTTTCTTTCTTTTTTTTTTTTTTTCTTTTTTGAGACGTGGTTTCTCTGTATATCCCTGGCTGTTCTAGAATTCACTCTTTAGACCAGGCTGGCCTCCAACTCTGAAAGATTAGCCTGCCTCGGCCTCCTGAGTGCTGGGATTAAAGGCATGTGCTATCACCTGCCTGGCCGCCTTCCCTTCCTCCAGTCTTTCCTCTTGCCCTTTCCTTTCTGAGAGCTGTAGAGAGAACACAGGGCCCCGGCCATGCTAGATAAGAAATAGACTACCTCTAGGCTGTACCCAAGCCTTGGTTTTTGGTTTGTTGTTGTTGTTGTTGGTGGTGGTGTTTGGTTTGGGTGGTTTGGTTTGGTTTGGTTTGGTTGTTTTCCTTTATTTTTGGGCAAGAGACAAGGTACTGCAAGAATAGCCTTAAATACCCGATCCTCCTGCCTC
Source organism: Apodemus agrarius (assembly GCA_964023405.1). NCBI lineage: Eukaryota > Metazoa > Chordata > Mammalia > Rodentia > Muridae > Apodemus > Apodemus agrarius. Next base: position 119,334,463 of record OZ030005.1, on the reverse strand, counting down.
AGCCTCCTCTTGAGTACCAGGTCTACAAGTGCCTGCTACCATGCTACCTGGCTATAACAAAAGTCCTTTAAAATATATATGCTCAAATGGGACTGGAGAGATAATTGAGCAGTTAAGAGCACTTGTTCTTACAGAAGTCCTGGGGCTGGTTCCTAGCACTCACATGATGGCTCAGAAACTATAGTTCCATGGGATCTGGTACAAGTACTGCACACACTTGGTACACATACAGAAAAAAAAGGCAAATACTCATACATATAAAATAAAAATAAATCTTAAAAAATATGCTAAAGTGAGCCAAACTCAGTTTCTACTGCTGAAAATCCAAAGGTTGTAACAGATTAATTTACCTCCCATCTCTTATTTTAAAGAAAGCAGAAAGAAAGGCAGACTCTCAGAGATCACATAGAAAGAACAGCAGCTGGGATTTCAAAGCTCCTCCTTCTTGCTTCTTAAATGAGGGCCGATGTGATCACCTCTTCCATGTTTACATGGCCCTTCCAGCACTCACTAGGCATGCAGTATCATGCTCCCCTGATAGACACAAAGTCAAGGTCAAAGCTAAGGGAGTCATCTGTGGACAAAGGCTGGGAGCTGACTTTGGACCTCAGTCTGTCTGCACCTCTAGTCTGTAGTTTGGGACATCAGGATCTTAGAAGAAGCATTCAGAATGGTACCTGGCGCAGGGTAAGGCCTGAGCATGTAGCAGCTCTTTTAATTTTCAGTACTTTAGAGAAACAATATTAATTGAGAGGGGTGTCTAGTTAGGTTTCTGTGGCTTTGATACAAAACTGACCAAAACCAACCTGGGGAATGAAAGGGTATATTTGGTGTACAAGTCCTGATCATAGTCCATCTTTGTGGAAAGCCAGGAAAGGAACTCAATGCAGGAACTCTGAAGCAAGAACTGGAGCAGAGACCATGGAGAAATGGGCCTTCAGGTATGTTTTCCATGCCTCCCCAGCCTGTTTTCTTATACTGCTTGGGACTACTTGCCCAAGTGAGGATTCAACCTACCCATATCAATCACTAATACCACACAGATTTGCCTCTAGACTAATCTGAAGGAGGCATTTTTCTCCATTGAGGTTCCTCTTCTCAGATAACCCAAGCTTGCATCAAGGTGAAAAACAGCCAACCAGCACAGCAGGGTACAGCATCCAGGTTGTGACATGTCTTCAAGAGATACAGAAGAGCACCTGTGACACGTCCCATCCCCAGCTCTGCTCTCTGGTCCACGGGCTCTTCTAAGGCAGTGTGGAATGGAGCCCGACACAGCACAGGAAGGCCATGCAACTGGCTGTGCTGCTACCTTGACAGTGATGGGAAGAAGCAAGGGTGCTGGTTTGTACCTATGACACCAGAACTAGGGAAGCAGAGGGAGGGGGACTGTTAGTTCACAGTTATTCTAGGCTCTGTAGTGAGTTCATGGACAGCCCAGGCAATATAGCAAGAGCTTGTCTTAAAAACAAGCAAATGAACAAAAACCATAAAAATCAGCAAAAAGATGGAAACAAGGGAAAATACCTTTGCTTATAAAAACAACCTCTGTTGACTGTCTAAGGGAACATATATTCCCAGTCTGCTGGGTATGGAGCCAGGGGTCAGGGAGCAGCCCCTGAGGAGGCGCGCAGTGTGTAGACCAGGCTGCAGTTTGTGGACCTGGTCCCTCCCACTAGCTTCCTCTGTGCCACCCTGACTACTTGCATGCCAGTCTCCAACTTAGTTTCTTTATCTGCAAAACAATGACACTGGCCTTAGTGACACCTAGTGGCCTAGGTTTAGTAGTCACAGCAGGATACAAAGCAGCCATTGGGCAAGACCTCAGGAGGAGCAGCTTCAGACGGTACCATTCCCAAAGGCTCTTCCTCACTTGGCTGCAGAGAAAGACGAGGGTTGATGACAGCATTCTTCCCCAACCCAAAACTACACCCTCACTGGTGCAGAGAACACACACCAAAATACACAGCAGAACCAAGCCCAGGAACCCATCACTTACCACTAAGTCCCTGTTGACAAGGCAGCCCAGCTCGCCTGGCAACACTGCGTTCCGTATGTCCACATCGTGAGGGGAGACATAAAGTTTTATGTTGTTCAGGTCAAAGAACTGGACTTCCGTGAGACCCACCCATGATGCATTGCCCCAGTTAGACAGGATTTCCATAGTCACATAGATGGCATCTTCGATCTCATCTACTCTTGCTTTCCACTTTTCCTGAAGAGAAAAATACCAGAGGGCGGCAAGCCTGAATTTAGTGCTTCTACCACCAGGGCCTTCACGCAGCGTTCAGCCTCATGCTGCCTCAGTCCCCGCCTGGGCTCTGCAGGTAATCACAGCACTTGCCCACCGTGGCTCTTTGGGACTAGCAAGAGCACATTTGTACAGTGTCTAAAACATAAGGAGTGGACTGGAGGGATGGCTCAGTAGGTAGAGATACTTGCTACCGATTTGACAACCCAAGTTTGATACCCAAACCTATGGGATGAAAGGAGAACTGACTCTGCAAGCTGTTCTCTAACCCCCTACCCACTCTAATAGTAATAAATAAAACATAAAATTTTAAAATAATCAATAAAATATCGGGGTTAGGTCGGGTGTGGCTCAGGGTAAAGCGCTTGCCTAGAATACATAATGTACTAGAGTTCTAGCTTAGTACAGAAAGACAAACAAGGACGTATGCAACAACGGTGCCACCAGCACTTACTAAGTGCCCTACTTGGAGGCTTTCACATGAAAAGAGATATTGTAAGGACTGTCTTCTGCCTGAACACTGCAGAAGTGTTCTTGCCTACTGCAGTCTTCATGGCCCAGGGACATTCTGTAACATCTGAAGATGGCAGGTGGTCTGGGTTCCCCCAAACCCCATTGCTGAAACCCTAATGCCCAGGTCCCAAGATATGCCTGTTTGCAGTCAGGGCCTGTAAGAGGTGATTGAATCAAATGAGGCTGCTGGGGAGGGCCCCCTTCTCATCTGTCCGGAGACCTTATAAAAGAAGGAAATCTGAGGCCCCAGGGATTAAAACCAGGGACACACACAGGAGACCGAGTGCATTAGCCCACTGAGGAAGCCGCCACTTGCAAGACAAGGAGTGGTGCCCGAGAAGAAATCAGCCAGGCAGTCCCTTGACCTTGGACTTGCCATCTTTGCAGCTATGAGAAAGATCAGCCTGCTGCTTAAGCTGCCAGCGTATGCACGGGGTGTAGTATGACAGCATGGACCAAAGTCCCCCTGCCTTGGCCAGTCACTTGACATTCCCAGCCTGGCAGGGGAAGCAGGATGTGACCATCTATGTGAAGGTCCCAGTCCGGGGGTTAAGCAAGACCCCAACACACACACACACACACACACACACACACACACACACACACACACAGCCCCATGTGTGCTCAGGCTGAAACGGGCTCAGTTCCTGGCTCTCCTTCACTGATTTTTAAAGCCTCCCTCCTTCCTGGTGAGACTGTCTGGTCTGGGAGCGTGCGTGAATGCCATCAATAAACAGCAACTCTGTGCCATGGCTTCCTAGAGGCCCTCAGGGCCCAACTGTAGCACTGGTCACCACGGATCAGCCACTCACGAAATGGTGCGTTTTCCCGAGTGCACGGGCCCTCTGTTAATTAGCCTCAGTATCTGCAACGGTTCTGTGAGCAGGGAGCTGAGTAAATGAACAGCAACTGTTCCCCACTTATTTTTTTAATTAATAGCCAGTGAGACGTGTGAGCACTCCCAGCATGGGTTTGGACAAGCTGATTGCCACACAAAGAGAATGGGAATAGAGCTGGGGTAGGGGGTGGTGTGAGGACAGGTCAGCTTGGAGCTCCTGGAAGGAGCACAGCGTCAGGTTGGATTACCTGAACTGTAAAAACCCAGAGCTCCCTTGTCCTTCTGAGTGAAGGCCCTGGCCAGGTCCTTGGCTGCCCTGGGCCTGAGTCCTTGGCTTGCAGAACTGGCCTGCTTGACTCTGGTGTGGGCAGGCGCCTGAGCCTGAGCCTGGGAGCATTCTGGGGCCAAGTAAGTTTGCTTGCTGGTGCAAGGGGATGGAGGAAGCTAGATGAGAGGAAAACTGCCTGCAAAGGACTGAGGACCCCCTGCCCAGTGGAATCTGAAACACAATTCCTGCATGCAAATTCTAAATGCAGAGGCCAGAGTATGAACTGAGAAGTGTCACCATTGTGAGTATCCCAGGTAGACAGAGGCTGAGGCTGGGCCAGCAATGGTCCATGGCACTCACTGTCTCCCTCACTGAGACCACTTGGTTTCTTGCTTAGCCATTTACCACATATTCTCCCTTGGTCATGAGGTTATGGCACAGTGGGCAATCAGTGTGTGCTTTCCCATGGACCACTGATAAGGAGGGGTTTGTTGATGAAGCCCAGGCTAGTGGAGGCGTGCTCTTCTCACAGACGGTGCCAGAAGCTTCTGCAGTGGTGATTAAGAAGAGACCAGCATCACTGAGTTAAAATCTTCTGGGAAGTGTTTTCTGAGAGAACAAAGAAGCTGTATTCCAGAGATAGCCAGGTGTTCCACATGCTGCAGCTGTACTTGGTAACGTGTAAGAATCACCCAGGTGGTCCTGGTTTTGAAGGCATGAAGGCGTCATGAAGAACAGCTGAGGCTTGGTACTGTGAGAGGCCATGGAAGGCCATTGGTGAAAGTGCACCCTCAGTTGTAATTGACAGTCCAGGACTGAAGGGGTCATACAAAGGAGTTGAGGCTTGGTACCGTGAAGAGAGCCTATGAAAGGCTTTGGTGAAGCATAGTTGCAGTGGAAGACCCTAGCATATTGGAGATGCCAGTACCATGGGATGACTACCAAGAACAGCAGTGGCAGCGGAGTGGATCAACTTGAACTCAGAGTGCTACAGAGGGCAGAGCTGGAGAAGTGACACCAGCTCTTTGGAGATGCACAGATCATGTGTAGATCTTCTTGTAGAACAAGAAGCTGTGAAGCTGAAATTGACTTGGGGACCCCAAGATCTTAAACATGCCAGAGCCACAGGATGCCTGCCAAGGAAAGCTGCTAACAGGGAGTGGAACCAGCCCAGGAGAAAGAACCTTGTGGCAGTCAACAAAGATGAAAAAGGAGTTGGATATCTGAAGACTGCTTTGCCATCAGACATGGAGATGCAGAGTTTGGACTTTACCCAGCTAGTTTCCTGTCTTGCTTGGGGGATTACAGTTAAGTGATTGGATGAATCTCAAAAGAGACCTTGAACTTTGAACTTGTTGAGACGGCTATAGACCACAAGGGCTTTTGAAGTTGGACTAAATGTATTTTGCATTATGCTATGTTTAAGTATGGCCCCCATAGACTCATGTTTGAACAAGTCTATGGGGACCAGGGAGTGGAATGTGATGGTTTGTATATGATTGGTTCAGGGAGTGACCCTATTAGAAGGTGTGGTCTTGTTGTAGTCGGTGTATCACTGTGGGTGTGGGCTTAAGACCCTCACCCTAGTTGCCTGGAAGTCAGTCTTCTACTAGCAGCCTTCAGATGAAGATGTAGAATTCTCAGCTCCTCCTGTACCATGCCTGCCTGGATGCTGCCATGTTTCTGCCTTGATGACAATGGGTTGAACCTCTGAGCCTGTAAGCCAGCCCCAATTAAATGTTGTCTTTTATAAAACTTGCATTGGTCATGATGTCTGCTCACGTCAGTAAAACCCTAACTAAGACACTCATGGAGCTCGGATGACTGTCTCCATGTAACAACCACTAACCTGCTCACAGCCAGTAAAATCACACTGCACTAGAAGGTTACTAACTTTATATAATTAAAACTTTACATTTACTTATTTGCGCTCTCTCTCTCTCTCTCTCTCTCTCTCTCTCTCTGTGTGTGTGTGTGTGTGTGTGTGTGTGTGTGTGTGTGTGACATGTGTGTTTTCATGTGGAGGTCAGAGGCCAGCTCAACTTTCGGGAGTCAGGTCTCTCCTTCTACCATGAGTTCTGCCAGCAACCTTGGGTTACCAGACTTGGCAACAGGCACCTTCCCCTGCAGAGCCATCTCACCAGCCCTAAGATTTTATGTTTTGTACTTCCTGTCCTTCTGTTTATTGTTATATAGTCCAGGGTGGCCTCTAACTCAAAATACTCCTGCCTCAGCCTACCAATTACAAACATTTGTCACCACACCCACCAAGCTTAGTTTCTGTTCTTGACTATGGATAATACTGTCTATTATCCTGTGGGCTTATGGGTTATTTACATTTTCTTTTGCCAGGAACTTCTTTTGGCCTACACCTTTCTTTTGTCTCTATTGCTCAATCATGTATATGACTTGTCAGAAAGCTGTTGAGATGACCATCGTCACAGTCATCACCGCCAACCTGAATGGACTGCTCCAGGGGCCCTCTGTCAGCTTTCAGGGCAATGGTAGTGTACTGGACTGTCCCCGTGAGGACCAGCTCTCACCTCTGGATCTGGTACTGGCTTCTCTGCTGGTATAGCCACCTGGCTGAGATGGGTAGTGTCACTTTCCACAGTCTGCAAGACTCCCAGAAGTTTGTGCTGTTGTCTGAAAAGGGATTTTGTTTCAGCAAAGAGGCAATAATGAAGAATACACACAAGAGAGTAGTCCCATGAAAGGGACCACAGGGTGTTTAGTACCCACTTGAAAGCTTGTCTGTAGACTGCAGAGAGCTCAAGGGCATACATGGATGTCCTCTCTCTTTATAAACATCTGGACAATTAGTAATAAAATCAGAGCCCAAGTAGAGAAGCCAGCTGACCTCTCCAGCTAACTAAGAAGTTGATCAGAGATAGAGCAAGGAGTCGGCTTTACTAAGGGCTGCCCATGGCCTGTTTTGTATGACCTAGCAGCTAAGAATGGCTTTTATGTGTTTTAAGCACTGTTAAAAGTAACAACAAATAACAAAACCCTAACTGCCAAGACTGTAGGATTTCCCAACAGGCTCTTCACAGAAACTGGCAACCTCAGGCTTAGAGACCTACCCATTCCCTTTGCTACAGATGCTGTGCACTCCGCTGGTGCAGAGCCCTAAAGCACAGAGGATTCTAGTGAGGAAGAGGGCAGCCTTTGGCTAGTGCTGCCTGCTGCAGAGCTGTCAGATACAAACCAGCCCTGCGGCTGGAAACCAAGAGAGCTCTGATTTATGGCTATGGTGAAGTGGAGCAGTTTCCATCTGGGGTCTGCAGACATGCAGGAATGGAGAGCTGTACCTTGAGCTGTCTAGTCTTTCCACACACTATGAACAGGAGCTCCCTGGGTGATGGACTGAGAACTGGAGGCCATATGGCTTGGTCTATCACCCCACTCTGCAACAGTTACGAGAGCCTTGCCCCTTTCCTGGCCTGATCCCTCAGGTCAAGTCACTTAGTGATCAACATCCAGATGTCACTGCAGTCTCCTCCTGCTCCTCATCCAGGCACTTGTACAGCCTGCCACATGCATATGCCTGCATAATAGCCCCGGGCGTATGCCTATGTACCAAGATATATGTGAAACTACAGGCTACGGCCGGTGTGTTTTCTGAAGATTGATTTTCCCTGAAGATCAGGAGTCTATTTTGCTATTAACATTTGCTAATTTTAGGGTCATTGTAACATGTTACAGGGCAGAATGCTGCACTGAACATACTTTGACAGAGAAAAGGAGTCTCAGAGGAGACTGATGCTTTGAGTCACTCTTGTGACAAGTATGTTTGGGCTCTCTCCTAAGCCACAGCTTGAACAGCTAAGAAACTGAGCAAGGCATCCTCAAGGTTTCTGTTTGAGGCATTTCTAGATGGGATTAGCCCACAAGAGCTCTGCCCCAGTCAATCCCACCCACGGAGGAATCTCTGATATGAAGACAGTAGTGGAAGGTGGTACCACGTGGGAGGCAGAGTCCCTGGGGAAGTGTCCCTGGGGTGGTTAGCTTGCCTGATTCCACCATACAATTGTTTCTGATTCTTGGCTATTATGACAGAAAGTTCTCTCCTGTCACAACCTCCCTGCCAATGAAAGGATACTTCTGAAACTGTGCACCAATTCAACTCTTTGTGGTCAAGGATAAGCTAAAATGACTAATGCAACAAGAAAGGCCATGGGTAATGAGACCCTCGTGGCCGCACTGCTGTGGGTCATCTGAATTAGGCTCGACCTCCGCCTTAGAGAGTACCTGCTTCCCAGTGGGCTCACTCTGTCCGTGGTTTGGCTGACAGCTTTGGCTCCCCCTGCTGCCCTGCACAGCTCAGGATTGGTGGTCACTGGACTGACGGCAAGCAGCTGAGGGCAGAAAAGTGGATTAGATAGCTATCCAAGGGAACGTGCAGCCTGACACCTAACAGGACAATGGTCAAAGCCTGGGCTTCTCAGGTACCTGGTTCCACCAGGCAGATATGGGGCACAGAGGTGACAGGGCCAGTTTGGGGAGGATCAGCTTAGAATCCCTCATGTAGTCTCAGATCCCTGACCAGGGGGGGTTGGGAAATAATGTCACCTGACCATTCACTTCAACCCATCTGAGTTTAGTTTCCTCCTAAGAGACCAGACCACACACAGACTCACCATCGATTCTCTACGTTTCCTTCTTTCTCCTCTGTCATCTAAACTGGAATGGAATCTGACACCTGTCTGCAAGTGACTGTCATAGGTGGAAGCTTGTGGGGGTCAGGAGTCAGGCTATTCAGGAACCCTGGATCACAGGGTAGTCAGAAATACTGACTGGACACTGCCCAAGATGGCTGCTATCTAGTAGGACAAAGGCAACTGGGAAAGAAGGAAGCTCATTTGGGGACTCTGGGGTGTTGTTCCCCTTTTGCCAGTTGCCCACCCATCACACTGGGCTTCTTTCTGGTCCTTAAGGCAGCTAGCTCATTGCCACCTCCAGCTGTTCCCAGTTCACCTTCCAGGTAGCAACCTGTGGCTACCTGTCAGAGCAAGCCTGGCTCATTCCCAGGCACGCTGTTCCCATGTGTCTGTTGGCTCCAATGACTGTGCCAGTAAGCTCCTTGCAGCCATGGATATTCTCTGTATTCAGAACACTGGGAACACCTGTGTGCCATAAAGACATTTTCAGGATGCTTTATTAATTCACTTCCTTTATGCCTGGCTGGCCTAGACAGATAGAACTTATTTAGTCTCAAAATTAAGATCTACTTATCTTAGTGTTCTCTCACTGGAAAATAGACATGGAAAAAGAAACAAGTCAGCAGGCCTGGCTGGACTCCAGCTTCAATTTGCAAATTTGGCCAAGCCACTCAAGCCCAACTTCCACATCTGTGAAATGGGTAGAAGGCCAGTGCTTAGGCAGCAGAGAAGCTCCTGGACTGTGGAAGAAAAATGGCTGGAGACCATCAGGGCAATGTGTTTATAGGGTATGAGTGGGGCTGTTAAATCTATGTCCAGCTGAGTTGGGCTCAGCCTCACACTGACCTCAGGGATGTCCTCTTTGGCCTTCAGCAGACTGGGCCATGATTTTGCTGGTGGTTCTTTGGCATCCTGCAAAGACAGTATCAGATGACATAGGAAGGAGTGGAGCCACTGCTGTGCAGTCTTCACACAGAAGGAGGGCAGAGAAGCAGGCCCTTCCACATGTCCCAGCAGACTGGACAAAAGACAACCCCAGGGAAGGTTCTGCTCAACAACCACAAGAACTGCCTCCAGATGCTTCTCCAGAGAGCACAGAACAGCATGGACAAGAATGGGTTGACAGCCGGCTGACCTTGCAAAGATGTGACCCTCAACTGGCCACATCTGAATCCAAACAGAGGACCCTCCCTATTGTAAAGTCACCATGAGCTTCTAGTGGGACAGGCCAGGGGTCTCAGCAGGAGAGCCAGAGGCTGGGCAACATGCTGAAGAGTATGTAAGGTCTCAACTTCCCAAGGCCCTGCTCCACCCCTGACCTTCCAGCTTGTTACCAGATGTCTGGGTGGTTGCATAAATGAGGGAAATAGGCCAGGGGAGCAGTAGAAACCCTGTGGATTACATTCAGGACTGGCTTCAGGAGAGCCACACACTGTCCATTCAACCACACACCGGCCTGGCCTTTTTGTAGTAAAGGCCTATGCCATCCCAAGTTGGCAGGGAAATGACCAGTGAGTCACAGGTTAGTACATAGCTGTCAGAAACAATCCAGAAGCTTTAAGATGGTAGCTTAGTGGGACTCTGGATAGATGAAGAGCAGCTGTCTACAAACAGTCCATGAAATGCAGTCTGCAGTCAGAGAGGGCTGTTGCTCAAACACTGCCTGCCCTTGGGTGTCCCCAGTCCCTCCTTAGATCCCCTACTCCACAGGAGCTCCCACCTGCTGGGGACTGGCATATAGCTCGGGATCTTGGCTGAGGAACACCTGTTGCAGAGCTGCGTTCTCCACCTGGATGGCTTTCAGTACAGCTGAGGCATCTTCCTCTCGGTCCTCGGCTGCATATGATTTGCGGGTTGCTGACAAGGGTCTATCTCTTCGGCTTCCAGATCCTGAAGAAAGAAAACAGAGATGTCCTTTAGCTCCTGTTCTCAGAAAGCAGCCTGAAATTCATTAGATAGTATTGAGGGATACTCTGTAAAAGAACAACCAATTTCTTTAAAAATGTCAAGGTCTTGAGGGATGAAAGAAGCCTGAAGAACTGTTCAGAAGAACTGTTCCAGATTAACATTACCCAGGCAAATGCAGTAAGCAGCTGCAACGGACACCTCAGGACTAGGGACAGTCTCTCTCTCTCTCTCTCTCTCTCTCTCTCTCTCTCTCTCTCTCTCTCTCTCACACACACACACACACACACACACACACACACACACACTCCTGAATACCTGAGTTCAGATCCCAGCCATGTAAAGAGAAGGGCACGGTCATGTACAGCCATACCCCAATTCTACAGGTGAATTATAGGCTTGCTGGCCTGCCTGTCTAGCTAAAATGCTAAGTTTCAAGTTCAGTGAAAGATCCTGCTTCAGACAATAGGTGGAGATGCCACAGAAGAAGATACCCAATGTCAACCTCTAGCTACCACATGCACTTACATGGACCTGCACACATTTACATACACACACAGTGTGGGATGAGGGGTGAGGGTGGGAGTGGGGGTGGGGTGGGAGGAGGCGCATAGGGAAGCTATTATAGCAAGGAAAAAAATCTAAATATAGCCTGGGGCATTGATAACAGTTTAATGATAATGCTAAATACTCCAAAATTCATGGGTGGACTGTGGTATTACTCAACCAAAATGCTTGTTCTTGGAAAATCCACACTGCAGTACTGAGTGCTGCAGGTGGCTGCTTTGCTACTTTGTATGTTCTTTTACCCTTACCCACCTTTCATCCCCTAAGGTTAGATAGGAAAGAAAATCATAGAAAGGAAAAGAGGTGATGTTATCATTAAACTACTTCCTGCTGATTAGGGCCAACCAGTTCCTTGGGGCAAGTGTGATCTTTGCCATCAAGATATCTAATTTCTTTTTGTCTTCTTTGAACATATGACTACTTAACAAAGCCATGCCCAACAACAACCAACCACCAACCCACAGCCTATCACTAAGAACCCTAGCATTTATATACCCTCTGAAAAGTCCCCAGAATTTGAAACAGTACACAATTGCAGCTGGCAAAAATTACACTGCTGTTAGAGCACGAGACAAATCACAGTCATTTGCTGTGGACAATCTGAAGCAGCCCCATATCCCACACCTGGGATTAAAATGAAAACATATTATTTCTTGTGCTTTTCAAAGAAACCAAAATTCTCACTACAGAATGCAAAGAGGAATGTCATCTATAACTTACTACCAATAGTTTAAGGAATAAACAGAGAGAGTTTTCCCCCAGTCCTCCTGATCCATGGGGGATTGATTCTAGAACAGCAAATACTGAGGTTCCAGGATGCTTTTATATACATAAAGGTATAGTGTTTGTACATAACCTGCACACCCTCCACACTGTAAGTTACCTCGAGATAACTAAGACTGTGCCACTGTTCTGATGACTGGCAAAGCAGCCCCTCATGGATACCAGGGCAGCTGTGTACATGTGATCTGGTGCAGGCTGAGGAAAAGGGCCCTTCTACTTGCTTGCCCTTTAAAGATACTGGCAGATGTTGATTAGCTTCCTGCCCTGGCCCTCAACTTTCCTGCCATGCTCTTGTCAGAATGCTGCATCTGAATGTGACTGAGGGTGGCACTGAATGCTTATGGTTGGAAGAACTCATATTGGTAAAATGTCTACACTGACCAAAGCCATCTTCAGATTCATCATCATTCCCATCACCAAACCAAACCAAACCAAACCAAACCAAACCAAACCAAACCAAACCAAACAACAGTAACATAAAAACTAACCAAACAAAAAAAATAATTCATGGCTCAGTCAATTAAGTGCTTGTCATGTAAGCACAAGGACCCAAGTCCCATTCCTTGTATCCATGTAAAAAATGAGCAGGGGCCATCTATCACCTGTGCAGTGGCATGGACAAGGAAGAGATACACCCCCCCCTTTACCATCCGTGGAAGGTGGGAGACCTGGTCTTGGGGTCATGAGAGCAGGAGAGCGGTCCCTGACTGTCACCAGCTGGAGCACTCGAGAGAACAGGTCTTGAATCTTGCCTGGGAAGCACAGGAGAGCTGGCCCTGGAGGTAGGGGCTATAGGTAAGCCAGCCCTGAGAGCATGAACATGAGAGAGGTGACTCTGCCTCTTGTCTGCTGTGCAGTGGTGTGCTCTGGAGGAAGGAGAGATACCCTCCTCTCCTCCCTTGTCCCTGGTCACCTATGGCAGGTGGGAGAGCTGGCCCCAGGGTCAGGAGAATGAGAGAACTGGTCATATAAACCAGATAAACCACTCAGGAGAGTGGGCAGTAAGCTAGAGCTGGCCCTGGTTGTGGGGGATGCCAGTGAGCCACCCCCAAGGGTGTGAGAAGAGAAGAGCCAGAGGACTGGCCTCTCAGGCCCAGATCCAGGGCTTTGAATTGGCTAATCCCAACATCCACCACCCCACTGATGAACTGCTGGAATACAGTTCCTACAGGCTCTCCATGACACAGGGCAACAACAGGATTTCTGAGAGGAAGCCCAGTGAGGTTCCAGTATTGGTAGTGTAACAGAAGCCAGAGGCCTTGTAGCAGACCAAGTCATTGCAGTAAACACTTGCAAGGGAAGAAGTGTGGACAAAAGGGCATACTGTGGGATATACTGTGACACACTACAGCTTTCACAATGAGATTTGTTTTTCTGTGTTGGGGGGGAAGTTGCAAGGGTAGAAGGTGGGGAAGATGAGTGGAATTAGGGTGTATGATGTGAAATTCACAAAGAAACAATAAAAAGTTAAAAAATAATGAGCAGGGTAGTATAAGATTATAAATCCAATGCTGGGAAGATGGAGACTTGTGGGTGCCTGGGGCTTGCGGGCCAGCTAGCCTACTCTCCTCAGTAAGCTGCAGACCAATGAGAGACCCTGACTCACAACAAGGCATGAGGAATAACAGGGCAACCAAGGTCAGAACATTAATGCATTAACATATTCTAACAAACTTTATTCTATATTTTTATTTTGATTATTTCCATATTGATTGAATGACTGATGTGCGTGTAGGCATATATGTGTGCATATGTATGTGGGTGCACTGTAGAGATCAGACGACAGTGTGTTCTCTCCTTCTACCATATGGGGGGTCCTGGGGATTGAATTCGGGTTGTCAAGCTTGGCAGCAGGCTCCTTTTCCTCCTGAGCCACTGTGCTAGCCCTACACAAACATTTTTAATGGACTCCTGAGAAGTGCCACTGTGGAAGGTAGAGAAGTAGGTTACTGGAGAGAGCCTTTGAAAGGCACATGTCATCTTTGACCACTACCTAGATTTGCTTGTTGAGACAAAGGTCTCACTTTATAACCCAAATGGGCCCGAACCTGTCAAATTCCTCAGCCTCCCAAAGGAGTACCTACCACTGTGCCTGGTTCCTAGTCACTATGAGGTCAACAGATCTCTACCTTTCTACCATGATGTCCCTCCTTAAAGTGGGGGGGGGAGGGGCAATGAAGCCAAGTGACCAGGAACTAAAACCTTTGAAACTGGGCAAAAAAGCCTCTCTGTCTCTCAACCTTTTTTTTTTTTTTCCCCAGGTGTTTGTCCTGGAATGGAAAATCTGGATAACACAACTTGATAGCAGCTTGGCAGAGCTCATGGATCTTGTGGAAGGTAAGCCAAGGTAGAGAGTGCCCATCTCAGCCAGCCAGAGTCAGAGTGATTGCAAATGCTGGAGAATGGTGGCAGGCACTGTGCTTCTCAATGCCAGCCAGCATTCCCCACATAGGACTCTGCTCCTCATGGAGATAAATGCTTTTTCATTTTGTTTTTTTCAAAAAAGAAAGAAAGAAGAAAAATAAGGAAAGCAAAAGCTGGAGAATGTGGCATTTCTATGGAGTCCTTAATGTTATGGGACTCCATGGGAACCAGGCACAGTGGCATATCCATGTGCGGGTGGGTAAAGGGTAGTGATGACTATACTCAGTACAAAAGATCATATGTCTACAATAGCCATGAGGCAGGAAGCAATGAGGTGGGGAAGCTAAAGGCTGTGGTGCCGGGCTCCTCTGGGCTGGAGATCCTAACCCATAAACTTGCTGTGATTCCAGGGTATCTGAAGCAGGAATGGGCCCCCAGTCTGGTGAGAGGTGCAGAGTGGCAGGCTCCTGACCCACACCATACTGCAGGCTTCCTGGTTAAGGGAGACACTACTCTGGGTGCAAGGCAACAGCAGTAGGTGAGACAGCTATCACCAGCCTCCACTGACCTTGGGCTTGGGCCAGACATGATGAAAGTAGACCATCACTCAAGATGCAGAGTCAGAGAAGAGGACATCTGAGGAGATTGGAGGCAGCAAGCCCGTGAGTACCAACTCAAGGAGGCTACTGTAGACCAAGGGGTAGCAGGTGCTAAGGTCCTAAGGACGGCAGAGCTTGGCATGCTGGAGAATGATGGGGGAGGTGCTAGAATGGATCGGCAAGGTAGAAATGGTTGCTGGAAGGATGGGGAGCTTGCAGCTAGGCTCTCGAGGCACATCAAGGCCTCAGGTAGGCTTCAAAGCTCCTCAGTTCCTACCTGGCAAACCTACCCCCACTCTGACTTTTCCAGCCCTGGGGCTGGGTTAATCTTCCCCCAGAGGCTCTTCCCCATATAAACCAGACATTTTGGTTTCCTCTTCTTCTCTCTCTCTGCTCTCTCTCTGCACATACCCTTTCTCTTCTTCCTCACCCTCTCTTCCCTTGGTGACTCCTCTGGCCTTGGTCCTTAGGGCCAGTGAACCTGTCCGAGAGTAGCTTCCCAATAAATTTATACTTAATCTAATCTAATCTGGCTTCAACTGGCTCATTTTACCAACAGAAAATAACTTACTGGTGGGAGAGCTGCAGAGTCAACATTGCTGAGCTGCTGCTGCCTTTCCAGAACACAGAGCCCCCCCCCCCAGTCACATTTCTGATGGCCACTGTCTTTCTGTGTGCTTTCTCCCACTGCAACCACCCTTTAACTCTTTTGGACGCCCTCATCTCTCACTTGCACCACCACTGGCCTGAATGTCACGCGACAATGAATTTATTCTCATCTTGGATCCAGGGACTAGTGGATTTATTCACTCTGTAAATCTGAGCTACTAGCAAAAGCCAAATTGCACATTTTAATTTATACCAAACTGCCCTTTTTGGATGGAGAACCATCCCTCTTCCAGTAACTCTACTCTCTTCACTTCCCTGGTGCTTGGTTTTCTTCTCTTACCTAAAACAAAAGGTGTGCCATTCAGGAGATTGGCCATGAATCCAATACATCACAAAGCACCTACAGCAAGGTGACCTGCTTTTCTCTCAGCTGTGCCTCAACAGGCTGTAATTCAGAACCACAGCAAAAGGGCTTCTGACTACATGCCAGGGGCTTTGAGGGTCACCCAGGAACTACTGCAGTGGCAAGGATGAAATGTGTGATCGGCAAGCATCCACTGTGGCGATGACAAGCCAGTGGCCCACAGTGAGGCCTGCGTGCTTATATGCTATGCTAGTCAGCTCTCTTGTTGCCATGACCAAATGGATACCATAAGGAAAGAAGAGGAGGAAACACCCCAGCGCTCCAGCCCACTGTCCTCAGCCCTGACTCCAGGCCCACAGGAGGCAGACCACAGCAGTGAGACAGGGAGGAGAAAGCTGTCTACCTCAATGGCAGGAAAGGAACAGTGAGGGAGGAAAGGGCCACAGCAAGGTCCCTGTCTAGGCTTGTCTCCAAAGACCTACTTCCTTCAGCGGGGCCCTGCCTTCCAGTTTCCAGAGCCTCCCAAAATAGCCACAGACCAATCACATGTGTCTAAGGGACATTTTCTATTCAGACCATTACAGATGATGTGCCTTAAGAAAATGGAGTGAACCTCCAGAAAACAGAGCCACCTAAATCTGTAAAGGGTCTGTTACTGGGCAGCCTCGGAATAGTAGCTCATTATGACAATGAACGTCTGCAGTGGGAAGTGGCACTGACAGTTCATCTGGCAGAAGTACTCCAGCTTCCACAGTGAGTCTTCCCTCTGCTGTCACATGTCCACTGGCCTAGAGACTGCCAGACAACTGTGGGAGATGCTCGTCTCCAAATTCTAAGTGGGAAATGTTAAAACACCCAAGTCTCTGCTGAACTCCACCCACCCGGCTGCACTGTAAGAGGCTCCTAACACTAGGCTACTTCTCCCGTGCCACAGACTTCCCCACCTTGAGCAGAGGCCACACTGTAATGGGAGATCGCAGCATTGCCCAGAAGATGCAATGCCAGCACTCAGGAGGCTAAAGCAAAGAGATCATGAATGACAGGACTACTGTTTGAAGCATTATTAGGCTTCAAATAGAGAAATTATTAGGCAGGGATAATCAATGGCTGGCATGCCTGGCTTGTTGACGCATACTCTAGTTTGTGGTCTCTCCGTGGCCGGTGCTACCTACAGCCCTGTATAATGATTCCTTTTCTCTCTGCTGTGACAAATGCATAGTAAAAAAGCAAATCAAGGAATCTTGGCTTGCAGTTGGAGGATAACAGTCTATTATAATAGAGATGTGGCAGCAGAAGCTGTGACAGTGGTCAACACTGCCCAAAGTCAAGAGTCACAGAGGAAAGAGTGTTCAGCCCCCCTTCCCTTCTCTTCACCCCATGGAGTAGGCTACTCCACATTAAGGGTGGGTCTCCTACCTCACCTAACCTTTCTGCAAACACTTTCACAGATGCCTGAAGATCTTGCCTCCTATGTGATTCTCAATCCTGTCAAGCTGACAAGGAAGCTGACCATCTTACTTGAACATCCATTCTTCAGCTGCTATCTTTTCCCGCATCCCTGCTGTATGATTTTCAAGGAAGGCAACTATGGATCTAGATGAAAATGACATCTCTTTCCTCCTGGGTGTTATATCTTTCTGAGCCACAGATAGATTTATGCCATATGAGCCTGCAAGTACACAGCTTTGCAGTGAGCTTGCAGGGGTCCAGACAAGTGGCTAAGGATGGCTTCACTTCCATGGCCAGTCTGCTATTGTGTCCCAAGGAACTTGGCTGGGAATGTTCAACACTGTTTGTGATAGTTGTTCTTGGTTGTCAACTTGATGATTTTTAACTAAAACCCAAGTGTCTAAGTACATCTGTGAAGGATTTTTCTTATTAAATCATTTGAAGTGAGAGGACCCACCTCTAGTCAGGATCTTTTGAGGCAAGATCTATCTACTTTTAATCTGGACTACCCCTTCTGGTGGCAGCCTATGTAAATGACATGGAAGAAAGAAGCTTTTACTCTTTGCCTCCTTGTTCTTGTTTTTACCGGCAAGTTCATCCACTGTTGTACTAGCTGGACCACCCTGATAACCACTCTAATAAATCGTCTTTATCTATCTATCTATCTATCTATCTATCTAATCATCCATCCATCATCCATGCATGCATGCATCCATCCATCCTATCAGCTCTGTTATCTAGAGAACCCTAACTAATACACTGCTCTAACAACCAAATACCAGGAGCAGCTTGTGATCTGAGCTTTATCAGACAGACCCAGTGACATGCACTTTCTTATGTAAGTATGTGATGATTAATCTTAGTTGTCACATTGATCAGCCTGGGAGATTAGTCGAACACACCTCTATGTGAATGTGAGGTGCTTCCTGACAAGTTTAGTCTTCAGTGTTCTGACCCAATGAACAGATTCTCTCTGTAAGGAGCTATGATGGCGGCAGTACTGGGAGCTGGTGAAAAGTAAGGGGCAGCGCCCAGTTGAATGAGGTCTATCCCTAGGGACATGTCCCTGGGGCCTAGGTCTTTAACTGGGATCTTTCTGTATTCCCCCTTTCCTCTGCTTCTTGTCCACCATGAAGAAGTTGTTCCAAAGCACACTCTGGCCACCATGATGTTCTGTCTTACAACAGACCAGGAAACACAATCCAAGTGACCGGGGAAGAAACCTTCCTGAACCATCATCCAAATTAAATCCTGCTTCCCTTAAGTTGCCTCTGTCAGTCATTTGGTCACAGCAATGAGAAAAGTAAGAAAAACATAGTGCATCTTCTCTGCCTCCGCTACAGCTGCTTCAGCACAATGAGCGGTGTGACTAACTCCAACATGGAAGGAACATGCAGCTGCTTCTGTCATCCTGACCCAGGGACCTTCACAGAACTGTGGTGTCACTGGGGGAAGGACCCCTTCCTGCACTCTTCTCCCTGCCCACAGAGGCTGCAGGCTGGCCCAGGAAACAGGGTTTTAGAATTCACGCTATGACTATTAGGAAAGGAACATTCTTTCTTCCCCCTCAGATTTGCACAGCAGAAAAAGGGAAAGGGTGCCTGGAGCCCCCTGGGCCATTCTAGCCACCAGGGAAGTGCCTGCCTGCTTGTGTGTGAGAAGGGATTCCCACAGTGAGTTTCCTCACCAGCAATCACAGAGGCATCTGAAGAACTCTTGGAAACAAATGCCAAGACATTTATGTCCACTGAATCTGAATGTATGGGATGGGAAGCTCTGCGACTCTGAGGCAAGTTCAAGTCTGAGAACCACTTAATCTGAGAAACACACAGCTAAGTTCAGAAGAAATAGCCTTATGATAATAGAACGAGCACCCGGACCTTACAGGCCTTCAACTTCACCCACAGACATGGGCTTTTATGTCTATGGTGAGCCACTGATTCATTTACTTTGTTACTTAAGGCTGTTTGATTTTTCTTTTCTTTTCTTTTTGAGACAGTCTCATGTAGCCCAGGCTAGTCACTCACTCTGTGCAGTTGGGTCTGACCTTGAATGCCTGGTCCAATTGCTTTCACTTCTTGGGTCCTGGGATTGCAGGTGTGCACCAGTACCCAGCCAGTTTGCTGTTTTACCACTTGATGTTAATGAGGACTGACTGGAATGTTATGAGACTCTGGACTTTGACATATGGTGCTTGTGCTGCAGGTGTTTGGACAGGAACACTAACTACAGGGCTGTCAGCATCCTCTAACTCAACTCATGCTGAGGGTGTTACTGTATTTCTGCAGCTGGTGGCTTATCTGGGAGAAGTGTCTCTGATATATCACTTTCCTAGATCACCCTGACAACAGGGACGGCAAGCTTTCTGCATCAAAGACAAATGTTCACTCACCTTCCAGAAGTCAAGACAAGAAGAAGACAAGAGGTCTCTGGGAGGAGATCCCAGTATTTTTAGAAAGCTTATGGCTAGACACTGGAGCAATACAAGCTAGGAGTGGAAACCAGCAAGGAAGAGGGATAGTGCTACTTGTTATTTGCATATTCAATTGTCATAAGGTCAGTGGTATGGGCTTAGCCAAAGAGAAGGGAATACAAGGACAACCGTGTTTTAGAGTGCAGGAAATGGGTTACCCTTTTAGAATGGCAGACTAGTTCATTAAACAAACAGTCTTTCACTGAAGCACAGCTCTGGTCTGAATATTATGCAAGTTGGTTTATAAAAAGGAATCTGTTTGAAGTCATGACAATGGAGGGAACTGTGAAGTATAACAGGGCCAGGAGCAGAAGGTGAACACAGCACCTGGGAGTACCCATGATGCCGAAAAGAGCTGCCACAAGCTGGAAGCTGAGCATGGCTTGTAATGGACTCAAGGGGTGACAGTGAGAGAGTGAGAGTGACCTGGAAACAGCCAGAGTGAGGGGTATGAAAGGTTAACAGTGAAGATACCTCAGAATTACTACTGACTGTTCAAAACAACAGCAACAAAAATAATGATGATATCTAATGGGATTAAAAACCTGCAGGGAGTTAAAATGAATAGTGATAGAATTTAAAATAGGAGGGGAATAAACATTTAGAGCTGAAGGTCTATCCACTAAATTAGAATCAGCAAATGTGCTAATTTAAAGTAGACGCTAATAAGTCAAGAATGTACATTACAATCTCTAGTAATGAGTAAAAGAATAAAAGAATGTATAACTAACCAGCTAATATGGAGGGGAAAGAGGAATAATACAAGGCAATTGGTTCAAAAGAAGGCAAGAGAGGGAAAAAAAACCAGAGACGTGAAATAGGCAAAACAAATAAAAAAACAGATAATAAGATTGCAGGTCTAAACTCAAATATATTAGCAATTACATTAAATGTAAATGGACTAAATGCTCCCATTAAAACACA
Organism: Apodemus agrarius; assembly: GCA_964023405.1. NCBI lineage: Eukaryota > Metazoa > Chordata > Mammalia > Rodentia > Muridae > Apodemus > Apodemus agrarius. The sequence goes on along the minus strand of OZ030005.1, from coordinate 119,313,895 downwards.
CAGATTATTGGAGGATAAAAATAAAAGCCAATTGCATCTTGCTTACAAAAAAACAAAGCTTTATATAAAGATGTAGAAAGTTTGAAAGGAAAAGAATGAAAGCAAGATACAGGCCATAAATAGAAGGCAAAGCAGCGTGACACAAGTAACTGAGAGGTAACCATAACAATGAAAGGCTCGTTTGCAAGAGCGACTGAAGACGTCTTTTTATACACATAAACCACAACCAACCACACAAACACAAGTTAACAGGCACGAGCAGCCCACCCTCAGTGGTATAAACATTCCAGCTCCCTCTACTTAAGTGTTGTGGTTCGCCTGCAACCTATATCCATTACAAAGCCAAGTACTTCATCTGGGGTCAGTCAAGAGACTATTATTCCCCATTGTCGGGGTTGGGGGAGAGACTCAAATTCGTTTGGGTCTACCGAGAGATGCTATTCCTTTGTGGCACTGTCTGTAAAGCCATATATGGCTGGCCTGGTCATCAATTTGCTGGCTTCTGAAGACACCAGCACTAATTGTGATCTAACTGTACCTAGACCATTGTAACAGGAAAGTCATTTTTCCACTTTCACCTCAGCTACCAAACAATATATTTGGCTGGTAGGAGAGCCAGGGATACTGGATAGCCTGTGGCAAAATAACCTTTCATGGTAACTACCTTTAATACTGATAAACTCTTCAAAGTGAGGACTTTATCTCAAACAGCATCTAGGGAACAACTCCCAGAAACTGTGGGTAATAGGATTTCCTATAGATGACTTGGTAATATGTGGATTCCTATGCACTTGTGCATTTCTTTACCATGGAACCAGGAATGTGTCCACCTCAGATACCCATCATCCACCCCTAGACTCCTTCTCATTTCCTGCTCTTGTTTCCCCTTTCCCATTCTCCTCAATCTGTTAGAGCATGGCTAAACTTGGGAGAGAAGATTATAATGAAATAGTTTCTAGGTTCTGTCAAAGTGACAACAGAGCTGAGTTGAATCTTGAACCATATCTTCTAAAAAGATGATGGGCTGGTCATGTGGCTCAGTGCTATTGTCTGCGCAAGGCTCTGGTTTAGTCACTAGCAATGCACATACACTCACACGAACATATGCACATATGCACACACATGCATACACACACACACAGCACATGCACACATGCACACATGCATATACACATACATAGCACACACACACATGTACACACAGACCTATCGAATTCTAGTCCCAGTGTATATGGTTGTGTTTTCCTTTGGAAAAAAGGGTCTGTGCAAATGATGATGCTCAGATGCACCACAGGGTGGATGCAATGTGTCTGCTGACTACACAATTGCTAAGTGCGAACACAGAGAAACATTTCCAGGAGAGCGCCAGGATCTGGGTCATTCTGCTACAAACCACAGAGCTGCAGAAGATGGGAGAGAGCCTGGAGCGACCTTTCCTGCACCTGTGGAGGAGTTCCTGTCAACACCTTGACTCATCTAAGCAACTGTGCATGGCACAGTTCAAGGAGCCCTGGAAACAAATCCAGGGTACACTATGACTTTAGTTCAAATATTTTTTTAAGTATTAATATTAAATATGAATATTAATATACATTTTTCAGGGTTGGGCTATAGACTGCAGTAAAGCATGAGGTTCTGTGAAGCTCTAGTTCTGTGAGGTTCTAGTTTTAATTGTCAATGTGACAGTCCTCCTCAATGAGGGACTATCTAGGTCAGGCCGGGCATGTCTTTGAGTATCTCCATTATGTTGGTTGATATAGGAGGGCCTAGCCAAGAATTGGGTGGTGCCTTCCCTGTGTTTGGGTCTGGATGGTTACAAGAGGAGAAATGGAGGCAACTGTGAACATGCATGCATTTCTTCTCTGCTCTTGACTGCTGATGTGACGAGCTGCTTCAAGTTCCCGCAGTGACGAGCTGCCATGATGGGACCATAACCTAAAACTGTGGGCTAAAATAAGCCCCCTCTCCCTTAAGTTGCTTTTGTCTGGGTACCTTATCACAGAAACAGAAAATAAAACTATAGGTTCCTCACCTAGCATTGGAAAAAGTAATTTAAAATAATAATAATAATAATAATAATAATAATAATAATAATAATAACACTCTAATGAGCACTAAAAAAACTGTAGCAAGTGACTCAAACTTGGGTTTTAGGAATGCTGCTGCTGCTCATGGCTAGACTGACTGGATATGCTCTATGCAAAGAATAGCTTGATTAGAACATGAGGGGCTGCACACTGGTCATTAGTAAAAGTGAAAGAGGCTCTACAGCCCAGGTTCTTTAATACTGGCTTTGCTGGCTGTGTGACCTTGGACAGACTCCTTAATGTCTCTGTGCCTGTTTCCTTTGTATGATGTGTTGGTAATACAGTAGCTACTGACTGCACTGTTTGAATCTGTGGTGCTGGTACGGCTTGCGGGCTCATTTAGGACTTTGTTAGGACTGGCTCTTCATGTTACATATTGTACTGGCTGATTTTGTATGTCAACTTGACACAGGCTGGAGTTATCACAGAGAATGAAGCTTCAGTTGGGGAAGTCCCTCCATGAGGCACTTCCAGCTGTGGAGAATTTTCTTAGTTGGTGATCAAGGAAGGAGAGACCATTGTGGGTGATGCCATCCATGGGCTGGTAGTCCTAGGTTCTATAAAAAAGCAAGTTGAGCAAGCCAAGGGAAGCAAACCAGTAAGAAACATCCCTCCATGACTTCTGCATGAGCTCCTGCTTCCTGACCTGCTTGAGTTCCAGTCCTGATTTCCTTTGGTAATGAACAGCAATTTGGAAGAATAAGCTGAATAAACTTTTTCCTTCCCAACTTGCTTCTTGGTCATGATGTTTGTGCAGGAATAGAAACCCTCACTAAGACAAACTGGTACCCAGCATAGTGGGTATTCCTGTGACAACATGACCATATTTTGGGGAGGACTATGGAAGGACTTTGGAACTTTGGGCTAGAAGATCCATTTGGTGTTAAGAGCTCTGTGGGATGTTGTGTAGGAGCTTGGAAGATAATGTTGAGAACAGTGCAAAAGATTGAGGGCTGGCTTGTGAAATTTCAGAGGGAAGATTAAAGACTCTTATTAGGGTCATTGCTATTTTGATTGTGAAGATTCTGTGGTTTTGGTTAGCTATTGCTGAAGAATCAGCTGTGATTAACAAGATACCAGAACTACTAAAGCAAAAACTTTGCATTACTGGGACTATTGATGCTGGTTAGCTGGAGCTAAGAAATTAGTGGTGATTAAGAAGAGGCCAGCATCATTGAGGTGAGATCTCCTGGGAAGTATTTTCTGAGAGCACAGAGGCTGTGTTCCAAAGATAGCCAAGGTTGTACCTTGTGCTGTGGCTGGATGTGGTAATGTATAAGAGTCACCCAGGTGGTACTGGTTTTGAAGGCATGAAGAGGTCATGAAGAGCAGCTGAGGCTCAGCACTGTGAGATGTTTGCAGAAGGCCATTAGTGTAGGTGCCTTGTGCTGTGGCTGGATGTGGTAATGTATAAGAGTCACCCAGGTGGTACTGGTTTTGAAGGCATGAAGAGGTCATGAAGAGCAGCTGAGGCTCAGCACTGTGAGATGTTTGCAGAAGGCCATTAGTGTAGGTGCAGCCTCAGTTGTCATTGATGGCCCAGGACTAAAGGGGTCATGCAAAGGAATTGAGGCTTGGCACCATGAAGAGACCTCATGAAAAGCTATTGGTAAGGCCTAGTTGCAACAGAAGACAGCAGTATTTTGGAGATGCCAGTACCATGAGATAACCACCAGGAACAGCAGCAGCAGTGGAGTACAGGCAGCTGGAGCCTAGAAGACAAGGTGTATGCTACAAAGGGCAGAACTGGAGAAGTGGCCCAAGCCCTTGAAGGAGCCTAGAAAATTATGAGTGGATTCCAGACAGTGGGTGGTTGGAGTTTGATTTTGTTTTGATTGTGACTGTGCCCTGATACTTTCCCTTTTGAAGGAAGAAAGCATTTTAGTGGAGCCCACAGTTAAGAAACTTAATTGTAGAAAGACTTTGGATTTTAAAAGAGAGTGGATATTTTAAAGGGATTGAAATTTTAATATGTAAGAATTTGCAAAGACTGTGGGGCTTTTAACATTATTTAGATCTTAGGGATGAATAAGAAAGTAAGGGTTGAGACTTAATGGTGATGTGTTTGTGTGTCAAGTTGACAAGGGGTCAATTGTACTAGCTGGTTTTTGTGCATCAGCTTGACATAGGCTGGAGTTATCACAGACAGGAGCTTCAATTGGGGAAGTGCTTCCATGAAATCCAGATGTGGGGCATTTTCTCAGATGGTGATCAAGGGGGGAGAGCCCATTTTGGGTGGTGCCATCCCTGGGCTGCTTGTCTTGGGTTCTATAAGAGAGGAGGCTGAGCAAGCCAGGAGAAGCAAGCCAGTAAGGAACATCCCTCCATGGCCTCTGCATCAGCTCCTGCTTCCTGATCTGCTTGAGTTCTAGTCCTAACTTCCTTTAGTGATGAACAACAATGTGTAAATGTAAGCTGAATATACCTTTTCCTCCCCAACTTGCTTCTTGGTCATGATCTTTGTGCAGGAATAGAAACCCTGACTGAGACACATATGGATAAAATAATCATGGCATATCCCCTCTAAGAGTGGAGTCCCAGATGCAGAGGAGGTAGGCAGGACCCCGACTCTGAGGCATTTGTACCCAATGGCAACAACAGTAAAACTTCCTGCCATGAACAGTGAGCCTGGAGCAAGGAATCTGAGCAGGAGTCATTGGGAGGCCGCACAGGGTCACCACTATGTCCCCCCACTGCTGCTGGGCTGAGCAGCTTTCACCTTATCCCATCAGCCTCCTCCTCCTCCTCCTCCTCCTTCCCAGCTCCTCTCTATTCAAAGTCAGCAAAGTCAAAGCTGCCAGAGCTTCTGCCAGCAGACATGCGCCATGGGACCTTTGCCACCTAAAGCATTTCGGTACAGAGCACCTCTATGACCCCATCAACTGCAGAGAGCATGGCTGGTTGTCTTTGACTGGGCTGTGCCACATCCTAGTGAGAGGTCACAATGGCCTGAGAGGCTGTGGCCATGCACAGACACAAGCCCTGGGGCTTGGCTGGCCTACTCTCCACTGCTAGTGGCAGAGACTCAGAACCTGCCCCAACCATGTGACTGCCAAACCTGAGCTTTCCCACCCTATCTTTGCTCTCTGGCTTCTGTGGGCCTCCATTCTCAGACAGGTATTTACTGGAAGGGCAGAGGTAGACTGCTAGGACAGAGTAATTGCCTAGACCCAGCTGCTCTTGAAGGTCATCCTGCCCTAAAAAACTCAGTTTTTTAGTTGCTATTGGAAACAACCTGCCTTGTGGGGTTTTGTGAAGTGTCTCTCTGTGTGTGTATGTGTATGTTATATATAGACATACAAATCTACAGGTGTATACACATGTGTGGGAGCCAGGTGTTAATGTCAGGTGTCTTTATCACTTTCCAACTTGATTTTTCTGAATCAGGGTCTCTCACTGAACCTGAACTAATTAGTGTGGCTCGCCAACCAGCAAGTCCTCCTATTTCTGCCTCCCCAGTGCTGGGATTGCATGTATGTGCAGCTACAGATTTTTAATGGTGCCGGGGATTCAAACCCATGTCCTTAGGCTTGCACAGCAAGCAAGTACAATGTCATCTCCTAGCCCCATGTCATACTTGCAAGTCTTTTCCTATTATTAGATCTGACACTTGTGAACCATCAGATAATGCTGGAGTGCTGCCCTGACTAGACCTCTGGCCATAGACCTGCCAGCAGATTAAACCTGCCAACCCTCATAACCACACAGAAAATTCCTTTTCAAAGCCTCTGTTTGTTTGGTTTGAGTTTTGTTTTTTTTTTTAAAAAAAACTCTAAATCAACACATTGGCTCAAGGTCAGTTCAGTCCTCTAAGGAAGTGAGGAAGAAGCCAGACCTTCATCATGGTGCCCACGGGGAGTATCCACCTCAATCCCCAACCCACTTAACTCAGGGCCCCCACTTAACTCAGGGCCCCCAGCACTTACTGGAACAAGCTCGCTCCTGGTCTGGGAACACAGCTGGGGGCTGTGGATTCAGGACTGGCTCTGGTTTGCTGGGGATAAAGACCTCAGCATTCTCCTTCCGCTTAGCGGATAAAATCCGGTCCATTTTATTACCTGTGGGGAAGCAATGGATTCGGTCAGCCACTTAGCACAGGGAAAGCAGGCATTTCTCTCAGACATTTGTTTACCATTTGCTCACTTATTCAATCAGCAAATATTTATTGAATTCTACTGTGCCAGGAACCTTGCTAGTAGGAGATTTTGGGAATACTATAGACAGCACTGATAAATGAGACACCTTGGAATAGACACAGGTTTCAGTGTCTAACATTTCTAGACAGAAGAGGGCCTTCCTAACAAGTGTGCACACACAGCACTGTGGTGAGACACTTGCTCAGAACATTAGGGAAGGCTGGCCAGCCAATGAGGTGCTGGCTTTAACTGGTCCAAGTAATGGTGCCAGCAAGGGCATCTTAGAGATGAAGGGGCACACACAGGAAGATGCATTCACAGTCCTCAGGGGCTCATGGTCTAGCTCGAGAGAAGGAGAGCTGACAGTGAGGAAGGAGGATGCAGACAGAAGTCATGAAGCGTGTAGCTGGAGGACAAGGCTGGCAAAGACGCCCAGGGCAGTGATGGCGAGGGATTCTCCTGGATGACTAGTGCATCACCCAGGTGCCGAGGTGGGGCCGTCCCAGACTCAGGATCAGTACATGCAAAGATTTGACGAAGGCTTGGGCCTGCCCTGGCTGGAGGTTTAGATGGCAGCCAAACCCACCCTCTTCAGATCAATGTTTCCACAAGAGCCCTTAGCACTAGTGGCACACAGGAGACTTCCAATGCCAGGTGGCAGATGGTATTTTATGAATTTGTGTGTATTGTGGCAAAGGGATAGAAGCAAGAACCATGGCATCAGGCATGTTAGGCAAGTGTTTCACTCAGAGCCCCAGCCCCAGCTCTGCCCTGAATGCATTTCTCAATCTTTTTCTTTGTTTGTTTGTTTGTTTGTTTTTCCGAGACAGGGTTTCTCTGTGTAGTCCTGGCTGTCCTGGAACTCACTTTGTAGACCAGGCTGGCCTCAAACTCAGAAATCTGCCTGCCTCTGCCTCCCAAGTGCTGGGATTACAGGCATGCGCCACCTCGCCCAGCTTCTCAATCTTTTTTGTTGTTGTTTTGTTTTGTTTTGTTTTGTTTTTTTGAGACAGGGTTTCTCTGTATAGCCCTGGCTGTCTGGAACTCATTCTGTAGACCAGGCTGGCCTCGAACTCAGAAATCTGCCTACCTCTGCCTCCCAAATGCTAGGATTAAAGACGTGTGCCACCACTGCCTGGCACATTTCTGAATCTTAATGTATATGAGAAATTGTGTAACTAGCATGTCAAACCTTTCAAGGACATGAAAGTCACAGGTCAAGTGTCAAGAGGAGGCCAAAGGGCACATAAGAAACCACCTAAAGACTCCAAGGGCAGGTTCAGTGTTTGGTACTCGGGGACTCCTGTCCTGGAAAACAAACCCAAGCATGAAGTGTGCACTAACACACTCTCTTGCTCATGCTCAGTGGGCTCGGCCACACTGACCGTTTTCCTGTGCTTTGGCACACTACGCTCTGCCCCTCTTGGAGCCCCTGTGCCTGCTATTCCCTGCCTCAGGAAGGCTGGGGCAGTGCCACTTCTGCTGGGAACACTGCCCTGACGATTCCAGCTATAGCAGCCCAATCGCACCCCCGCCGGTATTTGCTGTAACTGTCAGAGGTCACCTAGAAGCAGGCGTCCCCAGCCACTCGTGCCCCGCTCCGCTAATATTCCCTCTACTCTCCAAGGTTGTTTTCTATAGAATAGAAGCTGGTGGACAGCAGCTATTCCTGCCTGCCTGCCTAGCTTCCTTCTTATCCCTGAGATCCCCCAAGCCACACCTTCCCTGCACATGAATAGGTGGAGATAAGACCCCTTAGTCCTGCTAGCTAGCCTGGCTCATTGGCCCCAAAGAAATAAATTCTGAGTTGGCAGCGACCTGTGGTAGACTGCTACTGTGATTTTTGAGAGCCAACCCTGGGCTTTGGGGAGAAAGAAACTGGCTTTCTAAAGATGCTACAAGGCCATGTATCCTAGGAAGGCAACTATGCCTCTCAATGCCTGAAAGTCACCTTAGAATGGAACTAAGTTGGGAAAACTGATAGAAGAAGAGAAGCAATAGGAGGGGGGGAGAGGAAGAAAGAGGGTAGAGGAAAAGGGGGTGGTGTAGGACAGGAGGAAGGGCAGAGAGGTCAGGGGGGAGAAGGGAAGGCAATGGGCCTACTCCAGTTCTAGCCTTTACAGGTATCCAAGGCCAGTTGGAAGGCAAATGCCACTAAATCTCCTACAACACACTGGGGACAGTTTCCACGGGAAGGGCCTTAGACTTTGGAAGTCTTTAGGAGCCTTTCCTCCTGCAATATTCAGGGCCCAGCTAAATTTACCGCTGTTCTGGAATTTACTCTGAGCTGAATTCTAAGCACTGAGGGGCATTAAGTCCTAGGACTGGATGCTGGGACATGCAAGGCCAAGAAAAGCTCATGAAAAGAGCTCACTTTTAGAAGCTGGGTTAAACTCCATCACCACAAGGGTGTCTGTGGCCTGGGGATGCCGGCCTTCCAGTTCCTGGTCTTTGGGGACATCTTTCAGCACTGCATCATGGCTGGGAAGGGGACACTCATCTCTGTCGTGGACTGGCAGTACAGGGTCCTCAGGCTCGGTCTCAGAGAGGACGTCTTCCTCAATAGAGTCGTACTCATCACTGGAGCCATCCTCTTGTGTCTGGAGGCTTGTGCTGAGTCCCAGACCTTTTCTCAGCTCCTGCAGAAATCCCAGGAGACATGAAAGGTAAGAACTTGTGTCGAACCAATGAACAACTCCACCCAACAACCAACAGCATCTCAGCCAGATGCTGGGGGGGCTGCTTTGAGGATGGGAAAGCAAAGGTCAGAGGACACAAACATGAGGGTTGCTGTGAAGAGACACTGTGACCATGGCAACTATAAAAGAAAGCATTTACTTGGGGCTTGCTTACAGTTTCAGGGGTTTGGTCCATTACTGCATTTATGCATGTGAATTTAAAATGAGCCAGACAACCCAACTGACTGATGACGGACACTTGGATGTGAGAGCTGCCACTGGCCTGGGCTCAGGAAACAATGGACACATAGCTGCAAGAGAAGGATCCTATCATGAAGTAACTCTGAGGTTCTACAGGACAGAGCTTGCAGTGTTGAACCTAGGTAATTAGCTGGGTGGATTTCTAATGAAGGAGCTGAGGGGTCTGCTTTCCTCTAGCAGATGAGAAAACGAAGAGGTGGCAGACAGAGCTGAGGGAGGGCTGCCAGGGAAAGGGATCTAGGGCTCAGTTTTCTTCTACCCAGCTTGCAGAAGAAGCTGCCACTAGCAGACCTGCTGTCAGGAAAGTGCATCCTGGAGAGAAAACCAAAGCAATAGCAAGCAAGCGCTCCCCTGAATTTGTGGATTCCTTGGGCCACTTGAGCAGAGACAGGATTATCAGGAAAGATTAAGGAGAAAAGGAAAGCTTGACAGAGGGAATCCTACAGACATCATAGTGAGCCCACATCATTTCTGAGAACACCCAGCTACCACAAACACTGAAGAGAGAGCTGAACCATGAAAACAAAAGCTGCCAGAGTGCCAGTCTACTGGCAGGAAGGGGCCCAGGAAGGCTCATCCCCAAATGCATGCTGTCCTCCCCAAGGAAGCAAGATTCTGAGGACTGTACCAGGGCTGTGAGGGCGGAGCCTGGAGTCAGAGAATCTCCCAGGCCTGGACTGGCTTTGAAAGTGCCTGGAGTTTGAGGGATCTTTTCTTCCTCTTGTCTCAAATGTCTGTTGTTCAACAAGTAAAATAGATGTGACTCTTGTTGTGGGGGGAGGCATGCAGTGGATAATTGTAGATTTAATAAAAGTCCGCAGAAGATGTTCCCTGGCACCTGCAAACATGTGCCCTTCGTGTTTGCCAAGATGAAGGATTTGCCAAGATCACCAAGGCAGGCCTGACGTAATTATGGGGTAATCATAAGAGAGAGGCAGGAAGAGGAACATCAACAAGATCTAAGAATGGAAACACACATCAGAAAGAAGAGAAGATACCTGGTGCTGGCTCTGAATGGGAAGGATGGGGGCAAGCAAAGCAGGTGCCTCTAGGGGGGTTCTTTCCTGAAGCCTGAAGAAGAAACACAGGCCTGCCTGCACCTGGGTTTGGCCTCATGACAGTGAGTTTCAATCTCCAACTCCCAGTACTGTCAGATAAGTTGCTAAGGTAATGGAAGTTGCAGCAGCAGCAGGAACTCAATATAAATGCTGTCTTTTCCAGCTCCTTCTCTCTGTCCCACCTGTACTGTACCAGTATCAGGGATGGTTACTTAGCAACGGCACAACTAAGTGGAGCACAATGGGGCTCAGTAAATACTTGCTGAATGAGTAAACTATGTAGAAGTCTGGGTGCTGACCCAGCAGGGATAGGACACACATCCACACCTCAGAGGAGGAGACACAGATGACAGGACCCTTACCAAGTTAATTTACTCCTCTGAGCCACACTTTGACCTCCATTAATGGCTCGCCCTGCCCCTGACACTGCATTGTGATAATAAAGCCATGGTCTGAACTGGGCATAGTTTTCCCTAACGAGGCCATCTGGCAATGCCTAGAGCCATTTTAATCACAATGTGTGTTGAAAGAGAGTGCTACTGACAGCTAGTAGGTGGGAGCCAGCAGTACTGCTGCTGGACTTTCTGGAAGGCAGCAGACAGCATCCACTTCAAAGAATGATCTGCTCACAGTGCTGACTGTGTTGAGGTCAAGAAGCCTTGTGTTAGAGCAAGCACAGGTTCACCGCTAGTGCTCAAAAGATAATGTAGGATCTTCTAGCTGCCCATGCACAGACCTCATGGGAGCCACACTAAGGTCCTGGCTCAGGTCATCAAAGCCCGGCTGTTGTGGGTAGTTGAAGGTCAACAGACTTTCTCTCTCTAGGGAAAGGTGAGTTCCTGGGTGGCCTGCTGTTGAATGGCAGGCAGCATTAGCTTTAACTCAGTCTTTTCCCGCAGACTAATGCTCTGAGCTCTGTACAACACTCAGGTCCTTCTCCTTTGATCTTCACAATAGCCAGGTCAAACAAAAGCCCTGAAGCCCTGTGATCATTTGGACTTGGTAATAACTCTCAATGGGGTGAGTAAGTTCCTAGGAAAAATTGTCTCTGTTCATATTTTGGCCCAGTTACTTTTAAGATGAAGAAATGGAAACCAGCAAGGAGACGATTCCTTCCACTGTCCTTGAAATCCCATTCTGTCCCAGGGCCTAGAACAGTCCCCACTGATATCCAAGCCTGAAGCTCCATTCACAGCATGAGACACTGGGATTCGTACAGCCAGGGCCAATGAAGAGGATTCTTCTGCTACTTTACCACCTTCACAGGGCTGCAACTCTCCATTTATGTGACTACAATCCTGGAAGTATGGGGGTCCCCAAAGAAGATAGCTTCTAAACTCATGTAACTTCTCGCAGTGACTACGTGAAAGAAGTGGAACGTCTGCTCTCAGCCACTAGTCCTTACTCCTAGAAAAGCCACAGATAATGCTGGCCCACCAACAGGGAACATGATGCGGTAGTTCTCCTTTGATAAGAAAGACAGCCATAATGGCTTATGTTCTAAGATCAAGAATCGACAAATGGAACCTCATAAAACTGCAAAGCTTCTGTAAGGCAAAAGACACAGTCAAGTCAATAGGACAAAACAGCAACCAACAGATTGGGAAAAGATCTTTACCAATCCTACATCCAATAGAGGGCTAATATCCAACGTATACAAAGAACTCAAGAAGTTAGACCCCAGAGAGTCAAATAACCCTATTAAAAATGGGGTACAGAGCTAAACAGGGAATTCTCAACTGAGGAAACTTGAATGGCTCTAAAGAAATGTTCAGCATCCTTAGTTATCAGGGAAATGCACATCAAAACACTGAGATTCCACCTCACATTGATCAGAAAGGCTAAGATGAAAAACTCAGGGGACAACAGATGCTGGAGATGTGGGGAGAGAGAAATACTTTTCTATTGTTGGTGGGATTGCAAGCTGGTAAAACCACTCTGGAAATCAGTTTGGCAATTCCTCAAAAAATTAGACATAGGACTACCTGAGGACCTAGCGATACCACTCCTGGGAATAAACCCAGAAGATGCTCCTACATGTAATAAGGACACATGCTCTACTATGTTCATAGCAGCCTTATTTATAATTGCCAGAAGCTGGAAAGAACCCAGATGTCCTTTAACAGAGGAATGGATACAGAAACTGTGGTATATATATACAATGGAGTACTATTCAGCTATTAAAAACAATGAATTCATGAAATTCTTAGGCAAATGGATGGAACTAGAAAGTGTCATCTTGATTGAGGTAACACAAACACAAAAGAACGAACATGGTATGCACTCACTGATAAGTGGATGGTAGCCTAAAAGCTCAAACAAGTTACAATTCACAGACCACAGGAAGCTCAAGAAGGAGGAAGACTGAAGTGGGAGTGCTTTGGTTCCTCTGAGAAAGAGAACAAAATACTCACAGGAGCAATAAAGAAGACAAAGTGTGGAGCAGAGACTGAAGCAAAGGTCACACAGAGACTGCCCTACCTGGGGATCCATCCTATAAACAGTCACCAAACCCCAACACTATTATGGATGACAAGAAGTGCATACCAAAAGGAGCATGTCATTGTTGTCTCCAGAGGGGCCCTGCCAGAGCCTTACACATACAGTGGCAGATGCTAGCAGCCTACCATTGGACTGGGCGTGGGGTCCCCAATGGAGGAGTTGGAGGGTGGACTGGAGGAGCTGAAGGAATTTACAGCCCCATGGGAAGAACAATGATGTTGGCCACCCAGATGCCCCAGGACTCCCAGGAACTAAACCATCAACCAAGGGGTACACATGGTTCCAGCCAAAAATGTGGCAGAGGAATGCCTTGTCGGGCATCAGTGGGAGGAGTGGTCCTTGGTAAGGTGAAGGCTCAATAGATGTCCCAACAAAGGGAAATGGGGGGGGAGGTGGGAGTGGGTCCGGTGAAGGGGCATATACTTGGAGGCAGGGGGTAGGAGGAAGGGTTGGGGGTTTTCGGGGAGGGGGGAAACTGGGAAAGGTTTTAGCATTTGAAATGTAAATGATTATATTCAATATAAAAAAAAGAACGAAAGGGAAGCCGGAGGGTCACCCAGCGTCCCAGGTGCTCAGAACCATCCGGCGGCGGCGGCAGAACCAGGTACCCGACACAGCCCGAGCTTAAGACCTTCGGGGACTCAGGCCTGGAGTGGGAATTGGGCACAGAATAGCGGGTGCACTCTGCACTCGCGCGCGGGGCGGACCCCGAGCTCCCTGCAGGCAGCTGCCATATTGCCTGCAGCTTCCCGCCCAGCTGGCGGTGGGGAAGCCGGAGGGTCACCCAGCGTCCCAGGTGCTCAGAACCATCCGGCGGCGGCGGCAGAACCAGGTACCCGACACAGCCCGAGCCTAAGACCTTCGGGGACTCAGGCCTGGAGTGGGAATTGGGCACAGAATAGCGGGTGCACTCTGCACTCGCGCGCGGGGCGGACCCCGAGCTCCCTGCAGGCAGCTGCCATATTGCCTGCAGCTTCCCGTCCAGCTGGTGGTGAGGAAGCCAGAGTCAGCCAGTGTGCCAGGTACCCAGACCCAGCCGGAGGCCGAACCAGCCTCCCATCCAGCCAGTGGCAGGGAAGCTGGAAACCGGACCCAGCCAGCTTCCCAGCAGCTTGGGACCAGCAGGCGGAACCAGATAACTGAGATATCCCAACTTTAAGACCCCTGGGGAAACAGGATATCAGACAGCGAACCCTGAGCAGGAGCAGTGCAGAGCAGCCGCCCAACAGGCGGAACCAAATACCTGGGATATCCTGAGGTTAAGACCTCGGGGGACTCAGGCCACCTGTCAGCAATCTGTGAGCAAGAGCCCCGCAGGACAGTGATTCAGGTATCCCAGTCACTGGGAAATAGCCTTACAACCCCACAGGAGGGTCAAGCACCAGCTAGTATCTACAGGACCAACTAACACCAGAGTTAACCAGATGGCAAAAGGCAAACGTAAGATCGCTACTAACAAAAATCAAGGCAATATGGCGGCATCCGAACCCAGTTCCCCAACAGCAATAAATATTGGATACCCCGAAACACCAGAAAAACAAGACTCAGATCTAAAATCACTGGTCAGGATGCTGATAGAGGAACACTTAGATAAATCTCTTAAAGTAATACATGAGAAAATAGATCAAAAGCTAGAAGCCATTGCAAGACAAACACAATTAAATCCCAGATATCTCAACACACCAGAAAAACAAGACTCAGATCTAAAATCACTGGTAAAGATGCAGATTGAGGATCACTTAGATAAATTTCTTAAAGTAATAGAGGAGAAAATAGATCAAAAACTAGAAGCCCATACAAGGCAGACACAAAAATCACTTAAAGAAATCCAGGAGAATATAGAGCAAAAAGTGAATCCCAATAAGGGGGAGAAACAAAAATCACCCAAAGAAATACAAGAGAACATGGGTCAACGAGTAGAAGTCATAAAGGAGGAAACACAAAAATCCCTTAAAGAATTACAGGAAAACACAAACAAGCAACTGAAAGATCTGAGCAAAACCATACAAAATCTAAAAACAGAAGTAGAAACAACTAAGCAATCGCAAAGGGAGACAATGTTGGAAATAGAAAACCTTGGGAAGAAATCAGGAGTCATAGATGCAAATATCAACAATAGAATACAAGAGATAGAAGACAGAATCTCAGATGCTGAAGATACCATAGGAACCATGGATTCAACAATTAAAGAAAATGCAAAATGCAAAAAGCTGGTAACCCAAAACATTCAGGAAATCCAGGACACAATGAGAAGACCAAACCTAAGGATTATAGGGATAGATGAGAATGAAGATCTACAACTTAAAGGGCCAGCAAATATCTTCTACAAAATTATGGAAGAAAATTTCCCCAACCTAAAGAGAGAGATGCCCATGAATATACAAGAAGCCTTTAGAACCCCAAATAGACTGGACCAGAACAGAAATACTTCCCGTCACATAATAGTCAAAACCCCAAATGTACTAAACAAAGAAAGAATATTAAAGGCAGTAAGAGAAAAAGGACAAGTAACATATAAAGGAAGACCTATCAGAATTACACCAGACTTCTCACCTGAGACCATGAAAGCTAGAAGATCCTGGGCAGACCTTATGCAGACCCTAAGAGAACACAAACTTCAGCCAAGACTACTATACCCAGCGAAACTCTCAATTGCCATAGATGGGGAAACCAAGATATTCCACGACAAAACCAAATTTGCAAGATACTTATCTACAAACCCAGCCCTACAAAGGATAATAGGGGAAAAATACCAACACAAGGGGGGAAACAACACCCCAGAAGAAACAAGATAGAAACCCCATCTCATCCAACCCAAAAGAAGAGAACCACTCAAATACAAATAATAATAACAATTCCCAAAATGTCAGGAAGTAATAATTACTATTCCTTAATATCTCTTAATATCAATGGACTCAATTCCCCAATCAAAAGACACAGACTAACAGACTGGATACGGAAACAGGACCCTACATTTTGCTGCATACAGGAAACACATCTCAGTGTCAAAGACAAACACCTCCTTAGAGTAAAAGGCTGGAAGACAGTTCTACAAGCAAATGGTCCCAGGAAACAAGCTGGAGTAGCCATTCTAATATCAGATAAAATCGACTTTCAACCTAAAGTCATCAAAAGAGACACAGAAGGTCACTTCCTGCTTGTCAAAGGGAAAATCCACCAAGAAGAATTCTCAATACTGAACATCTATGCACCAAATGCAAGGGCACCCTCATTCGTAAAAGAAACTTTACTAAAGCTTAAAGCACACATCGCACCTAACACAATGATTGTAGGTGACTTCAACACTCCACTCTCCTCAATGGACCGATCAGGAAAGCAGAAACTAAACAGGGACACAGTGAAACTAATTGAAGCTTTGGACCAATTGGATTTAACAGATATATATAGAACATTCCATCCTAAAACAAAAGAGTATACCTTTTTCTCAGCACCGCACGGTACCTTCTCAAAAATTGATCATATAATTGGTCACAAGACAGACCTCAACAAATACAAGAAGACCGAACTAATCCCATGTCTCCTATCGGATCACTATGGAGTAAAAGTGGTCTTCAATAGCAAGAAGAACTACAGAAAGCCCACATACACATGGAAACTGAACAATACTCTACTCAATGACACCCTGGTCAAGGAAGAAATAAAGAAAGAAATCAAAGACTTTTTAGACTTCAATGAAAATGAAGGTACGACCTACCCAAATCTCTGGGATACAATGAAAGCAGTGCTAAGAGGAAAACTCATAGCCCTGAGTGCCTCCAAAAAGAAACTGGAAAGAGCATACACTAGCAACTTAACAGCACACCTGAAGGCGCTGGAACAAAAAGAAGCTAACTCACCCAGGAGGAGTAGAAGAGAGGAAATCATCAAACTAAGGGCTGAAATCAATCAAGCAGAAACAAAGAGAACCATACAAAGAATCAACAAAACCAAGAGCTGGTTCTTCGAGAAAATCAACAAGATAGATAAGCCCTTAGCTAGACTAACCAAAGGGCACAGAGATAGTATCCAAATTAACAAAATTAAAAATGAAAAGGGGGATATAACAACAGAAACAGAGGAAATTCAAAAGATCATCAGATCCTACTACAAAGGCCTATACTCAAAACAACTGGAGAATCTGGAGGAAATGGACAATTTCCTAGACAGATACCAAATACCAAAATTAAATCAGCATCAAGTAGACCAGCTAAACAGTCCCATAACCCTTAAAGAAATAGAAGGGGTTATAGAAAGCCTCCCAACCAAAAAAAGTACGGGACCAGATGGTTTTAGTGCAGAATTCTACCAGACCTTCAAAGAAGACTTAACACCAATACTCTTCAAACTATTCCACAAAATAGAGACAGAAGGGACACTGCCCAACTCATTCTTCGAAACCACAATTACGCTGATACCTAAACCACAAAAAGATCCAACAAAGAAAGAGAACTACAGGCCAATTTCTCTTATGAATATAGATGCAAAAATACTAAATAAAATCCTTGCCAACCGAATCCAAGAGCATATCAAAACGATCATTCACCATGATCAAGTAGGCTTCATTCCAGGAATGCAGGGATGGTTCAATATACGGAAATCCATCAATGTAATCCACTACATAAACAAACTAAAAGAAAAAAACCACATGGTCATCTCATTAGATGCTGAAAAAGCATTTGACAAAATTCAGCATCCTTTCATGCTAAAAGTCTTGGAAAGAGCAGGAATTCAAGGCCCATACCTAAACATAGTAAAAGCAATCTACAGCAAACCAGTAGCCAACATCAAAATAAATGGAGAGAAACTTGAAGCAATCCCACTAAAATCAGGGACTAGACAAGGCTGTCCTCTCTCTCCATATCTTTTCAATATAGTACTTGAAGTTCTAGCGAGAGCAATCAGACAACATAAGGAAGTCAAAGGGATACAAATTGGAAAGGAAGAAGTCAAAGTATCATTATTTGCAGATGATATGATAGTCTACTTAAGCGATCCAAAAAACTCCACCAGAGAACTTCTACAGCTGATAAACAACTTCAGCAACGTGGCTGGTTATAAAATTAACTCAAGCAAATCAGTAGCCTTCTTGTACTCAAAGGACAAGCAGGCTGAGAAAGAAGTTAGGGAAATAACACCCTTCACAATAGCCACAAACAACATAAAGTACCTTGGCGTAACTCTAACCAAACAAGTGAAAGATCTGTATGACAGGAACTTCAAGTCCCTGAAGAAAGAAATCGAAGAAGACCTCAGGAGATGGAAAAATATTTCTTGCTCCTGGATTGGCAGGATCAATATAGTAAAAATGGCCATCTTGCCAAAAGCAATCTACAGATTCAATGCAATCCCCATCAAAATCCCAAATCAATTCTTCATAGATCTAGAAAGAGCAATTCTCAAATTCATCTGGAGCAACAAAAAACCCAGGATAGCTAAAACTATTCTCAACAATAAAAGGACTTCTGGGGGAATCAATATCCCTGACCTCAAGCAGTACTACAGAGCAATTGTGTTAAAAACTGCATGGTATTGGTACAGCAACAGGCAGGTAGATCAATGGAATAGGATTGAAGACCCAGAAATTAACCCACAGACTTATGGTCACTTGATCTTTGATAAAGGAGCCACAACCATCCGGTGGAAAAAAGATAGCCTTTTCAACAAATGGTGCTGGTTCAACTGGAGGTCAACATGCAGAAGAATGCGAATTGACCCACTCTTATCTCCTTGTACTAAGATCAACTCCAAGTGGATCAAGGACCTCCACATAAAACCAGACACACTGAAACTATTAGAAAAGAAACTTGGGAAGACCCTGGAGGACTTGGGCACAGGGGAAAAGTTCCTGAACAGAACACCAATAGCTTATGCTCTAAGATCAAGAATCGACAAATGGGACCTCATAAAATTACAAAGTTTCTGCAAAGCAAAGGACACTGTCAGAAGGACAAAACGGCAACCAACAAAGTGGGAAAAGATCTTCACCAACCCCACATCCGACAGAGGGCTAATATCCAATATATACAAAGAACTCAAGAAGTTAGACCGCAAAGAACCAAATAACCCTATCAAAAAATGGGGCACAGAGCTAAACAAAGAATTCTCACCAGAAGAAATTCGGATGGCCGAGAAACACCTTAAAAGATGTTCAACATCATTAGTCATCAGGGAAATGCAAATCAAAACAACCCTGAGATTCCACCTCACACCAGTCAGAATGGCTAAGATTAAAAACTCAAGAGACAACAAGTGCTGGCGAGGATGTGGAGAAAGAGGAACACTCCTCCACTGTTGGTGGGATTGCAAAATGGTAAAACCGCTCTGGAAATCAGTTTGGCGGTTCCTCAGAAAATTGGGCATGTTACTTCCAGAGGACCCTGGCATACCACTCCTGGGCATATACCCAGAGGATTCCCCTGCATGCAATAAGGACACATGCTCCACTATGTTTATAGCAGCCTTGTTTATAATAGCCAGAAATTGGAAGCAGCCCAAATATCCCTCAAAGGAGGAATGGATACAGAAAATGTGGTATATTTATACAATGGAATACTACACAGCAATTAAAAATAATGAATTCATGCAATTTGTAGGTAAATGGTTAGACCTGGAAAATATCATCCTGAGTGAATTAACCCAATCACAAAAGAATGCACCTGAAATGCAATCACTGATAAGTGGATATTAATGAGCCCAGAAGCCCTAAATACTCAAGACACAAATAGCAAGTCAAATGATTCCCAAGAAGAAGAAAGGAGAGGACCCTGGGCCTGTAAAGATTGCTTCCAGTTTAGTAAAGAAACCGAGGGGGGAGGAGGAATTATTGGGGAACAGATGGGGGGGAGAGGAACTATGGGAACTATGGTGGGTGGGAACTGGGAAAGGGGAAAGCCTTTGGAATGTAAACATAGAATATAGAAAATAAAATTAAAAAAAAAAAAAAAAGAACGAAAGAAAGAAAGAAAAAGAAAGAAAGAAGGAAGGAAGGAAGGAAGGAAGGAAGGAAGGAAAGAAAGAAAGAAAGAAAGAAAGAAAGAAAGAAAGAAAGAAAGAAAGAAAGAAAGAAAGACAGCCATTCCATAAGAGATCCTCACAGTCCAATAGCTTCTGGGTCACAAACTGTTCAGAGCACAGAGCACTTTAGGGCCTGCTCTGTGTGTGTGTGTGTGTGTGTGTGTGTGTGTGTGTGTGTGTGTGTGTGTTGTGTTTAAATACTGGAGACAGAACCCAGGACCTTGCACATGGCAGGTAAGTGCTGCTCTACGACTGAGTTACAATCCAGCTCTCGGTTTTATGAATCAGGGTCTCACTAGTCATGAGTCCATGCTTACTGGGATGCTGTGCTGATGGCTAGTCACAGTAGAAACAAGGAGACAAGACCTCTGCCCTTATCTGAGCATACGATGTGCTAGGTGAGTTGGCAGAAAAAAAAAAAAAAGCAAAAGGCAATTAATTCCCACAGCTCCACATCAGTTCATTATTTACTAAGTTTATGGATAATTTAGGAACTCAAGCTATACTCATAGATTGGTGCCCAGTCCAATTGTCATCAGAGAGACATCATCCAGCAACCAACGGGAGCAGACGCAGAGACACACAGGCAAACACTAGGCAGGACCAAGGGAATCCCAACAGAAGACAGGAAGGAAGGACTGTAGGAGCCAGAGGGGTTGAGGACACCATGAAAATGGCCCACAGAATGAACTAATCAGGGCTTATAGAGGCTCACAGAGACTGTACTGACAATCATGGAGCCTTCACAGGTCCTCTGCAAATGTTATGGCTGTGTAGCTTAGTGTCCTTGTGGGATTCCTAGCAGTGTGTCTGTGTGTGTGTGTGTGTGTGTGTGTGTGTGTTGAGGGGTGTCTCTAACACTCTCACCTGCATTTGGAATCTTTTTCTCCCTACAGGGTTGCTTTATCCAGCCTTGAGATGAGGGTTTGTGCAAGTCTTATTTGTTAATTTGTTGTGCCATGTTTAGTTGATATCCCTGGGAGGAATGTTCTTTTGGGGAAAGGGAGGGAATAAAAAAGGAGTGGATCTGGGAGAAGGGAGATGGGAGTGGGGTGGGAAAAGTGTGGATGGAGGGGAAACTGGTCAGGATGTAATGCATGAAAATAATAATTTTTTAAAAGCAAGTATTTTTCATGACAGAGAACATGAATTTCAATAATCCGTCTGTTTAAACCTGCTTTCTTTTTCTTCTGAGAAGTCAATGTAAATGTAAATGTAAAGACCACATTGTATTTACAAGTGTGCACGCACATACACACCCTGGACTCTGCAAGGTTGTTCTTTTTCACTAAGAAAAAGACTTCATTTGCCCACAGGAGGGAGTGACCTGGAGAACCTGGGATGTTCATGTGATCAGAAACCATCTGTTCTAGAGGCAAAGGGGAACTGAGCTACGAAGCTGCATCTCCCTAGAAAGGAGCCCATTCAGAACCTTCCCATCTGGGAGAGCAGGACCTTGGCTGGAATGATAGCTTTGAAAGCCAATCTGTCTGCATTTGAAAGGAGTGCCCTGCTGTGAGATCTATGAGGGGCTTTGAAGTTGTCACCCAGAATTTTCTCTGGGAAAATTTACTTTATACTTTGCTTTTAAAACTTGGTTATATTCAACTTCAGTGTTCAGTGTTTCAAATGCTAAGTTCAGAAACATTCCACCAAAGCCTTGCATGTGGGGGCCAACGTACAGACATCACAGGAACTGAGCTGATGGCTGGGCACACAAAATGTCCTCCCCATGGGAGTTGGAATGCTTAAGGGATCAGATACTGCAGAGAGAAGGTGCGGCTATAGAAACCACTACTAAAATGTAGCTAGGTCTTGATGTCCAGGAGTATCCTCCGCAAGCCTCCTCTCTCTGCTGGGTTAAGAGAGAAACTAGGTGTCTCAGAGTGACAGCACCAACACACATGCCATCAGTAACAGCACGGCAGTTTTGACTGCCCAGCTGCAGCTGGGTATCATAGACCAGTAAACTCTTACGCACCTCATTTTAGCCCTCTGACATGCAGGTGCCATGGATGGATCATTTTGGCTCAGTGGGATGAAAGACAAGCCCAAGGTCACATAGTTCAAATAATAACTGTCTGGGTCCAAGGCTAGGCTGCAGACCACAGCACACTGATTCCCTGTCAGGTACCAATACAGAGCAGCCGGTCTCCAGAAGAACTGAAGGCATGTGCTGGGTGACTACTGTCACTGGTCAGCAGGGGACACAGCTGCCAGGAGCCAGTACATGTCCTAAAGTTTGTGGTATGGTCTGGATGTGGAATGTCTCACACAAAGCTGTGATCTGAACCCTCAGTCCAGCCAATGGCACTCTGAGATCTGGTAGAAACTTTGAAGGAAGCTTTGTAGGCTGTAGCCTGGCCCTGGCCCCAGCGCTCCCTGCATCCTAGTCTGCTTCCATGGCACAGCCTGCCCTGCTGCAGGAACCAGGCCGGTCCTCTTTCCCTTGATGGAATGACACTTCTGTATCCATGAGCCTTTTCTGAGGAAAGTCCCTAAGGCAGCACATAGTGAGCATGAGTGGAGGGAGCGTTACACCCTGGACCACCCTTTGGGAGGGAAGGCAGCTAAGTTCATTCACACCACCTTCCTGGGCCCAAAGGTGTTTTATCCTACACTGATTGATAAGTTATATTTTTTCATTCATTTATTGAAGAAATATTTTAGGGGTCATTAAGGTGGCACAGTGGGCAAAAGCAGTGGCCACTGAGCTTGATGACCCAGTTTGATCCCCAGAACTGACATGGTAAAAGGAGAGAACCAATTGAACAAATTATCCTCTGACCTCCACAAGTATGCATGCATGAGTATGTATACTCATGTAAACAAAAATAAATGCAATTTTTAAAATTAAGAAAGGGGCCAGATAGATGGCTCAGGGACAAAGGTGTTTGCACCAGCCTGATGCAATTAGCCTAATAAGGTCAATTCCCAGGACCAGATGGAAGGAAGAAGTGCACTACTACAAATTTTCTTTTTATCTCCACACATGGATACATCCATACATTTAAATAAACAAATATAAAAAATTAACAAAATATTTTTGGTGAAAATATCTGTCTCTCATAAGCAGATAACAGATGCTAAGGGCCAGAAATGAAGTGATAAACAGGAGAGAGGAGGCTCCTGTTCTCATGGGACTCCTGACAGGGCAACGAGGACAGCCCACAGCGGCTCTTAAGTCACAAACTTAATAGGACATGGCTTAGATCTTAACTTTAGGGCCCACTCTTTGTGTGCATGGTATGTGTGTGGTGTATAGGTGTTGTGTGTGTCTGTGTGTATGTAATATATATGTGTGGTTGTAGAGTCTATGTGTATGTGTGGTTGTGGAGTGTGTGTGTGCACACATGTGTGTTTAAATGCCGAGGATGGAGCCCAGGCCTTGGGTAGGTGACAGGTAAGTGCTCTACCACTGAACTTATGAGTCAGCTCTTGGTTTTATGAATCAGGCCTCACTTAGTTTCCCAAGCTATCTTTGGACTTATCATTTAGCACAGCCTGGCCTAGAACTTGTGATCCTCCTGCCTCTACCTCCTGCCTTCTAAGTTTACATGAATGTCTCACCATACCAAGGTATACTCTGTACATTTTAAAATCACATTCTTCTACATCACTTTCCATAGAACTATGACTAAGAAAAATTTGAATTATACTATGTATGATTCAAATATTATCCAAGGGATGAAAAGTAGGTGCAATAAAGTACTTATCATGCAAACATGTGAACTAGAGTTTGGATCCCAGAATTTACATAAAAGCTGGGCAGGCAAGGGAGCCAACTATAATCCCAGCATTTGGGAGAGGAGACCGGATTAAGATAGCTAGCTAGACTAGGCAGAATCAATAAACTCTGCTCAGAGACTCCCAGTGAGCAAAGTGGAGAACGACCAAGGAAAACATCTTCTGACAACTTTGGGCCTATACACAAACACACACACATCTACACATATGCATGCACGTAGACACACAGACACAGATATACACACACACGTGAACATGCATACATACATATACATCTATAACACACACATATATATTAATGGATGCACACATATGCACATGTAACTACACACATGAGCACCCATATATGTAAACATGTATACATACATATACATATATAACATACACATAAACAAGCAAAAATACCCAAATAAGTATTATACAATCTTTGTAGTTTTCTGGTATATTTTGCCACCCCTGGATTCTCATTGATGAATTTGTCTTCCATGCTAGATGTACTTAGTCCAGTACTAAAGGTAAGCCAGTGTGTCTTAGAAAGCAGGGCGGCAGAGGTGGGAGACCAGCAGCTCGGGGAGCACATGGTACGAGAGTCTGTTGGACCTGACCTAACCAGGAGCCCCAGACAAGCCTCTCAACATCACCCATCCCAGCATCTATGCCAGAGCCTGTGTAAAGCAGGGGCTAGCCAAAAGACCCAGAGACAGGAGGCTGGACAGGGCTGGATAGAGACCAAATGAGACTGCTGCCGAGGAATGGCTGGGGACTTCTGAGAGACATAGAACACATTCCTGGAGAACCGGAGGCACAGAGAGCCACAAGCCAAACTCATCAGAAGGCTGCTGTGCACACGCACGTGCATGCAGCTGAGTCAGCCAGGATCCAGCAGGAGGGAGCCTTGTGGCAGGCTGCCATTGCTGCTTTAGGGGTGCATGGGAAGCCAACGTGTGGACTGAAGGGCAGGAGAGCAGAGCACACACCAAAAAGAAATCTTCCCAGGGTCAACAGGGAGCTTACTGTTTGGAGGAGAAGCCAAGGTCCCCGCCCTACAGAACACGCAGTAGTCACACTCAGGCCCTGCTCCTCCCCTGCTAGCAGGAGGCAACAAATAGCTCAGGAAGAAGCAAGGGCAACCAAGAAGAGACAGATGCTCTGGTGACTCAGCCCTTTGAAAGATAGGCAACAAACTCTGATTAATTTAATTACAGAAAGAACTAATACCCAGGAAAAGAGAGTTTGACAGGAGAGGTGGAAGCAAATGGTAGAAGTTGGGAGACTGACATCCCCAGAGACACGCACAGGGAACTCATCCATGAAAAAGAAACAGCTAGCAATCTTACAACTTTTAATTTCATCATTAACATTTCTAGAAAGATAAATTAAGTCGGGAAGAGCACCAAAGGGTGACTAATTAAGTATGCTAAAAATCTTGCCAAGTGACGTTATAGGAATACAGTGCCCAAAAGACAAAAAGAAAAGCACCACACAAAATCGACTGGGTGGAGAGTTCTAGACAATATTGTCCAAATCAAACTCCAGAGGATAAATATTCAGAGAGAGCAGCCTCAATTATTCTGTTCTTCATTTTTAAATGTTTATGTGTAAGGGTGTTTCCCTGCATGTATGCCTTCATACCACATGTGTGCAGTGCCCATGGAAGCCAGAAGAACACATCTGATTCCCTGGGACAGAAGTTACAAATAGTTGTGAGCTACTGTGTGGGCATCAGGAATGGAACCCAGGTCTTCTGCAAGAGCAGTCACTGCCCTTAAACACCGAGCTATCTCCCCAACCTTCTTACCAACCCTTGATGGGACAAAGACACTGACACTGATGTATTCATATAAATGTAAGGTACACTTCATGCAGAGTCATCCTGATATCATCACACACAAAAGGTCAAAGATCTAAGCAAATAATGCAAAGCTAAAGAGATGTACGGGGGAACAGACCATTTGTAAGAATCAGCCTGATGAAACAAACAGCAGCAGAGACCTATGGCAGGGAGCGGTGAATGAGCATCTTGGACTTTCTGAGGTAGAACCTGGAGCTCAGTGATTTGCTAAGCTGCCTGGCCTATGAGCCTCACAGACCTTCTTGCCTCTGCACTGCTGATAATGACACTGAGCTTTTTACATGGGTTTGGGAAGCAGGCTCAGAGCTTACATTTTTTTAAATTTAAATTTATTTTTTTACTAATTCACTTTACATCCCACTCATTGTCATTCTCTCATTCACCCCCTCCCACAATCCTTTCTCCATCCCTCATCTCCCTCCCCTTCTCCTCTGAGAGGGTGCCCCACCCCAGGAATCCCCTCACCCTGCCACTTCAAGTCTCTGTAAGGCTAGGCATTTCCTCTCCCACTGAGGCCAGACAAGGCAGCCCAGCTAGAAGACTATATCCACAGACAGGCAACAGCTTTAGGGACAGCCCCTGCTGCAGCTGTTCAGAAGCCACATGAAGACCGAGCTAAACACCTGTTCCATATGTGTGGGGAGGCCTAGGTCCAGCCTGTATATATTCTTTGGTTGGTAGTTCAGTCTCTGAGAACCCCAAGGGTCCAGGTTAGTTGACTCTGTTGGTCTTCCTGTGGAGTTCTTATTATCTTCAAGGCCCACAATCCTTCCTTCTATTCTTCCGTAAAAGTCCCCAAGCTCCATCCACTGTTTGGCTGTGGGTGTCTGTATCTGTCTGAGTCAGCTGCTGGGTGGAGCCTCTCAGAGGACAGCATGCAGAGCTCACATTTTAAATAACACTCTAGGGATTCTGATGTGGGCAGTTGAAGACCAGACTTAGCAAGTTAAATAACACTATTGCCAATATGTAGTAACTGTTTTATGTTGCTGTGATAAAGCACTATGACCAAGACAACTTATAGAAGAAAAAGTTTATTCAGGTTACGGTTCCAGAGGGATAAAAAGTTTATCACTGTTATGGCAGAGAAGCACGGTAGCCAACAACAAAACAGCTGAAACATCAGGCCGACAGCTCACATCCTGACTGATAGCATGAAGCTTACGGGTGGGGGCGGGGGTAGGGGTGGGGGCGGGTGCGGGGGCGGGGACAGGTATTAGGAACTATGTTAGTCTGCCTCTAGTGACATAGTCCTTCAACAGTCTTCCTGGACAGTGCCACCAAATGAGACCAAGTATTCAAATCCATGAGCCTATGGGAGACATTCTCATTCAAATCACCACATAATTTGATTGAATTTAATGGATATGTGAGAACTTTGCACCAAAAAGGGAATAGTTAGCCCTTTGAAATATCATAGAGGATTCATAAAAATGAACTAGCTGGTGGCCACAAATCAGACCTCAGGAACTTCCAAAACCAGGAAATCAAACAAGTTACCCCAATGCAGCCAATTAGAAATTAACATGAAAGGCAAAATCAGAAAAATAAAATCTACTTAGAATGTTTAGAAAAATCTTTAAAATATAGAAGAGGAAACCCCTTCTAAAGTCCCAAGTTTATTAGAAACAAATGACAACAGTCCTACAGTGAGTAAAGACAAGCTTCTGCCTAAAACGCAGCTGTACCGCTGCAGACAACAGGGCTGTGGCAGTTTGAATAAGAATGGCCCAGGATCAGGAGCTGTGGCCTTGTTGGAAGGCGTGTGTCACTGACTCAGTGCCATACTCTCGTAGGCAGCCTGTGAACTGGGATGTAGCTTTGAGCTCCTGCTCCAGTGCCTTGCATGCCGCCATACTTTCTGCCCTGATGATAACCCCCCGAAAATGTAGCAAGCCCCAACTCAATGCTTTCTTTTTCATAAGAGTTGCCTTGGTCATGGCACCTCTTCACAGCAACAGAACAGAAACTAGGACAAGGGCTGAGGGTAGGTGAACAAGGAACTGTGGATCTAGTTAACAGGAGTAGGGAGCTTGAACAACCCACTAAACCAAATGTTTAGGGAAGGAAGAAGTAAGGCTAAATGACAGGAAATAGAAATCAATGAATAAGCTGAATGGGGTCCACATGGCTCAACCCACTTAGTCCAGCTAAAAGCAGAGAGTGCTTCATAATTATCAGGTTCACTTCTAGATTGTTTGAGTCTTCCTAATGAGAAAGCATTATGCATTAGCTGTTACATAAAATGACAGAAAGAATGCAGAATAACCAAGAAATTCTAAGTAGGTTATATATGTGAGACATAAGCCAGACCATTTATACTATTACTGACCAAGAGGTCATGCTTTATTATGGGTACATTGGAGGAGCTGCCTTAGAGAACCACACTCTGCCTGGCAGCTTTATTTGCATGAGCGTCCATCGGTGCTGCGAGGCCCTTTCTGGATGCCCCATAGTCGTTCAGCATCACTGTGCCTTGCTCGTGCCCAGCACTGTACCAGCCCTGCCCTAATGGCCTCCTGAGCCCACTCAGACCACTGGCCAGTTTGTGCTTCATTCCGCTTTCTCAGGCCAGGCATCTCTGGCTGTCCTAATCATCCTGGGTATCACACAGGCTAATTCTAGAGGTAGTGAAAGAAAAAGTCCCCCTCTTTCACCAAACTAACAAAGCTTTCAGTCTGAAATAAAAGTCATAAATTGGAGTTAGAAGAGCCAAATCTGACCAGCAGGTATTTTTTGTTTGTTTTGCTTGGTTTGGAGCATAGAAAATTATGAATTAATTAACAACATGAAAAATGGAAGCTATCTGGATGTGCAGCAGTGGCTTAGTGGCTATGAGCACTGGCTGTTCTTTCAGAGGAACCTGGGTTCAATTCCTAGTATTTGCATGGCAGTTTACAACTCTCTGGAACTATGGTTCTAAGAGATCCAATGCCCTCTTCTGGCCTCTGAGGACACTGCACAAAGATGTGACAGACATAACATGCAGCCATAACACCCGTACACATAAAATAAAAATGTTTAAATCTCACAAAATCAAACAAACCTCTCATCAGTTACGTGCCTGGACTCCAGAGGGCTTTGCATCTGTATGGTGACAGCTGACCTTGGCCGCCAGCGGCGGCTCCCACCACTCCTTCCTTGCCTTGACTGAGGCATGTGATTTAAAATGTACTTTAAGTTTAGAACACCTATCCCAAATCTGATATTTTAGGAAATAAGCTACATTTCCCCACTGTCTCCACTACTCTAAATAGGACAAAAATTCCTTTTCAATTTTTAATGCAAAGTTAATTACATTTATTCATCTATTTGTCTGTATGTAGAGTAAGGGATACACACATACCAAGGCATGCATGTGGAGATCAAAGGACAATATAGGAGAGTCAACTCTTTCCCTCTACCACTTAGGTCTCAGGCCACACTCAGGCAATGGCCTTTACTGCTGTGCCATTTTGCTGGCCCCTCTGTACAATCTTATGTGCCATTCCTTAGAGCTTGGAAGATGCTGTCCCCATAATTACATCAAGGTGACGCAGTGTGGCAGTGTGCCTCAGGAACACCTGTGTCATTCCTTCCTTCCTCTCACAGACCCAACTACCCAGTTATTCAATTCCCTTGCTTAATAAATATTTGTTTGCAAGCTAATGTAGAGAGAATATCTTATACTGAATGGAAGCAGCACTTATCAATAAAATGCTGTTGGACAAAGAGCTGAAGAGAGAGAGAGAGAGAGAGAGAGAGAGAGAGAGAGAGAGAGAGAGAGAGAGAGAGAGATTGATTGATTCAGGGATTGATTCAGGGTGAAGATTTGCCTCAGACACAGAAGATGGTCATTTGAAATTGAGGACCAGGTAACCAGCCATGTGGCATGATTTAGAATAAAATAAATGGGTGATTAAGATATGATCTACTTGGGGAACAGAGCCAAAGCCATTGGCCTAAGCATTTATTCATATATAAGAAGTATTAGAGTCATTATTTCTGGAAACAAAGTGGACTGGTGGAAAAATACAAAGTTACAGATGACTTCTACTACATACTAACTATGCAAGGCAGTTTTCTAAAGTCTACACACAGGTCGACATGCACACAGTAATCCAAAGGATCTCTGTGAGTTTGAGGCCAGCCTGGTCTACCCTGTGAGTTCCAGGACAGTTAGGGTTATGTGGGTGGTGAGACCATGTTTTAAAAAAACCAAAAAGCAAAACACAATGAAGTACAAACCATTCCGGGCAACAAGGCAGTGCTGAGGTCTGGGAGTGGGGGCTGTGTCTACCTGCCAGTGACCTATGACTGCACAGATGAGCCACACTCTGTGCACAGAATGTCTTCTCTGCTACTATAGTCAGGAATATAAGAAGATGTTCTACAACCTAGGAGCCTCAAGTTCAGAGATGGCAGAAAAAGGAAATCCTTAATCCACTCCTTCCTGTTGGAAGAGGAAATGGGGCTCCAAAGGAAGGTGACTTAGCCGAGGCCTTTCAAAAGGCGAATGGAAGGCCAGCTACTCTCTTAGGTTGGTGAGTCTCCATCATGAGCTGTCAGGCATTAGGGAAACAGCAGATACAGCTGAGTTGTCATGACACCCAACATGGAGACCAGGGAAAGCTTCCAAAGTAAGAGTGGAACAGCAGCAGTGATGCCCACAGTGGGCCTGGTGGCTCAGCTGCAGGCTGGGGAGCTGAGGCTGCTCTGCCTACCACTGTTGTAGTCCTTCTTATCTTCAATTTCTACACTTACTTTTCAGGCCTTAACTAACAATGTATTTCCTACCCAATTCTGTCTTGTTGGCATTGTTTGTTTGTTTGTCCTTCTGGTCTAAACTGTGTTTTTGAATGTGACAAAAAAAAAATCCAAAATACATTTATCAACCTAGTGCTTGAAGGCTGAGGTAGACAGATGATAAATTCAGTGCTAACCTGTCTCAGCAGGCCAAATGAAAGTGAATTGTTTTATGTGAAAATAATTATTTGGGGCTATCATTGAACACAGGCCTCATGTGTGCTAAGCATGTGCCTTACCATCACCACCACTGCCCACTCTATTTAATTCAGCTTTGACCTTGTACAAGCCATGCTTCCTTCTCCATGCACACTGGAGTCCACCAGCCAAGAATTGTTACATCTTGTAGGAGTTTTCTTCAAGTACAACAATCACGCCTTACAGAAAGCTACCACAGTCAGGCCTTCACTCCCTCGCTCTCCCAAGAACTGTTTTATTTTCCCCTTTCCCCACTCCCATCTGAAAGCTCAGTTCTATATATTCTTTAAGTTATCAAATCCCATGAACTGGAAAGATGGCTGAGTACTTACTACTTACTACTCTTGCAGAGGGCCCAGGTTTGGTTCCCAGCATCCACATAATAGCTCTTAACTACCTATAACTCCAGTTCCAAGGGATCCGACATCTTCTGCTCATCTGGGCTATTTATGCATGTGGTCACATGATGTCCACACCCCTACACATACATAATAAATCTTTGGGGGAAAAGGCTTCCTTGTATTAAACAGCTTACCAACCTGCTTGTACCAAACAGAATTGAGACATAATCTCCCTCCCAACTGGAGGTTCTATCTTTTAAATTTATTGAAGCTAGGTGGTGGTAGGACACTACCTTAATTAAAGTTTTTAATGTTGTGATGAAATATGACCAAGGTGACTTGGGAAAAAAAGGCTTATTTCAATTTATACTTCCAGGTGACAGGCTATGACTGAGTCGGGAGCCTGGAGGCAGGAGCTGATGCAAAGGCCATGAAGGATGCTGCTTACTGGCTTGCTCGCCATGGCTTGCTTAGCCTGCTTTTTATAAAGCCCAGGACCGCCTGCTGAAGAATGACATAAAACTATCCAGCATAGACTCACAGGACATCTTAGTGCTCTAGGACTGAGAGGGAAGTGAGAGTCTGAAGCCAGTCTGGGCCACATAGCCATATCCTGTCCCAGCAAGCAAGCAAGTGAAACTGCTTTGAAATCTCTAAGACCTTGGCACTAATGTTCAGCCTATGTGCTGGCTAGTTTTATGTCAACTTGACACAAGCTGAAGTCATCTGAGAGGAAGAAACCTCAACTGAAAAAATTCTTCCTTAAGTCTTGTTATAGGGCAGATCTATAAGGGCAGTTTTTATTAGTGACTGATATGGGTCTGGGCCACCCCATTGTGAATGGTGCCACCCTGGACTGGTGGTCTTGGGTTCTAGAGGAAAGCAGGATGAGCAAGCCATGATGAGCAAGCCAGTAAGCAGCCCACCTCCATGGCCTCTGAATCAGCTCCTGTCTCCAAGTCCCTACTTGGTTTGAATTTCTGCTTTGGTTTCTAGCAATGGACTGTAACTCTACATGTAAGCCAAATTGCTTTTCTCTCCAAGCTGCTTTTGGTCATGGTGTTTTACCATGGCAATAGTAACACTGGATAATATGACCTATTCAAACTGAGTCTTTCCTGTGCCTTGGTTTCTCTTAAGAGATTGGAGAGATAGCTCAGTAGTTAAGAGTATGTATCATTATTCTTCCAGAGGATCTGAGTTTAATTCTCTGAGGTCCTAGTGGGCAGCTCACAGCCTTCTGTTAACTTCAGTTCTAGGGTGACTAAATGCTTCTAGCCTTCATGGGAAGCTGAACTCACATGCACATACCAACAAACAGGCACATGTACATATAAATAATTTAAAATAAATCTTTAGAGGGGAAAAGTTGATAATTTGGGGCCAAAAAGATGGCTCAGTGGGTAAAAGCACACATGTGTGCTCACACAGAGACACACAGACATAACACACACACACACACACACACACACACACACACAAAGTAAGTAATAACAAAAAGTTTTAAGTGTTGAAAATTTTGAGCTTTTAACTGTGGTTTAAATATTTTTGTCTTTTATACTTCTGATATATATGTCAAAACACACTCTTTTTTGAGGTAGATTCTAATATTCAAGCTCAGTTCCCAAGGACCAGGAGTTCCTGATCTACATCGTGTGTAGTGTGTGTGTGTGTGTGTGTGTGTGTGTGTGTGTGTGTATTTTAGTGATGGTGATGGTGGTTCTTTCCACAAGATGGATGGCTATGGAGGGCAGGGAAAAGGACACCTTGGGTCACCGCCTCACACCTTGTTTGAGACAGTCTATATTATTTACTATTGTGTATACTGGGCTAGCTGAGAAGCTTCTGGGGAGTCTCCTGCCTCTGCCTCCAGCCTAGGAGGAGCACTGGATGCCTCCATTGGTTTTCTGCCTCAACTGTTTGTTCTGGGAATTCTAACTTGGGTCCTCAGGCTTGTGTGACAGGTAGTTTATCCACTGAGCCATCTTCTCAGCCCTAGCTTTTTGATTTTTAAAACTTGTTTTGAAAAATGCAGAATCTACAATTTATCAAACTAGTATAATGGACACCCAGATATCTACCACCTACAATCACCAACTATTACCATTCCGCCATGACATTGTGTACAGTCTTCATCTGCTGCCCTTGTAACACTGTGACCCTCTGTCTCCTACATTCTGTATGTCTCCTAAGAATTGTTTTCTGGGAGGCTGGAGAGACAGCTCAGGACTTAAGAGCATGGGTTGCTCTTCCAGAAGACTAGGGTTCCATTCCAATCACCCATCTAGTGGCTCACAAGCTCACACATGTCTATAATTCCAGTTTCAGGGAATCCAATACTCTCTTCTTCCAACAATCCAATATATATAATGTCTTTTTACAAATTTGTTAACTCCTCAAATTTAGTAATTACTTAATTTTCCCCAAACTCACTGATCCCTCCCTGGCCCCTGGTTCTCATTAGACACAATTGTGTACATGTCTTTCCTGTCCTGTAATCTGGAACATTACTTGCCGTTTCTCTCTCTCTCTGGCCACTGACATTTTTCAAGACCTCTGCAGCTGTTGGTAGAGCAGGCCTCCATTCGGGTTTGCCTGGCTGCTCCTCATTTGATTTTAGCATTTCTCACCATCATTCTCAGCTGTGCGCTCACCAGGGTGAGATTCAGCGGAGAGGAGTTTCTCTTTCATCATGGAAAGCACCATGAAGCAGCACTGATGGGGCCAGGCTCTATGCCTGGCTCCCAGGCTTAGCATCAGTAACAGCCACACCAGCCTCTGGCACCTGGAGCAGAGCCAGCCCAGCTCAGTTCCCCACTGTGAGTGCACCTCCACAGACCAAAAATAGTCTCCGGGACAGGTCTCTGTTTCTTGGTTTCTTCAAATGCCTAGTGCTCAACTCACAGACTATAGTAATGAATGTTACAATCTTCATCTCAGGTATTTTGTGTGTGTGTGTGTGTGTGTGTGTGTGTGTGTGTGTAGGGGTCTTGTTCTGCTGCTCTCCCTTCCGCCTGCCTTTCCTGACCGCTAACTGCTGTTGCCACTCCCACAACTGGTCTAATCACACTCTTTCAATCTGTCAAAACCACTGAAAACACAGCCACTACATGGCCAAGCCATTATATCCCAAACAGTGCTCTAAGCTACTGGTGGAGTGAGTTACTAGTATGGAAAGAAAGCCATAGTGTGTTGTAGAGTTTAAAAAAAAAAAGGTAGGCTTATCAAATAGGATAGATGGCAAACCCCACTAATGTTAGATTAGCAATAAAAAATATGGAAGACAAGTCTAGCTACTCAGAAGACTGAGGCAGGAGGATTACAAGGTAAAAGCTTGCTTGGGCTACAGAGTGAGTTCAAAGCTGACAGAAGTAACCTATCAAGGCCCTGCCTTGAAACTTAAGATGTGAAAAAAGGATGAAGAATACAGCTCAGGGGGGTGTGTTGTAGCATATGAAGGGCCTATATTCAACCCTGCATACTATGAACAATTGATAAATCAAAATAAATGAAAGGAAGCACTTGCTTAAAGATTCTGCTATCTGGAGTTCTCAGAAGTACCCATGTAACATACTTTCCCTGTCAGCCAGCACTTGCTCTGTAAGTCTCACTGTAGAAGCTGCCTGCCATAGTGCCTGCGTGTGAGACAGGCTCTTCTGGGATGCCTGTACAATATGTGCCTGTAATAATGACACCAGGTTATAACTGTGACTATAAAATCTTTACCTTATTGTTGGACCCACACCATGAGGGTGGCTCTTGTCAACTGGACACAGCCTAGAGTCAGCACCATTTCCTAGACAGGGGATCCTACACTGTAAGGTGGAGGCAAAGGGCTGGGCACTAACATGCAGGAATTCATTCATTACTCTCTGCTCTTGACGGAGAGTTTAATGACACTGGATGCTTCAAGTTCTTGCCACCTTAATGTCCCTGCTATGACAAACTCTAATCCTAAATTCTAACCTAAAAATAACCCTTTCTCCCTTAAATTTATTTTGTCAGGGTACTTTATCATAGCAACAGAAATTAAACCAATATACACACAGTGGGGGGAAAAGCTATGAAGGCCTTCTGGAAGGCTTTCCAGTGGTTATGGCTTCATGTGGCACAACAGGGCCTGCTGACCACAGATTTGGAAGTACCTCTCCTTGAGACTGGCACAGGCTCTCTGCTCCCCCCCCATCCCCTCTGGATACAATAGACAGGCCACCTATATGCAGCCTGGACAATGATGCACAGGGCAAGGGGCACTAAGACAACTACTGGGGTAGAGAGATGGCCACTGGCCTGGTGCAAGCCTGCCATGCCTGTGTTCAGTTTTTGGATCTTAGAGTTGAAGGAGAGAACTGACTCCTGAAAACTAACCTTTGACCTCCACAAGTATGAACAATGACATACTTGTGCTGCCCGTCACACACATATAATAAAGAAAAACTTTCATTTTAAAACTTCATTTTTAGACATTTTGGGTTCATTCTTGATTCCTAAAGAAACCACTTCCTCAGATGGAGACAGCTTCTCCCACAGCAACACTTAAAGCATGGGCCCAGGTACTGGGTTCAAACTCTCTAGAAAGAGCTATCCAATGTTAGCATTGGAAAACTGGTCAGAACCTTATGGAGGCCTCTTAGCCAACACAAGGAAAATCCTGTCTCTGCCACAGTCCCCCAGACCTACCGTCCTGCCTCACAGCTGCTCCTCCAACCCTCCCCCACCTCCTCCCTCCTCACCACAGGGCCTTTGCAGCCACACTTCATTGCTGCCACACAAGAGGCTATGTCTCAGTATTAGACGGGAACCTCTGCCTGTCCTTCCCTGTTCCCACATTCTGCTCTGCTGTTTCTGGAGCCCTGTCACCTTTTGACACGCTACATGCTTTTTTATTTGGTTCTCTATGCAGCCCTGAATGTCCTGAAACTCACTATGCAGACCAGGCTGGCCTTAAACTCCATGAGATCTGCTTCTGCCTGCCTTTGGAGTGGTGAGATTAAACATGTACAGCACCACCAAGCCCCGCCTATATGCTTATTTATCATCCACTTTATCTTCAGCATCTGGGAGTATGTGGCATGGACCACTGTACCTCAGGGACACACCTCTGGTTCCAGCAGCCAGCCAAGTCATAGCTCATAAGAAAGTATACCATGGACAAGTGTGGTGATGCATGCCTTTGATCCCAACACTTGAGAGGCAAAGGCAGGTGGATCTCTGTGAGTTCAAGGCCAGGTTTGCCTACATAATGAATTCTAAGCCAGTCAAGGCTACATAGTGATACTATCTCTCAAAAACAAAAAGAAAACAAAAAAAGTATACCATGGTAATAGTACACATCAATTAGTTAGGAAACAGGAGCATCATGAGTTCATGGCTAGCCTGGGCTACAATGTAGGTCCTTGTGTTGGAAAAGAAGAGGAGGAAGAGGATGAAAAAGGAAGAGGAGGAGGACCCCAATCATCTATTTGTAAAGGAAGGAAACCCCCAATTCAGATCCTCACATGGAATCTCCTGATCGCATCAGTGCTGGCTGCTAACTGAATCTTCCCACAGCACCATACAAGGCAGCACACAGGCTGAGAGGGCACGCCCCTCCAGCATGCCAGTCTGTGAACTCAAAGCCACCAAGAAACTCAAGTTCACAGGCTGAGATGGAGAGCAAAGGCTGGCGTGTTCCAGCGACGGCAAAGGTGAGGTGAAAGCCTCCATGCCGATGAGGATCCCTTCTGCTCCAGCCCAGGCCTCTCTTGCTGCATGCCAAGCTGGTATGTTTAACCATGCCGTGTGTTTCTTCTGTGCCTGTGCAGATGGCAGCTCTCAGAGCTTCTTTCTGCTGTGGCAGGCAAATAGCACCGCTTTCTCTCTCACTCCCCCTTTGCAGGGAAATAACTCCAAGGGGAAATTGACTGTGAAGCCTTAAGGAGAGCCCTCTCAAGATGTGGAGAAAAGGCAGGGAAGAAATATAATCAGGTGCTCACAGTGGGGAACGTGAAGTGCTGGCAGAGCAGCAGGGGAGGCAACTGAGCATGTGCACCAAAGACTGCTGCAAACGCTGAGGGCAGGAGAAGCTGGAGGGTGGGCAGGGCCTCTGCTGCCCAGTGTGTGGGCTGCCCGGAGCCTGCCAAAGGGGAACCAGGTATCAGTTTAACAGCAGGTGCCAGGTGCTTCACCATGGGCAAACAATAAGGGTCTCCAGCTCAAAGGGCACACAGTACTCTGGGACCCTGGTGTAGTAGTAGAATTTTAAGAGACTGAACATGGTCAAGATCCAGGTGAAAGAAAATGAAGGTGTGTTTTATATAGCCTGATCCCAAGCATGGGACTGTTGGTGGGTTCAAAAGCAAATAGTGAGCCAGGTGTGGACGTGCTAGCAGGAAAATCCTGTGAGGCTATCTGGGTCTACACAGTAAAGCCTCTCAAAAAGAGGAGGAGGAGAGGGGAGAAGAGAAGAAAGTAACCTGGAGAGGCTTCAGTGTGTAAAGGTGCTAGCTGTGTACTAGCTGTGTAAGCCTGATGACCTGAGTTCATCACCCAGAACCACGTAAAGGCGGAAGAACCAAGTCCTAATGTTGACTTCTCAGGTCCTGTATGAGTTACAATGTGTGCATGCGCGCGCGCGCGCACACACACACACACACACACACATACACACACAGAGAGAGAGAGAGAGAGAGAGAACAAACCACATGTGTGCAATCCGTGCACGTGTTCACTGAGCCCTTTCACGCAGCGTGTGAGTGAGGTAGAAGGATCCCAGCTTCTTTCCTGCTTCTCCCTCTTGAGCAAATAAGAAACTTCAAACATAGAGCAGGTTTCTTGGACCGAATTCCCAGTTCTTTTTTCTTTCTGTCATTCACATTTCAACAGCGCAGAAGTCCCAGAAGGTGAAGGCCCTGGCTGAGGCTATGACCAGCAGGTAGGGCCCACAGCTGGGCGGTACAGCAGAACGATGGGGCATGGGCTGCTTAGCAACTTGACGTTCACCTGAAGTCTCTCCAGAATGTTGCTTCTATGCAACATGGAGAAATGATGTATTCATTCATTTTAACTATTCAATCTGTCCCCTCAAAACAGTGGTTCTCAACCTTCCTAATGTTTCAACCATTAATACAGTTCATGTTGTGGTGACCCTCAACTATAAAATTATTTCGTTGCTACTTCATAACTGTAATTTTGCTACCGTTATGAATCAGAGTGTAAATATCTGTGTTATCTGATGGTCATTCGACCCACAGGTTGAGAACCACTGCCTTCGCCTGAACTCCCTTGTCAAATCCTATCCCACGCTCCAGCCCAGGCCCACTATGCACCGCCCGGTCCACTCCACTGTCTTCTCATTCAGTGCCTCAACTCACCCCTTGCTCCCCTAGCCACATTGCTGGCTGAGCTCCTGAAGCCCAGCCTCTTCAAAGCCAGCTGCAAAGGCGTTCTTGCCTGGGATGCTCTTTGTATCAGTCTCTGCCTGTGTGCTCTTGTGCAGTCTATGTACGGTACTCTCCCCCTAACATCTTGCTGACCGTTTCCCTGCTCTGATTTTATTTATTTTTGTTATGGTTGTTTTGAAAGGGTTTCACTATGTCTCCCTGGCTGACCTTGCTCGGGACTTTCCTGCCCTGTCTCTAGCCATGCAATTATAAATGTGTACTACCATGTCCAGCTCCCTCTTCGGTTTCCTTCAGAGAACTTACTGATATCTGAAATGATCTTATTTTATTTTGCCTTTTTCTATCTCATCTAGAACATAAATTGGTTAAGAACAGGCACTTTATTTGCTTGTTGATTTCCATGCCTATGGTGCAAAGAACATAGGCCAAGGCTCAAGAATGCACTGCCAGGAAACACTTGTGGAAGAAGAGTCTGAGACATACTATTACTGGAAACAGGCTGGTGGTCATTGACCCCCATCAGCTGTAGATACTCAGCTGTCTGGATGTTCCATGGGTGGTCTGCTGCCTGGAGTTCCTGTGATACACAGAACACCTCACAGGCTAAGGTACATATATGCAAGCAGGTGTGGGGTCACTCCCTGCCTGCCCTCAGCCCCTTCAGGCTCTTTTCTAGCATTAATGGCCAGAGACAAATTCTACTCTTTCCCAGAAAGCCTCCCTGACTAAGCTATTCTTTCTTCTCTGCCAGACTTGGCCTCTCCTCTTAGCCCCTTCTTCATTTATAGTGGTTAGATACTAGCTGACCCACCTATAAACACAGGTGTGTGGCCCACACACTGTGTATCAAAATGTGTGAGGTGAAGGCAGGCAAGATGGCTCGGTGGGTAAATGCGCTTGCTGCGTTGGCCTGATGACCTGAGTTCAATCCCAGGAACCACAACAGAAGGAGAGAACCGACTCCTCAGGGCTGTCCTTTGACCTCTACATATGCTTCAGTTTGAGACACACATACTTTTTGTTAATGAGAGAATGGTAAAGGTCAAAGGAAGTAGGTGTTAGAAAGAGCACTGACTGAGGGCTCTAGAACACCAGACCCTGCTTTTGTGGGAGCTCCCAGTAGAAGCTGAGGCCAGTCCCTACCTGTGTGTAGTCCCCAGTGGCATCCTCGTGCTTGTCAACATCTTCTTGTGATTCAAACTCTTCTGAACAGTCCAGAGGAGGCTCAATGTGGAGACGAGAGCCAGCTTCAGTTCTGATCTGCACAGATTTCTGGATGTTGGAATAAGAACAGACAACATTCTGCTCACAGACAGGAAGGGGCCAAGCCTAGCGAGCTGCCCACAAACATGGCATTTGAGGGGTCTGTGCCTGAGCCGGGTAGGATTTTGGTGAATTGCTGTTGTTATTGTAGTTGTTGTTTAAAGAGCAGGTTTCTTTATGTAGTCTAGGCTGTCCTCAAGCTAGTGATCCTTCTGCCTCAGCCTCCCAAGTACTAGAATTACTACTGTGGCCACTGCACCCATCTCAGCAGCTGAGACTTCACAGGGTCATATTACTTTTGCCTGTTTCTTCCTTATACTTACAAAGTATGTAGGAGGAAACTTCAGACTTTTAATGATTATTTTTCAGTAGAATTTTTATAAGTGTTAAGCATTTCCCCAAAAGCCATATGAGCTAACTGACCTCATGTTTGGGAAAGCCTGGCTGGCACACTGTAGATATGCTAACGTGAAATGGACGGAATTCTTGTCAAACTTTTTGAACTATACAAGCTGTCCTTGCTGCAGCCTCCCTTCTTTCAAGGATTCTTTGCATCTTTGAGAAATAAATACCTGTGCTAGGTGTTGGGGACGAGGGATCATTCCCAAATCCCCCACCCCCACACAGCCCATATGAACAACAAAAGGGGTGGGTCACATGGAATGATGCCAGTGCCCCAAGCCCAGCTCACCTGGCCTTCTGAGTTAACAAGGGGATGCTCCCCTAATATCCCCAGATGTTGCAACATCAGACCATATAGAAGGCTTTTACCACTTGTGACTTTAATTCTGAGTACAAAGGCGATGGCAGCTGCAGCCAGTGGCAAACAAACAAACAAAAAAAACAAAACAAAACAAAACAAAAAGCAGCTAGAGAGTTCCAGAGAGTGGGTGGGACAGAGTAGAGCCAGTGGTGGAGATGACTGAGGACAGTGCAGCATGGAAAAGAAACAGCAGGCTATGAGCCTAGGCTGTGGAGGGCACAAAAGATGGTAGGCAAGATGCTGTAGGTCTTGGCTTTTAGAAGAGGTCCTGGGAGCTGCCAACCCCAAAGGCTCATGGTTTTGACACAAAGGTTTGAAAGCTACACCACTAGTCATGGTAGCCATTAGAATCCCCGAGCTGGAGCACTTGCTACTGCTGTCTGCTCCCTGCTGCCTGATTGCTTAGAGCTCAGAATCTCACTGGCTGCTGAGTGCTGGACCACTGGCAAGTGGTACTCAGAAGATGGAGATGGAGCCTCTAACCTGTGCACCTAGCCTCTGTTTCAGGGTTCTGAGTCAGTCAGCCCAGCCCTCAAGCCAGCCAGCTTGTCTGTCCTGTCCTTTGTCTTCTGGAGAAGCACCAAGACTGCCAATACCAGAAACTACTGCCTGCTCACTAGTGATTTCCACCTGAGCAGAACAAAAGAACTCACTCAGCTGATAGGTGACATGCTGTCACATTGTTCAAGCCACTGTTAGCAAATCCAGGCCTTACTTGATATATCCAACATGCAAAGCCTCCATACTAATCCCTACACATTCTGACATGTGCGACTGCTGAACCAGCTGGAGCTGCTGCCAGGGCCCTATCAGTGCAGCTGAGCCACAGAAACTCTTTGGGCTTCTTTGCCTTTCTACCCTCAGTCCCTCTGGGGCTCAAAAATGAGGATAGAACATCCATGAGAGCAAGGAAGATGTCCTAATAGACAAACAAGAAGGGCCAGCAGGCCACTGTGTAAAGCCTTGGGACGGTTCTAAAGCCATACACCCTCATTGCCCCCCTTCCTCTTCACTCCAAAGCCTTGCTAGCTCCAGCTGTGCATGGTTTCCTTCTAGGCTTGGCTGTGTTGTTTGCCTCTCCAGGTTAAGGAAAGCATGCTGTGTTCTTCTCCTGGGATAATCAACAACATCGTGACACTGAGGCCTACTGGGCAGGATGAGAGGATCAAAGAAAAGGCTGACCACAGACATGGGTCAGGCCACAGAGGAGGATTTCCAGCCACCCAGCCCCTTTTAGGACCTTCTGGACCTTTCTCTAAAGAGGGAAGGGCTTAGACTAGGGCTTTGGACTTCTGAATGCTGCCAGTGGGCCTGCAGCAGTATTAGCTTTTTCCTCACCCCTTTCCTAAAATCCAGACAAGTCTGGGCATAGACTGCCAGTCTGTCCTGTAATGAGCCTCTGGAGAAAGCACCTTAGTTCTTTCTTGGAATCTCCTGCCCGCCTCTGATCCTGGTGGCTCTTTTAGAATTGAGTTCTCCCACCAGGGGAGGATGAAGTATGCTAAGCTAGAGTGGCAGATACCATGCCCCCTTTCCTGCCCACCATACTGAGTTTTTGGGAAACAGGAAAGAGGTGAAATTGGGGAACATAGTGTAAGTGAGGAGCTGCTTGGGGCTATCTTGGCATTTTGAGGCACAGGAAAAGACCAGTTGAGAGGCAGAGATTGAGACCTGCCTAGGTCTGTGGCCCTGGACAATGTGCATTGCTTGAAAGGAAGCTGGCCAGTGACAGTGGGAGGTGCAGTCTGGCCAGCCTCTGGCTTGGCACATCCACAGAAGGAGCTCTACATCCAGCATGGAGCCAGGACCACAGCCTTCAGCAACGTCCCGGCCTTCTCCTCAGAACTCCGCACAGCCGAGCTTCCCAGTGATGCCCAATGTGCAAGCACAGCTTTGTGGTCAGCCCTAAGGCCCTTAGTCAGCAGGCCCTCACCAAGCTCTAAGAGCATCGAGTTCCAATACCAGTGCCCTGCCCCCGAGTCCACTCAGCACCATAGTGAGCACTGCAGGTTATGAAGCAACAGTGCTGAAATTAACTCTGTGGTCCAGAAAGCACTCACAACACTGAGTGGGTGCCCGGAGGGTAATAAATAGCTGCCATCTGGCCTGCTCTCCCACCCTAGCCTGGGGAGCCTCCTCTGCCCACAACGTGGGGGCAGCCCCACCTACACCAAGGCTGGCAGATTCTAACCCAGCCCCAGCTGCAGGCATGCTCCAAGCCTCCCACCTTCCACCTTGCATGGAAGGATGCTGCTGCCCCAGGCTGGCTCCCCAAATGGCATCCCGCTTTACCAGGAGTGGGTGTTCATGAGCCAATGCTTTTCACTGCCTACTTGCAAACCCAGACCCTGGCAGACCTTTTCAGTACCTATCCTGGAGGAGGATTTAAAAGGCTCTCCACACAAACCCCCCAAAGCTACTCACTTCATGCTCAGCCCACACTCCACCCAGTTCATGCCCGGAGTTATTTGTGTATCTTCTGCACCTCCTCATAGTGTTCTAAGAGGGTGCATTGAAGTGTGCTGTCAAACACAAAAAGAACAAGTACAGGGGATGCCCTGTATGCTAGTGCAGGTTGTGTGCTATATTAATGGAGCCCCCTGGAGGTGGAAGGGCTCTCTCTGGGTGAGGAGCTGGTCTTTGATCAGCTCTTCCCAGGTTTGCCAGCTTGTCATGATCAGAAGTCAGAAGGGACCAAAAGGAGGGGCCCGGCTTCACAACTTGGAGGTGAGCTGTACTGCAGGTGCACATATGTCTGCAGTAACCCAGGATGCAGATGTTGCAGTTAGGGACAGCCAAGGCCACTTTTATCCCACAGCAAACGTTCTGTGGAGACCTTTCCTGAAAGGCTGGCCCACAGTAAATTGTCGGAAGGCCAATCCCTTCACTGCCGATTTAATGCCGAGAGCCAGTGACGTTCATCAAAGCTGACAGCATTTTGGTAAACGGCGACTCTGTTGATTAGGCCACTGTCTATCCAAGTATTACAAGGCTGAGGAAGCCATAAATCTTAATCCACTGATGGCGGCAGAGAGATCTAAGGCCCAGAAGCAGCAAGGGAAAGGCCAGCAGGGACAGATGCCTAGCTAGCACCTGCAGGCCACTCCACAGTAAAGGTGGTGGCTTGGGAGCCTGCTGTATTTATCCAGTCAACCTCTAGAGCTCCCAGCCCCCAATGACTGGGCCATGGACAGCAAAAGTGATAGTGTAACCATATGGGCCCTTTATGGTGGGCCCTGTAGTATAAGAAGAAATCCAGAAACTAGGTTTCAGGCCTGTATTCTTGAGAAAAAGTCCCTTCTATTATAGTAGCTAGGCACTAAAGTGTTACTAATTGCTGGTCTAAACCCAGAAGAAGGGAATTCCATGCACCACTGTCCAGCTGCAGGAAGAAGAGAAACTGTCAGACTGGAACAGTGGACATAAGAAATAAGGAAACCCACCGGGCAGACAGGGCCAGGGTATGGTCCCATTCCTGGTGGGGTGTCCTTTAAGAATTGGCCACTGGCTACTGGGAACCCTACTACCTTAATCACCTGCTTCCCTCTGGCTAACCACAAAGAGGAGTCCAGCCAAAAGGGTGGAGAGAGCTGGGCATGGTGGCTCAAGCCTGTAATCCCAGCATGAGAGAGGATTCAGGAGGATCAAGGCTTCAAGGTTAGCTGCAACTGCATAGTAAGTTCAAGACCAGCTTGGGCTGTACTGGAGCAAATGACGAGCTGGGCAGTGGCGCTTGCCTTTAATCCCAGCACTCAGAGAGGCAGAGGCAGGAGGATCTCTGAGTCCAAGGCAAGGCCATGCTATCTAACTCCTGTACCCTAGACAACAGGTTGTAATCTCTCTCTCTCTCTCTCTCTCTCTCTCTCTCTCTCTCTCTCTCTCTCTCTCTCACACACACACACACACACACACACACACACACACACACACACTGTGGTGGTTTGAATAAGCAGGAGTGGCACTATTAGGAGGTGTGACCTTGTTGGAGGAGTGTATCACTGTGGGGGTGGGCTTTGAGACCCTTCTAGCTGCCTGAAAGACAGTCTTCTCCTGCCTACCTTTCAATCAAGATGCAGAACTCTAATATCCTAACTTCCATGCCTGCCTGGATGCTGCAATGCTTCCTGCCATGATGAAATGGACCAAACCTCAGAACCTGTAAGCCTGCTACAATTACATCTTGTCCTTTATAAGAGTTGGCCTGATCATGGTGTCTTTTCACAGCAATGGAAACCCTAACTAAGACACACAGATACATATACCCTTACCAGGCTGTTCAAGGCCAGGTAGGATAAGTATCAGGTGACCTCAAGTCACAGCACACTCAGGTAGCAGTCAGAACCATACCAAAGTC
This sequence comes from Apodemus agrarius, assembly GCA_964023405.1. Classification (NCBI taxonomy): domain Eukaryota; kingdom Metazoa; phylum Chordata; class Mammalia; order Rodentia; family Muridae; genus Apodemus; species Apodemus agrarius. The sequence goes on along the minus strand of OZ030005.1, from coordinate 119,269,474 downwards.
AACTACTGCAGTCCAGGCAACCCTGAGTAACACCGATGAGCTGAGGCATTCAAACAGTTTCTCTTAGAGGTCTCAACCAATCCAGGAGCAAGAAACCGTCCTGGAGGGTGCAGAGGTCAGTGAAGCCAGTGGACAGGGCAGAGAGTGGGGCTGTGGGAAGCCGCAGAGGAGAGCTGTGTGGACTCAGGAACCCAGTCTCAGAACTCCCGCAAGTCCTAGGGTAAGGGAGTTAGTTAGGGTAGGCCTGTCTACACACAGAAGCCAAGATCTTTCCAAAGGCAGCTTCCCCCATCTTGGTGCTTCTGGGGAACCCTTCTCCTCAGCCTACTGTCCAGACTCCTCAGCTTGTATGCTTAGCCATGCAACTGTGAGCCAGGAACCCAGCACTTCCTCTTCTCCATCGCCGTGTGCTGATCATAGCTACTACCTTTCCATCACACTCCACTATACCTTTCCAAGGAGACCACAGATCCCCACACTCAGCTCTGCTGCAGTACCCCTGGGCACCCCTGCTGCCTGCTACTGTCCTCTTGCCTGGCTTTTCTTCATAGCAATTGCCATTAACTTGCTGGCTACTGTGGCCTGTCCTGTCCTGGCCTGTCCCCCACTCCCTCCTACAAGTTCCAGGGCAGCAGGGCTGGCCTGCTTCACTTGCAGCTCTCAGACCAGCAGTAAAGATCAAAAACTTTGGCGTGCTCCATAAATGGCCAGGACTGAAGAGAGGGAGTGAGGTCGGACATAAGAATGAAGTGCAGAAGAGACAGCTCAGCAGTCAAGAGAGACTGATGCGCAGCCACGAGGAGCGACGGTTGGAATCTAGCACTACGGAACAAAAAGGGCCTCCTGAGCAAAAGCCCAGCAGAGTGTGGTGGAAAGGTGTCAGCATCTTCCAGCTCTGCCGGGGCAGAGACAGAAGGATGGCTAGTGCTTGATATCTTTCAGCCTAGCTGAGAAAATGCAGGCCCAGATTCATTTAAAGAGAGACTGATTCCACGGACGAGGCAGAGAGTGATAGAGAAGCACACCCGGTGCCGCCTTCTGGCCTTTGCACACATACATGTCCCCTACAAATAAGACAGATATATAAATAGAAATGAGAGAATGAAGAGCCTGGAAACCTCCAGACTGAGAAACCCTCAACGTCTGCCCTCCACTTATTCCAACAATGACCAACACAACCCTTCACCACCTCTGTGCCAGGCACGGCAGGAACGTCTCCAGACACTGCCTGGGTGGGGCTCAGCAGCCACCTTCTGAGGCAGGTAACCTACTGACCATCTTCTAGATTAAAAAGCAGGCACCATGAGGACTGGTGGCATAATCAGAGAGCTATAAGCATGAACCTCATCCTAGCCCCATCACCTGCCATTAGGTGCTCCTAGCTGAAGAAACACACCACTTATAGGTCACCTGTGACATACCACACACATGCCTTCCCAATAGCCGCAGGAGGTTTTGGCGATTATAAATGCAAAACTCAGGGAGGTCCATTACTGGCCCCAAAGCACACACCAAAGAAACAGCCCAAAGCCCATTCTCTTCAGTTCCCAGGAGCCACATTCAAATGCCCTGAAGAACCAGCTGGGGAGAGAAAGCAAGGTAGAAGAAATAGCACGTAAGCTAAATGACATGACTTCTGCTCTGCCAAGATGCTGAGATGCTGAGGGTGGTACCTCCATGGACTCTCGCTGCAGTTCCTCATGGCTCAGGGTCTGTGTGCAAAGGAGGTTCAGCATCACATTGCCACAGACAGGGAGAACAGATGTGAGGAGGGGAGGAAAGGGCTGGGTCATGAAGGCCACAGGTTTTTCAACTGCATCCCACACTGGCCCCAGACCAGAGAAGAACAGGACCTGTGTTGGCATCCCAGAGGCTGTCCCCACTCTCCCAGCTGTCCTGAGGCCAGGGCAGACAAGTGTGCACTGTGGGCCGAAGGCCTCCTGCAGCCTGCCCAGCTCCCCAGCCCCTGGACCATGCATGCACCACGCTCAGCCTGAGCTTTCTACTTAAACAGCAGTCCCTATTGTTAGGCACTGAGTGACCCCTGACTGCTGCAGTGCAGAAGGGCAATTATAGCAGAGAGGCTTTGGGTGGCAAGAGGAAATTAGCCCTGATTAAGTCTTGTGAAGTGGGGAGTCACAGGAGAGATGGGAGGGATGCTAATTAATCTTAGGCCAAGCCTTTTAAATTGCACAGACTCGGAGGCCAGCCATTAAGTCACAGTCTAAGACACAAATATGGCTCGTGATAATAGGAAGCACTCCAACAAGCAGAAGAGCTGTGTAGAGTGAGGCAAGCAAGAAAGGCCTCATTAACAAGAAATTAACATTCATGGCTGGGGACAGAGACAAGCGCCCAGGCTAGTACCCTGTGGGCCTGCTCTTCAGACCCCAGCTACAGCAGCACAGCTGTTTCCAGTGAGGATAGTGGGAAGATTCTCTGACCACAGCAACAGGCTCAAACCATACCCCAACCCAGCCTCTTCCCTTACGGGTCATGTAACCCCGAACAAGTGTCTTTGGGTCTCTGGGTCTTAATTTCCATGGCAACACCATGAGGACACACATCAACCAACTGGGTGTTGTGAAGACATGCTAAGAGGCAAGCACACGGAAGCCTTTACTGCAGTCTACTGTACAGTGCAGTGCCCGACTTTCCTCACACACAGATTAGTAACAACAATGACTCTGCCTAGCTGTGTGATATAAGGCCTAATGTGCAAAACACACGACCCAACCTCAAGTACATACATAGCACAGTGACACTTGGGCACACTAGGCAGCTCCCATACATAGACACAACCGCTTCCAAGGGACCATAGAAAGGCCTAGTTGGGCAAGAACATGGAACTCAGAGCCAAAGATCTGATTCTTCCACTTCTTAGCCATGAGCTTGGGCAGGTCACTGAGATTTTCTAAGCATCTCTCTCTTCTGCTCTTAAATATGAGAGGACAAGGTGAGAAGCCAGGCTTCGGGTGTGCTGTGAGCATAAAGTAGAGGGGCTGTGTGTGGCAGAGACAGAGCTGGGACTCGGGCAGGACTCAGCAAAGTTGGCAGCCGTCTAAATGGGCACGTCAGCTCACCAGGGCAGGGGTCTGTCCTGATCACTTGCCTTATCTGTGCCATGCCTCACACACAGTAGGCATGTATAAAAAGCCAGTTGATAAGTGAGCCCTCCAGAATGAGCATGGCTCTGCTCTTACTATACTCCCTCGTAGGCGCCAGAGGTCCCAGGCAGAAGGAAGACCCTGCAACAGGGTAGATACCCCAGAAGCCAGTCCCTGCTGAGAGGGCGCCCTACAGTGCCCAGAACAGTCACCAAGCCCAAAGGGGCTTAAACAGTGCATAGACCCACTCTTCATCCTAATGCAAGTTCCCAGACCTGGTGCCATCCCCGGCGTTGGACTTTTCCTGGTGCTGTCCTGGAGCTGCATCTTAAAACTTCTTCGGCTTCTCGGAACAGGGTTCTTCGTCCATAATCTGCAACAGAGACAGAGAAGCGGCTAGTGAGACACGGAAGGCAAGTTTACACTGACGCTATGAAGCCTACATCTGCAATCCATTCCAGCTGCTGGGGTCATTCATATGAGAGATGCATCTGCCTGAAGTAAGCTGCAAGCCAGCCAATACCCAGGAGAAAGCGTCCATAAGACAATATGCCTAATGTATCAGGCAGCTCTCCAGGCACAAAGAGCCACCACCAAACACAGACATATGGTGTCATTCCTACAGCAGGCAGCCATGTGTAAAAGACAGTGGATGGAGACATATCTGAGGAATGAATAAATAAATATACTGCTGGGGTCCCAAGTTAAGATAATCCTGTTTTCAGTTCCTCCTAATTCTACCAACTAGCAGCATGTCCACAATGAAAGCTAGAGGAGCCATGCCATTCCCTCTTAGCCATAGGGGCTACAGAGTTCCTGGTAAACTGCATTTAGAATACTGCAGTGGCTCTCTGGGGATATTTTGGGATATCACTCTCTCTTCTGGTCCCTTTGCTGCTGTGTTTATTTTTCTAGTATGTAATGGCTTGGAAGCTTCCCATACCTAGGAGTCAATGGGTTATAATAACACAGAGAGACCAAGTAGATTCCTCAGAGTAACACGGTCAACCTGAGCCTGGTCTCACCTGTTCAACAGGTTTATCCATTCAATACCAAATCATTTCCAGTGTGATGGATAGGCGTTTCCATCACACACATAAAATCCCTTTAAAGCGTGAAGGGGCTGGATTAGCTAAATGTAAAAATGAACGGTGGAATCAAATATTTCATAGGTGTTAGGTATCAAAGTTAATATGTGCATATCAGCTATTATTTAAAATTGCCCTTAAAATCATGGACATTAGAGCCACAGGCAATGTAAAAACTAGAAAGTTCTTGCTCTAGCTTCCTTTGGTTTTGGGCATAGAGACCAAATCTAGTTTGAAAAGGAATAAAAAGGGATTTAAGCTTGGAGTGGTTTCTTAGCATGTGTGAGGCTCTGGACTCCATCCCTAGCACCTTAAAGAATATTTATCTTCCAAGATACTTTATATTGTTTGTGGCTATTGGGAAGGGTGTCATTTCCCTAATTTCTTTCTCGGCCTGCTTATCCTTTGCGTATAGGAAGGCTACTGATTTGCTTGAGTTGATTTTATAACCAGCCACTTTGCTGAAGTTGTTTATCAGCTGTAGGAGTTCTCTGGTGGAGTTTTTGGGTCACTTAAGTATACTATCATATCATCTGTGAATAGTGATAGTTTGACTTCTTCCTTTCTGATTTGTATCCCTTTGACTTCCTTATGTTGTCGAATTGCTCTAGCTAGTACATCAAGTACTATATTGAAGAGATATGGTGAGAGGGGGCAGCCTTGTCTAGTCCCTGATTTTAGTCCAATGTATACAAAGAACTCAAGAAGTTAGACCCCAGAAAACCAAATAACCCTATCCAAAAGTGGGGTACAGAGCTAAACAAAGACTTTTCACCTGAAGAAATTTTGGATGGCTGAGAAACACCTTAAAAAATGTTCAACATCATTAGTCATTAGAGAAATGCAAATCAAAACAACCCTGAGATTTCACGTCACACCAGTCAGAATGGCTAAGATCAAAAACTCAGAAGACATCAGGTGTTGGAGAGGATGTGGAGAAAGAGGAACACTCCTCCACTGCTGGTGGGAATGCAAGCTGATACAACCACTCTGGAAATCAGTCTGGCAGTTCCTCAGAAAACTGGACATGATACTTCCGGAGGACCCAGCCATACCACTCCTGGGAATATACCCAGAAGATTCTCCAGCATGCAATAAGGATACATGCTCCACTATGTTCATAGCAGCCTTATTTATAATAGCCAGAAGCTGGAAAGAACCCACATATCCCTCATCAGAGGAATAGATACAAAAAATGTGGTATATATACACAATGGAGTACTATTCAGCCATTAGAAACAATGAATTCATGAAATTCTTAGAGAAATGGATGGAGCTGGAGAACGTCATACTAAGTGAGGTAACCCAGTCTCAAAAGAATACCCATGGTATGCAGTCACTGATAAGTGGATATTAGCCTAGAATCTTGAAACATCAAAGACACAATTCACGTACCAAAGGATGTCTGACAAGAAGAAAGGAGTGGACACTGGTGCTGGAAAGGATCAAAGCATCAGTGTAGGGGAGTACAAGAACAGGGAAGTGGGAAGGGGTGGATGAGGGAGCAGGGGGAGGGAAAAGGGCATGTGGGACCTTTGGGGGTGGGGAACCAGCAAAAGGGAAATGAATTGTAAATATAGAATATAGCCAATAAAAACAAAAGAAAGAAAAAGAATATTTATCTTCCTTGCTCTTAGGAGCTCTTGCTGGCCAGGTAGGTACAGTTAACTCATTTGCTGGTGAGTTCATGCATACAGGATGTTTTCAAAGTCTCTAACTTATCTCTTTGTTTTCTTTTGCAGTACGGGGGACTCAAACCCAGGGCTTTGTTTCCATTAGGCAGGTGCTCTACCACTGAGCTATATATCCCATGCCTTAAGTTTTAACTAAGGTTAAAACTTAACCTTAGTTAAAGGTTAAGTAAAGCTGCTGTCTGGCCTGGGAGGGTGTGCACTCACCTTGTGACCCCTCAGCCTGTGAAGCACTTCTGGAGAAGTCTGTGTGCACAGCTTTCCGTGGTGATGTTTTCAGCTCTGAATTGGCCCCATTGACATAGACAGAGAAACCTTGCTCCAAGTGCTCCAGTCTCAGCTGCACAGGGTCCTTGGCTTTCAAATGCTTTAGTATCCTGGAAGAGAAAAATGTCATCTACCTGGATCCCAGCGATGCCTGCACCTCCATGTCCCCAAGGCCAACAGTAAAGTGCTTTGGCTAGCAATGTCTCAGTGATGGTTTAAGTGAGAATGGCCTCATTGGCTGATGTGTTTGGATATCTAGGCCCCAGTTGGTAGAACTGTTTGGGAAAAATTAGGAAGCATGGGCTTGTTGGCGGAGGTGTGTCACTAGGGGCAGGCTTTGAGGTTTCAAAAGATTACTACCATGACTACTGTATTTCTTCTCTGCTTCATGTACGTGGGTTAGGATGTGAGCTCTCAGCCACTGCTCAAGTGCAATGTCTCCTGTCTGCTGCCATGGCAGTAAAGGATTCTGATCACTCTGAAACTGTGAGCCCAATTAAACACTTTCTTCTTTAAGTTGCCTCAGCCATGTGTTTACCACAGCAATTTAAAAGTTACCATGACAATCCTTAACTCATTGCTGATATGACACTGTCTTCAAGACAGTATACACTGTCTTCATTAGCCCCTCACAGAACCATGGCTACAAGATACCTGCTTCTTAGAGTCTTTACACCTTTATACATCATAGTAATTAGATTCTCAAGTCAACAAGCAGGCTCCACCTTTAGTGATTAATTGCCCAGCAAACTGGTAAAAAATTTAAAATATTACATGTATGGGTGTTTTGCCTACATTTATGTCTGTGTGCCACATGTGTGTCTATGGAGGTCAGAAGAAAGTATTAGATCCTTAGACCTGGAGTTACAGAGGGTTGTGAGCCTCCACAGAGGTGTTAGAATAGAATCCAGGTCCTCTGGAAGAGCAGTCAATGCTCAGAACTGCTGAGCTACCTTTCCAGGCCCAAGTTAACAAAATTTTAATATAATACCCATCACATTAGGATGAGCACTGAATGCCAAACTCGACTCTCAACACAGTGACTTTAGGTCATAATCCTGGAAGCCATCATAAATACAGAACTACCTTGTGCTGACCCATGGCTCTAGAAAGAAATCAGAAAAGGTTCTTGCCAGCTCTGGCCACAGCCTTTCATCAGCTGGTCATCCAATCACCATGCTTGGGTTTGTGTCTAACGGCGCCTTCCTGCCAGCCTGCTGGTTAGGCCTATAACCCCATCTCTGGGAGAAGGAGGGTTGAAATGAGTGTGCAGCCAGCCTGGGCTAAAAAGTGAGGTTCTGCCTCAAAACAAAAGTAAAAACACCGGGCTGGAGACAGCTCAGCTGGAACAGTGGTTGCCTTGCAACTGTAAGGACCTGAGTTTATCCCCAGACTCTGTAGCATAGGCCTTTAATCCCAGTACTCAAGAGACAGAGCTATCTCTGTGAATTCCAGGCTAGCCAAGCTACATAGTGAGATCTGGTCTCAAAAGTCAAAACAACAAATGAACAAAGCCAGGCTGAGGAGGAAGAGACAAGCATATGCTGGAGCTCAGTGCCCAGCCACTCCAGCCAATCACCGTGTTCCAGGCTAGTATGGGACTTTGTCCCAAAAACAAAGTAGATGATGCCCATGGAACAAAATAGACTCCACATTTGTACACACACACACACACACACACACACACACACACACACACACAAACCTGGGGCCAGCTGAAACAACGAAAGTATCAAGAAAAGCACAGAACTGCAAACCAAGATGCTTAGTGTCCCTCAACAGCCATATAAGAAAGACAACGCTCTCCGGCTTTGTCTTTCCAAATAATCTTTGTCTTTCCAAACAATGTGTGTCAAGGAAATAAGATCTTTTGCTAGCCCTGTTCATCTCTGAGTGGCTTTGAGTACACAGGAATGCTGATAAACATGTTTCTGGGAGCTGCCAATCACAGCCAGAGCACGAGGTAAGTTCTGGCTGATGAAGACATTCCTCCTCACAGGAACTTTAGTACTCCATTCCGCAGACGAGGAAAGTGAGACACAGAAGGGTAAGGAACCTGCCCAAGGTCACCCAGCTGCTCTGTGGCAGGACTGAGATGCAGACTTTGGGCACTTTAACTCCAGAGTCATTACTGCGGACATGTCACTCCTGGAGCTTGTGAGGCAGGATGGCAACTGGCAAACTCAGACACTGCTGACAGCTCCCAGCCCCTTCTCAGGAGGACTAGGAAGACACAGACAAGGCTGCAGAACTGAGTTTCTCCCAGAAAGCACATTCCAGCACTCCTCAAGCGCTAACTCTGGGCATGGGAAAGGTTAGTATTGAGACCAACGAATCCTGAACACAAGCCAGCGTCTGAAGCCAGGGCGTAGAGGTCAGGACACCGCTGAAGCAGTCCCAGGCAAGACCCCAGGACATACTGTGGTCCCCTCACCAGGTGGGGGTGGGCAGCACTCAGTGAAATGTTCTCCTGCCAAGCATGAGGCCTGCATCACAAAACTCAGATCTAAAAAAAGCGCAAAACTGTCATCCCAGGACCCTAGCCCGACTGGCAAGGCAAGCCCCAGATCAATAGCCACTGGGCAATGACACCTAGGTTGATCTCTGGCTTCCATATGCACACACACATATGCACACAAACAGACAAAAATACGCAAGCGCTTACACACACCAAACAGTAAATGGAAGAGAGGGGTAGCTTTGTATATATAGATGCCATGATGAAATTAGTTATGCTGTACACTAACTTTAAAAACATTAATCAGGCCAGGCAGTGGTGGTATACTTTTTCATTCCCAGAACTTGGTAGGCAGAGGCAGGTAGACTCTATAAGTTGGAGGCCAGTCAAGGTTACATGGAAAAACCTGTCTTGACCAAAAAAAAAAAGAAAAAAAAAGAAAAAGAAAAAAAAAGAAAAAGAAAAAGAAAAAATAGAAAGGAAGGAAGGAAGGAAGGAAGGAAGGAAGAAAGAAAGAAAGAAAGAAAGGAAGGAAGGAAGAAAGGAAGAAAGAAAGGAAGAAAGAAAGGAAGAAAGAAAGAAAGAAAAAAGCTAGGCAGTGGTGGTGCACGCCTGTAATCCCAGCACTTGGAAGGCAGAGGCAGGTGGATTTCTGAGTTCGAGGCCAGCCTGATCTATGGAGTGAATTCTAGGACAGCCAGGGCTACACAGAGAAACCCTGTCTTGAAAAAACAATTAAAATTAAAACAATACTTATGTGCTAAGTATAATATTGGAAGAAAAAAACCTTGGTTTGTGGGCCTTGAGTGGAAGGTGATAAAATATGATATAAAAATGACGTCAGTCACAGAAGAAGGTGGTGGCATTATGGGCTCCTTCTTTGTTTACTTTTCAGCCGTTTCTGCGGCAGCTGACACATCCATCTTTTCAACAAAGATGGCAGGCACACTGATTACAGACTGCTTATCTCTTGCCAGCCTTGGAAGCCTGCAATGTGCCTGACTGTTGGGCAACAACATAGAACAGAAGGAAAACACAAGTCACTAAGTGCTGATCTACAAACAGCCATCGGCCCACTCCTGGGAGCATGGAATGCTAGAGCTCTATAGACAGAGGTCTCAGGAGTCAGCAGGCTCAGGGACGGCCAGGAAACTGACCTTTCAGGTGAAGAACACACCTTGACTTCCCTCGCAGAGACTGCCCTGGGACCCAAAATCACTGTTAAAACCCTGTCCCATGGCCCAGGATCTGGGGTTGGCACTGCATGTGGGCCTCTACTTAAGCAGGATGATTTATGAGAATGTAGATGTTTGAAACTGATAAATTAGGAGATAATTACTGAGACTGTGAAAAGAATGGGTAAAGAAACTCCCCTGCTGCAGCTGAGCGCAGTGACATTCAGGTGGCACCACAGAAAGGCTTTCTTAAAATAGATGGCCATGTAGTGTAGAGCTGTCCAGGGTGTAGGGTCCCTGCTTGTCCAGAGCTGAGTGGCCCACTGCTGCCCTGCCGTGTACAGCCCTCCTGAGGAGGGCTCCTTTGGGCCTGGCTTAGAGTCATTCCCACCCACGGCACATGGAGTGAGAGGAGAGAGGGGGTGCCCCTGAAGGAACTCCCAGACGCTCTATCTGGAAGGTGAGGAGAGCTGCGGGGCGGAAGGCCTTAGGGGACAGGCGAGATGTCTATAGCCCAAACCTCTTCCTGGATAAGCTCCCTAGTAGGGTAGGGTGAGCATGAGGGTGAGCATGAAGCCACCTTGATTGTAGCAGAAGCAGAATCATTATGTGCTGTCGGGAGAGCTAGAGAGGGCCAAGGAGGAGGCTCAGGAGATGCTGCAGCCTTGTTTGGTCCTAGTGCCCTCTTAGTGATTCTAGCCATTCTCACTGGAGATATAATCACACCTGGGCAGCTCTGAGCCAGACTGAGAAGTGTGACCAAAGGGCCAAGTGCCAAGGACTGACTTGGGAAGATTGGGCTCATGTCTAATTTGGCAGCAGAGGGGGCTGCAGTAGAGTGTGGAGGGGAAATTTTCACCAGATCCAAAAGTCTGGTAATTGCGGTTTTTGGTCTTTGAGAAAGGTTGCTGAGGGAAACTCAAGGGGCCATGTCTGTAGATTATGTCCTGCTGTCCGAGGTGGAGATTCAAGCTAGAAAGGACGAAAGAGCCAGCTACCGGTCAGTGCGGGTCACAACCGAGAATGATTCTTACGTGGGAAGACAGGGGAAACACTGGCCCCAGGTATGCCTGAAGTCTGAGTGCCATGGTGGTGATGGAACCTAGTGCCTTGAGCATGTAAGTGAGCATATACCCCAGTCCCCACGACTGAGTTCTTCACTCCATAATTGTTTCCTAGTTAGTAAACCCATTTAATCCTGGGTTTTTTAGCTTTACAACCAAACTAGTTACTGTGAGGCTGGTGAGATGACTCAACTAGTAAAGGTCTTTGCTGCCAAGTTGAAGATCTAAGTTTAATTCCTCAAAGTCAAGGGGTGAAAGGAAAAACTGGATCCTACCAGTTCTGATTTCCACATACACAGGATGATGTACATGCCTCCCATAAATAATTTTTAAATGCCAAAACAAAATGAAAAGCACAGTCTGTCTTTTTCATACACTGGTTCCTTTCCTAGGTGATGCTAGGCACATGGAAAGCACTCTCAGAAATAACACATGAATACAAGGCTCATGTTAACCAGCATTCTAGGGGCAGATACTTCCTGGGCAGGTCTGTGCTGGCAATGCCTGCTTCTCAGCTGCTCAACACACAGCGAAGCTGTCTGATCCACTTCCTTCCTGAGGACCAGTGCAGTCCTCAGCCTCTACCATCAAGCCATGCATGCAATTAGGCCTCCGAGTAATCCTCGCCTTTGTCCCACCAAACCCTTCTCAGTATAGTTGGGGCCATTGGCAGTCCTGGCAGCATTCTCTCCTTTTGATCACTATGAAAATGTCAAAAAATGTAAATAAAGTATAATCCATTTCTGCTACTTCCTGGGTGCCATTACTCCACCTGGCTGTCTGGGTGGCCTGAAGATAAGCTGGCGAACTATAGCACCTAGTGTGTGGCTGGCACTTTGTAAAAGGCATCTTGAGGCTGACCTGACTACCACTCTGGGCATCCCCTTCTTCACGAGTCCCTGGCAGGGTCCCTTTCCAGCTTCTTCTTATTTCCTATATCTAGTGATATCCACTCGCACCCCATTTTACAGCAATTCAATTGTGATATATTTTTAATTGTCACAATGCAGCAATCTTGTCTGTGAAATTCCCATCTATGCTGTCAGCCGGCAGCTCTGGGATAGTACTTATTGATCCCCTATTAATGAGAAACAATCTGCTCATGAGGAGCTATGACACTCTTTCCCCAGATGAGCGCCCAGGATGATTAAACCATCACCCAGGTGTTCAGTGGCAGCATCCAGCCTGCCAGAGACTGAATAAAAACATCCAACCCCTAGCCATAAAAGCCAGGATAAACACCCATGGGGGTCTAATCAGCATGAGTTATCTGCTGTTCTCACTTGAGCTACCTGCCTCTGGGAGGATGGGAAAGTTCTGCTAAGTGGTTGGGCACTGAAGGCATCACTAAGCACTTCTGGCACTGCCAACTGACTGGGTGTATCTAGAAATGAGAGTGTGAGACTGTTGTCATAGACACAAATATATATATGAATGACAAGGTCTCATGTAGCCCAGGCTGGCCTTGAACTCACTATTTAGCCAAGTATGACTTTAAGCTTCAGATCATTCTACCTATACTTCTTAAGTGCTAAGAATACAAGCATGTGCACCACACCCAGTTTTTATACAGTGCTAGAGCCTGAACCCAAGGTTCCTTACAGGCTAGGCAAGGAGTCTATCAACTAAGCCACATCCTCAGCCTAGAGACATGAAGTTCTACAATGAGTGGGGCTGTTACATAATAGTGCATGAGGTTATCCCATACATTCCTAAGACCATCACCAGGGCTCCCCAAACCAACAGGTGTCCAGACAGCCAGATAAGAATTAAATGGGATTTGAAGTGACACCTTTCAGGCCACTTACCTACAAGACTGGTCTATTCCCATAACAGAAAGATTCTAATTCCTGCCTTTGCTGGGTCTTCCCATCCCAAGCAGATCTGTTTGGTGGTTCTGAAGAATTCTGTTTGGCTTGTGGCTTGACTTGAATTCATTACCAATATTATAAGATATAAATCTAGGTCCCAATTTCTCTACCAAATCTAGGTCCCAATTTCTCTACCAGCATGGAGGCTCTCTGCTCCTCCTCTACCTATAGCTACAAACACGTATGGCAGTACTGAGCAGTGTGGACAGGAAAGTTCCAGGTAAGCCCCTGTCCCAGCTCCTTAACACTGAGCGACTCCTAGGCTCTGAGTTGGCACATCTAGCTAATAGCAAGGTTCAGGCCTGAATACAAACCACAATGAACTGGAAATAAACTTGCTTGGCCTTGAAAAAGAACAGAGGCCTTCAGATTACTCTAGGTTGCCATGACCTTGACCATTGCACACTGTAGTGCTTTAACCTTTTGCAAGAATCTGCACAGGAGCCAAATAGGCCTCACCCTAACTTTAAATGTCACCAGAGCAACTTCAGTCACAAGGTAAACCAGCTTCACATTTCTGCAAACTTAGCTTTCCAGGGCAGGTTGATGCCCAAGAGATGCAGACCACCATGTATAGGTGACGTTCAAGGGTCTGCAGTGCCCCTGACCTCACTTCTCTATCATGAGACAAAGAGGTGGTGCCTGTACAGCCAACAGTTTGCTACGGGTCAATCAAAAGATGCAACTCAAGCACGGGCTGGGGTGGGGCTGGGGGGTGGATCTACGGTGCTGGCAATAGCCTCGGCCTCTCTCTGCCCACACCTGTGCGCTGCTAACACATCAAAGGAAATTTTATTTGGCTAATAACAGGGACTGCCGTCAGGCAGCTTGGCTTACCGGTTTCTCTGCTGAAGCAATATTAAATACTCATCATGTTTCTCATCAAAGTCTGTCACCATGTCCTTACTGTAACCCTGAAAGGAAGAAACAGAGTGGGGTGAGAACAAAATGCAGGACCGCCTTCACTGAAGCAGGGCACTGCACACAGCCTGCAGGAGCCAGCTGAGCTGGGAGGCCAACCTTGACGAAGGCCCAGCTCCCCTTGGTCCATCACTCTGGCGACCCAGAGCTCCAGGGACTGTGTGAGGCCCAGTGGGCCTCAAGCTCACACAGCTTTGCCAGTCTATGAAAGAAGGTTGGTTCCCGGCCTCCTTACTGGCTCCCTTGCCCTATGAAGTCCAGGGCTCTAATAAGAGTTGGCATCTTCAGAATAGCCAAAAACAACAAATAGCTAAAACCCAACCAACCAAACAACAACAACAACAACAACAAAAAACAAAATAAAACAAACCTTGGCATCTGAGATTTTTTTCCTGAACACACACTACTCAGACATCTCAGTCATCATCACCAGATCACCCCAACCTGACTGCTGAAAAGGGAACCTCAAGTTTTCACTCCAAGAGCCCCATGATCACACATGCACACACACACACACACACACACACACACACACACACACACACAGCCACAGAGCCTTGGCTTAGAAGTGCAATCACCATACACCTTGCCTAGCAACAGGGAGTCGCAGTTTGGGGGAGAAAAAAGGCAGGTCAGCCTTGGGACTTTGCTGGTACTCTGGGGAAGGAGCTGTTCGTCCCTTTGGAGCCCAGCTCTGGAAAAGCCTTAGAATAACAGTGGCAAAGATAGCAGAGTCAAGGGATAGGGACAGAGATTCCCAACACTCTCCTCAGTTCCTGGACCCACCCTGACCTTGAACTTGCAGCAATCTTCCTGCCTCAGACTATGGAGTGCTAGGACTAAAGGCATGCACCATCATGCTTGGATCCTCTGCAGTTCTCCACTTAAGGTATCTCCCGTTTGTAGCAGGTTGTTGGGGTGGACCCCGGGTGAGCAAAGGAGCGCTTTGCTCCTTTCTCCTGCTTCCTGCAGGCCTGGCGGGCACTCCCTGCTCTGCTGCCCTGCCAGCCTCTTTCTTGGCATCCACGGCCCTCGGAGCCCTTCCTGCACAGCTCTCTGTCTGGGCCTTCTCCAACCATCCTTGCTCCTCCAGCTTTAGCTATGAATGTTAAACATCTATTTGCTTCCCTCTCTATTTTCCCTTCTCCCTCCAGTTACCAGGCAATGGGCCCTTGGGATAGGAAATACTGACAGCTACTCTCAGACAGTGCTAGTGGTCTAATCCCCCTTTCTCTACCCATGTCCTACAAACTCCAGGCTGTGGCCATCTGCTGACCTCTTCTCCTGTCAGACATACTTTCCCTTCAACCCAGCAAGCCTACTTCTTGTAGCTTTCTGCTGGTGCATACACACGTCACCCTGGGACTGTGAGATTCTGTCTCAGGAGGAAGGGGAGGCCCCAAGGGCATTCCTAACCAGTTCCAGCTGATGCCCGTGAACTACATTTAAACAAGCAAGACGCTACACTAGCTATGCCCTCTCCCATCAAGCCATATCTCCAGCCCCTCACATCTCTGAGTGTCTCTGGGCTTCATACTAGCTAACCCAGGTGCCCAGCCAGTGAGCAATGATAACAAAGAGTGACATTATGAAATGAGAAGAAACTTTAAACACTGGTGGAACTCTCTGGCTTCCTGAGCTGCCTCAAGAGGTGCCTTGTGTCTCTGGGGCTGAGTCTGGCACCTCCCTGCATGCAGGAAAGCATAGGAGAGGCCTCAGCACTGGGAGAGATCCTTGCAGCATCTCGACTCTGGAGAGGAGTTATTACACCCAGCCTTCTTTTTTGATGTTTGTAGCAGTTCTTGAGATGGTTATCATCACCCTACTTAAGAGACAAGGAAATTCATGCTGTGCCTATTCCCAAACACCATCAACTCCATAGCAATTTACATAACCATTTTGAAATATTAAAGTGACCACTGATACATTATGGTATTGAATGGAACATTTGGTAGCATTTTTACAAGAAATACAGACTTCAAAGAGATAAAAGTGCGTGCCATGATGCCCTCAGACCCTTTTCGGAGTGTATTTTTCTCACCCACCAAGAAGTAGATGCCACAGGAGACCCAGGCCAAGACCATCCAGACAGCTCACTCACTTCTCCAGCCCCCACTTCTCAAATGCGAGTCACCTGGGGATTGTGATGACAGGGAGGCTCTGATCCACTTCTGTGTTCACTTCTAACCAGGCTGAACCGTGCTTGGATAAACAAGACTCTCCTCCAGCTCAGCTTTTCCCCAGTGCGCTGGCCTGAGAGTCTGTCTCTGAGCCTGGGCCTTGGGAGTCCAGGCTTGGCTTCAAATCACAATGCTGCCTCCAGGCATGAGGTTGTTAAGGTTCTGATGTGATCTGTCCCCTCCAATACTCTGACTGAGATTTGCTTCCCACAGCAATGGTGTTGAGGTGGGGGAAGGGGTGGGTGTGAAGTGTGTAGTCCACAAGAGTTCCACCCCATGAAGGGATTAGTACCATCAAACAATGGGCTAGTAATCGCAGGAGGGAAGGAATTCTTGCAAGATTGGATCACTTTTGTGAGCCTGGACTGTTAACCAGGTGCCCCTCTATTTGTTTCTGCTTCTACATGCTTGTCTGTTCATCCTTCCACCTTCCGTAATGTGATGGTGCTCCTTGCCTGAAGCTGCTGTCATGCCCTGGACTTCCTAGCCTCTAGAACCTAGAACCACACAGGCTGCTTTTCTTTCTAAATCATCCAGTCTCAGGTACTCTGTTACAGAAACAAAAGGCAGACAACTTAATGCATATTTCACACTGCTGGAGTTCTACTTCCTTATTTTAGAAGTGAAGGGACAAATACCTAAGCCAGCAACAATGAAATGAAAAGCCTAAAAAGGGTCAAGTTCATCCTGTTTCCCAACATTTGTCAGTGCTTGCTATGGGTATGGCACCCTTACATACACACTAGGGGTTTAAATTTATTATTGTGTCTGTGTGCCTGGTTTATGTGTATCGCACACACGCCACAGCACATGAATGGAGGCCAGAGGCCAACTAGATAGAGAGCCGATTCTCTCCATCCATTTTTATGTGAGTTAGGGGGCTGAGCTCAGGTCTCCAGGCTTGTAAGGCAAGAGCTTTTTACCTTCTGAGCCATTCTGCCCCATAACCATGGTTTAATGGAAGCCAGTCTGTAGATACACTGATGACTTGCCACACAGAGCCTGCACTGCACAGGTTCCATTCACAGTATACACCATGTGAACCATGGGAATGGTAAGGAGCCTCCACGTGCCCACAGGAGCCATTCAATAGCCACACACCAATCAGATCCCTGTGGGGGCTTCTGGAAACATCCCCATAAGTGATGTGCAAAGGGTTCTTCCAGGAAGAGTATACCTGCACTGGCCCAAAGGCACCTGGGACCAAAAAGGGAGACACATAATCATTGTAAAATGTACACGTGGAGCAGCATAGGGGACCAGAAATGCTTCAGAGGGGTGGCCAGGCCTCAGGTCTTAGAGGATTTTCAAAGCCCCACTCCTCTCACATAACCAACCTCTAATCTACCTCCAGGCTCAAACACTGACACACAGTAGGTGCCCTCTACCCAGGGGGATAAGTTCCTACCTACCAGACCTACCAGGGGACGCCTGAAGACAGGGCGGTACCAGACCTAATCTACAGAACGTCAAGCATCCCGTCTCCTCGCCTCATTGGCAGAGTTGCCGCTCTACCACTTTGGGTAGCTTTTATTTTTATTAGTAAAAGACAGCACATGACACCCTTCTCTTCCTCTTTCCCTCCTTCCTCCTTCCCTCCCTCCCTTCCTTTCTGTGGGGTGGGATCTTGCTTTATAGCCCAGACTGACCTGGAACTTGCTCTGGGACCCAGACTGGCCTTGATCCTCTTACCTCTGCCTGGGACAGCTGGCACTCCAGGCATGTGCCACCACGCCCAGCTACGCTCCTTTCTTTATTCAAGCCAGTTTGTGCTGTGTAAATATTAACCTGTACAGTTCTAGAGATCTAGAAGTATGGCAGAAGAGCTAATGGTTTCCCAGTCTTGCCATGTTGAAGGAAGGGCTCCAATAAACATTCAGAAGAGGATCCAGCACACTTTAATGAAGGTGTTTGGTTTGGATTGCTTTGCTTTTGATGGTGCGAGTAACCCAGCCTAGAGCCTCACATATGCTGAGCAAGTACACTAGTGTTAAGCAATACCTTGATGCCTATGATCAAATGTTCTTAATGTTCATATGCCCACAATAAGGATGACTAAATGTACCTTAGAGTAAAACTCTTCTTCACAACCCACCCAGGTCCAACGTCTTCATGTCCCTGGAGATTCTGTCATGTCCTAGTATTGAGTGCTGACTCCTCTGTGCATATTAACATCAAAACTCCAAGCCTGTTTCAACCATATTTGCTAACCCATCTCATGTACTCTTTCCCTCAAAAATCCTTTATCCCCAATATGCCTGCCTGTACTGCAAACAGAAGCAGAACAACAAAGGCCTAAAGCAGCAGCCGAGACTGCCCCCTAGAGGTAGTATGAAACAAAACAAAAGGCAAATGGCTTTTGCTGCCCTGGGGGAGGTGGATACACAGACTCCCCAAGGCAACTAAATAAAGGGAGAGCCTGGGGCAATGTTTGACTATTTCCGGCTACCATTCCCTCCAGCTAGGCACCACAACTACCTGATAACAAGATCTGGAGATTTCATATGTGGCTTCAGGGTTTATAGTCCTCATGCAGATCTGGAATCCAGGCTCCCCCCCACCCCCCAACCCCCGCCTCCCCCAACCCCAGCCCAGGACTCTATGTCTCAGGATACTGCATTTTTATGGGAAAAAAAAAATCATCCCTGTAGCCATCTGAGGAATCCTTTTCAACCCACATCTGATAGAAAAAAAAATCACATTTATTTCTTTTTATTCTCAGAAAAATTCTCTTGTAAAATTATCCTATGGATTATAAATTACCTTCTAGTCTGGTGAAGACAGAGGATTTAAAAACCTTCAGTGAGTTTACTTTAAAAGGAAGCTTCTATCTGAGCTGTAAGTGGAAAATAAAGCACCCCATAAACAGCAGGCAACCACAGGTGTAAATACAGACTTGCTTAAACAGGAAGTGTGCCTGAGGACCCCCTAGGCAGGACTCCCTCATTCACACCACACACACACACACACACACACACACACACACACACCATGCAGGGAAGTTCTTCAAGAACCTACTTTGGTCTGTGTGCATCTAAGGCGCTGGGCCAGAAGAGCAGTTGGAGCTCACAGCTCAGTGGGAGGAGGCAGGGAGCAGGCCCTGGCAGGCGGAGGGCTGTGTTTGCCAGTGGCTCAAGAGGGCCTTTGTGGAAGCTGGAGAGTTGGTTAAGACAGGATAGTGTCTTCCAGAGTACTCAAATTCAGCTCTCAGCACCCATATTAGGCAGTCCACAACCACACCAGGGAATCCCATGCCCTCTTCTGGTCTCGAAGATTATTACACTTGTGTGGATAACCCCTCACACAGACATACTGTAAAATAAAATTTTTTTAAATATTTCTTGAAAATGAAGACAGACCTCTTTAGTGAGATGACCTATAAGCCACAGAGTTGACCTTGAAGGTATGTGGACCTGGTTGTGGGAGGCAGCAGGTGGCCAGATCAGACTAAGCCAGACTCAGGCCTCCAGGCAGCTAGCTCACAAGGAAGCCCATGGTTTTCTGCTGAGGTGGCTAAGAAGCTGTTAGAGGTTAGAGCTGTTAGACTTGGCATACTGGTGCCCAGGCCTGCGTTGATAAGGACCCGCAGTTGGGGTCAAAGCTCCAAAGCAGTGCTTGGAGGGAGGGGACTCGGGCATGCACTGTCACAGCCTTTGACTGCCAAGGAAGAAACACTAGGTTTGCATCCCTGCCCTACATTACTGGGAGAATGACTGGGGGAAGCTTTTACAGTTCACCTGCTACAGCTTTGTAGTCCTGCTGGAATGGTTCCTAGACCTGATGGGGAAAAAAAGATGACCAAGGTGGCAATGTCCCTCTCTACCCTCCAATCTTAGTCTCCACCTGCCTGATCTATACCCCAACCAACCCTTTCCCAGGTTAAGGGACTCTCTCAGAAGACAATTCTGATCACTCCTAGCCCAGAAGACTGGGATGCTTGAGGGGGTGTCACCCTGGAGCCACCACCCGGCCTCAGAAGCAGGGAAGAAATGGGGCGGGGGCGGGGGGGCGGAGGTGTCCTATTACCCCTACCACTGTTGCCTGTGCTTCTATAGCCGGGCATCAGGCTACAGGATGGAGCAGTGTGCTGTCGGCACTCTCCATGGGCCTCCTTTCCATCTTCCCACTACTTCCCTATTTTTCAGGGAAGCCTAGTCTCCAGACTGCTGCCCTTGCTGTCTCCCACACCTTGAGTCCCTTCTGTGGGGAGTGCGAGTTTGCTGGACCAAGCAGTTCTTCTAGTCTCACTGTAAATATCTGTTCATTTGCCTGTGGTCTCATCTAGTGGATGCTCCACCCCAAAGACAGAGGCAGTACTCACAGGCTCAGCATTCTCTCTCTCAGGGCTGCTGGTTCCTAGAACATACAAGGAGCTGACAGAGTATTTGTAGAAAGGAAGGAAGGAGAAGGAAAGGGAGGAAAGGAAGAAAGATTAAAATCCCCATCTTCAGAGAACTAAGAGGTGGAAAAAGAACAATTGGTCTGCCATGTGCTAGACAACAGAAAAGAGAAGTCTGGGCCGTGCAGTAGAAAGCAGGTGTAGAGCATGGCGTCGCCTATGGTGGCTGGCTGGGCTTCCCAGGACACTGAGTCCAAAAGGAGCTCAAAGGTGAGGACAGCGGGGTGGAAGGCCATATGTGAAGGAGAAATGTGTGTGAAGGCATAATGTGAAGAGACCCCAGAATCCATCTTGGAGCATGAAATACGGTCAGAACATGTTGTTTAACCACAGACATAGTGGGAGGCCTGGCTCTCTGACAAGGAGGCATGTCTGTGGACACCCAAGGTCAGGTGCCAAGCTCTCTCTCACATCTAGGGGAAAGCATCTATATCTAGGGACCCAAACTGAATTTCTGCTCAAATGTTCCCTAGTACATTGGCACCTAAATCCCAGCTCAACGTTTATGCTCAACGTTCACTAGTATGATACCTAAATCTGGATACTCTGGAGCCTGAGTTTTAGTCCAACCTGGGCAATGTAGCAAGATTTTATCTCAAAATACCAAGAAGGGCTAGACAAGTAATTCATCTTGCCATTTGAGAGGTCCTGGGTTTGAGCCCCAGAAGCACAAAAAAAAAAAAAAATTTTTTTTTTCCAAAAAAGCCTGACAGCACTAGCTTTCATAATACCTATCAAAGAATATAGATGTGGCAGGTCATCCCTTCCCCTCTTTGCAACCTTCCTGCAAAGTTGCTAGGTACTTCCTGTTCCCTTGCTTCCTTTATGGAGGGAGCTGGTTGTCTGTTGAGGAAGACGGATTTTTAAACATGCTACTCCCCACGTACACACCATTGCATACATCAATGCATACTGATACCACAAGTAACTTGGAAAGGAGATGTGACTATTCTGGGGATCTGAGCAGGCTAGTCAGTATGTGCAGAGGGGAGGGTATTAAAACAGCAGATGCTCAGACCAAGACCACAGCTGAGCAAGAACAAGAATAGACAGGACATCCAAGGGCCTGCAACCACGAGGACAAAGATGCAGAGCATGTCACAGGACTGAGAATGGCAGATCACAAGAACTATGTGGACACAGCAAGGACAACTACCCTTAAAGCCAACCTAACAGGAAGCCATGAGGCGTTTGCTTGAGTAGAGGATAGGAGTGTCAGGGAGCACTGAGGTGTTGGGTTCACGTAGAGGCTCTGCTGTGCTTGCAGAGGTGTTAGAGGCCTGGAGGAGGTGGAAGGAATTTTTCTGACCAAGGCCTAGAAACACAAGTGGGAGGGAATATTATCAAATTTGGGGTCCTAGGAGAATATAGTGATTCCTCCTTGACCTTGGGTTCCCATGGCAGATCTGAGACTTATTATATCAAAGGTCACCTTCCAAGGAATTTCATGGATAATGCTGATTTAGGCAGGATTTTCCACAATGACCCAGATTCAAAATGTCCACTCCCAAGTCCCCAAAGCAGAATTAGTTCTTTAGGCCATGGTCTCCGATATTTAACCTGAAATGCGGTTGTCATGGAGGTGTGTATCACAAAGCTGCCAGTTCTTGGATTTGATATCTGAGGGGTCAGGCTGGGGGAAGTCAGGACTCTGTGCTATGAGCCTGGTTAAGGATGATAGCAAATTAACAAGAAACTGGACATGCACACAGAGGAGGGATGGCTGGTGGGCCTGTTGTTTTTATTTATCACATGTATGTGTCCCTGTGTGAGTATGCATATGTGAATGCAGATACCCAAAGAGGTCAGAGGCATTCCATCCCCTAAAGCTGGTGTTACAAGAGGGAAGGAAGGAATTGGGTGAGATTCCAAAAATGGCAGTCATCTCCAAAGGTAAATCTTAAAATCACAAGAATCACTCTCCACCTTAGGGTTTTGTTTTGTCTTGAAACAGGGTATCATGATGTAGCCTTAGCTGGCCTGGAGCTCTCTGTGCAGACCAGAGAGGACTTAAACTCAGAGATCCATCTGCCTCTGCCTCACAAGCAGTGGGTGTTAGAGGCATGCACTACCATGTGCAGCACTCACTCTACCTCCATTTTCTGAAACAGGGTTTCTCACTGAACACGGAACTCACCATTTCTAGACTGACTGGTAAGCAGGTCCTGGGACCCCCTCATCTCTGCACCCTTGGCACTTTGGCACTGGGGCTATACAGGAGCACCCCACCACGTCTGACTTTATGTGGGTGCTGGGGATTCAAACTCTGCTCCTCACATTTGCCCTTTCTCTACTAAGTCATCTTCACAGCCTTACTTTTTTTTTTAAGGCGCCAACTTTCCTTTTCATGCAGGAAGTGGCTGGGCAGGCTATCTCAGGGGAAGCAGCTGGGGTAGGAGTGGGTCTGCCTCCCAGAAAGGGACTGCCATCACACCTTCAGAGCAGGCGGCTTGGCTAGTGACAATCACAGCCAAGTGACTGAAATCCTTGAAAGTGTTGTTGTTACAGTAGCAAACATAGAATGGTATCAGGTTGGCAGCAGAAGGCAGGATGTGGAACATCAGCAGGGCAGAAGGAGCTCAGCGACAGGCCTGTTCTAATCAAAATAGCGCTTCTACAATGCTGCTCCTGGCATGCTATCTAAGGGGTGCCGTCAAGCTGTAGAGGCAGTCTAGGAAAGGCAGAAGCAGGCAGGAGAGAAGTCAGGCTTGCAGACTGACTGCTGTTTCTAAAATGAAAGGAAGGACTCAAGAGTCTGTCCGGCCCCCAAGAGTGTTTATCCAACCAAGGAGCATATTCTTAAGGGTAAGAATAGCCCCCACCTTCATGGCCTCTGGGCTCTAGGAACAAGGCTCTTTCCTAAGAGCCTGCTTTAACCATTTCTGAGTGAGTCCACTGCTGTACCCCTGCCAGCTCACATAGGCACTCTGGGAACAAAGAGGTAAAATTCACTGAAATAGGAAAGACAGAACACTATATTGCATGGTTACCTGGGACTGGGCCTTTCTATTCCCTAAAACCCAGCTGAAAGGGACTCACAGGAGCCCTAGGAAAAAGTACAGGTTGAAAACATCTCAATGACCTCCAGTGGGGACAGCTAAACCCTCTGCAATATATCTGCCCCCATTAGTCCTCTTTGTTTGTTTGATTGATTGATTTTTGAGACACAATTTCATTCTGTGGCCCAGGATGGCCTAGAACTCACTATGTAGCTAAGGCTAGCCTTGAACTTCTGCTTCAGCTTCTCAAGTGTCGGAGTTATAGGTGTGAGTCACCATGCCCAGTTTTATTTTGCTGTAGATGAAGGTTATCTTTAAAAAAAAACATATATGCATATAAAAGCATATATTTGAACATTTACAATAGGTTAAAAAAAACATGAGCCAAAAGCTACCCAGGATAAATCTGAAACATTGAGTTCAGGCAGTGAAGGCAAATCACAACTTCTAAGGTACACTGCACAACAGTGTTAGGTATGACAATGAAAAGCAGTATGTTCAGTGGGACACTACACTACACTAAGCCAAATGCTACACGTATTTTGTGGACCACTCAGCCATGCACATGGAGAAAGGTCTAGAAGAACACATGCCAGGTTTCAGTGGCAACAGTTACTCCAAGAGGGGTTAGAAAAAAATGAAAAAATACTTAGCAATTCATCCTGGTTAACAGTAACTTTTTATCTGTAAGCAAGCTAGTTTCATGTGTTATTTAAATAACTAGTCAAATTACCTTCTCTCCTCCAAAACAAACAAACAAATGAATAATAAATAAATTGGATCGGTGGCTCCTCTGTTCTAGACAAGCTTCAGACCCTCTGCAACAGAATGATAGAGATGCCATTCACTGCCGTGGGCCACCTTCTAGCATTCATTCCTTTGAAACCTCTCAAACCTTTATCTGACTGACTAGACCTTCCTTTCATTCCATTATTTCCCATATACCCTATCCAACATCACAGCCACTAGCCCCTTCCCAGTACCCTTCACTGCTGCCCCAACAGCCACCAGCTTCTCTGCTGGGACTCCACAGTAGTTAGCCTGGGTCCCTGCTGTAGCCCATGCTGCTCCCTCTGCAGATATTTTGTTTCCCAGAGATCCTTGTGGCTTATCACCTCCTTCTTCTAAGCTCATTCCTCAACAAGGACTTCCTCAAGACCTGACCTAACAAACTCCATGCTGCCTCAACCTCAGGCCAATTGTTTTTATGATATCCTTCATATTTCATTCATTACTCAGAGTCTGTCTCCAACCATGATGGCATATATTAAAGGTGAAGGGATATATGGAAAATGATCACAGTCTTCACCATCAAGCCATCAAGCCTCTGTGCTATGTGTGTTTTCACAGGGGATGGTTTGTGACCCCTGTGCTCTTGCTTGTAGTTGAGGCTGATTCTGTTCTTCTCACCCCCCTTTCTGTCCACTAATGCTGCTTTGGTGCCACTTCTTCCTGAAGGCCCTGTCCTGCAGGCTGAAGACTTTCTTCCCCCGACCCTGAGCCTTTCTCCACCACTGCATGGTCAGGAGAGCCCAGAGCTCTGTGCTGGGTAAAATTGCCAAGGGTTTTGTGTGCACTAGGTCACAAGGTCATCCAACTACAGAGCAGCCATTGCTAGTCTCCCTGCTCTCTAACTGCAGAAGGTGAAACGCTGAGCCAGCCGAGGGGTGGGGAAGGAGTTGAGCTGGAGCCTCTCCTTGCTAACTCCATGGTCTCCATGAAACTTGAAATTCTGAGGTTTCTGCAAGGACAAGGTGCCAAGCAAGCTCCAGAGAAGAATTGACCATGGCTCCCACTGAGCACAAATGCTAGGGGCTGACATCACAGACCTCAGACCCGGACCAGTCCTCCCTGACGCCACATCTAGCCTGAGGACCTTTCATTTGTCAAATAAAAACAAGCAGCTGAACTGTGGACTCAACCCTGTTTTGTTTGTCACAAGGTCGAAGCCTAAGATTCCTGGAAGCTGGTCAAGACCTGTGACCATACTGCTGGCTGCGGGTGGCCCAGGAACAGACACATGGACAATAATCCTGGGAAGTTGGTATTAGGAAGTCTAGGAAGAACCTCCTATTCTCTCTCTCTCCCTCCCATTCTTCCCTCGCTCATCAATATGTAGCCCAGATCTTCCTGCCTGTGCCTCCTAGGTGTTCTGGGATCAGAGACCTGACTACTCTCCTGAGAGGGGGTAAACAAATTTAGAAGTCATTGGATTTTCTGCCAGATGACCAAAGAAAGCCAGAAAGCTAAATTAGTCATGATAGTGCTTTCCTATAATCCCAGTACTTGGAATGATGAGGCAGGAGGATTAGATGAGTTTAGGCATGTCTGGGCTATAGAGTAAATGCCATCAGACCAGTAATGTCTACATGGCAAGACCTCTTCTGAAGAGAAAGAAAAGAAAAAGTGAGAAATAAAGAAAGAAAGTCAGAAAGCTGGTCTGTACTAAGCATGAAGGGTGCTGCAGTAAGAACGAGCTATCAAAATAGAAGCTGCAGAAAGAGGACGTCCTGAAAGCTCGCAGACCCATGACCCTCCCTGCTCTTGGCTTCTGAGAAGCAGCCCTTCTTCAGAGCCTTGCACTGTGGTACACAGCTCCCTTCTGCTGCCTCCAGATAGTTTTTTTTTTTTTAATTCAAGTCCTGAGTAATGCAATACTTTGCAGAGGTATTGTAAGAAATAATAGCATTACAAGGAAAACACTTACCTCAGTGCCTAGCCATGGTAAATAACACCCACCATGTGGCTGCTAATATTATCATAATCAAGCCACAAGGACAGACTATTACAGGAACTGAACAGATTAATCATTTTACCCTGCCATCTAAATTACTCTTCCTGGGAAAGGTGGCATGTCATGGGACTTTGTCCTTGGTCCCATCTCAGGCCATAATTTTATCAATGGCTGTTAGAGGCTGTTTATAAAGTCTGAGGATGACATCTAGATGGGAGACAAAGAAAAAAATGGATGACGGAATCTACGTTCAGGACAATTTTGACAGGTTAGAGATGGACCATGGACTGCATTGGGAAGGGGAAGGTCCCAGACAAGGGGAGGCAGTGGGAGGGGAAACACGTCTGAAGGAGAGTTCACAGGAATGAAGATGGAGTGTAAAGTGAACAGTATGGAGCTGGGGGAGATGGCTTTATGTTGTGCAAGCATAAAGACCTGAGTTCCAATCCCCAGCACAAAGGTAAAAGCCAGGAATGGCTGTATGCAGTGCTGGAATAGGCGTTCCTTGCAGCTCACTGGTTAGATAGCCTAGCCTAATGAGGAACTGCAGGTTAAGTGAGAGACCCCATCTCAAAAAATAAGATGGTGAGCAACTGAGGAAGATCCTTGACAATGACCTCTGGTCTCTACACATACCTGTACACACGTGTATACAAAAAGCCAGCAAAGTGCTGTAACTCCAAAAACTATTGGCACAACACAAACAATAAGTTTTTGTGGAATGCTGGCTCCAAACTAGGTGTGGTGGTGGTGCATACCTATAACCCTAGCACTTGGGAGATACCCTGTCAACAAAGGAAGGGAGGAGAAAGGAAACCAGAGGGGTGTTTGTAAGAACAAGAGAGGAAGGGTACTAATGTGTTTTTAGCACCTTCTGTGCACCAAACCCCAAGGTGAGCACTTGCACCTACTATTTCAGTGGATACTTCCGTTAGCTTATAAACTGGTTGTTATTATCTTTGCCCTCCCTTGACATGTGTAGGCTCGAGCAAAAGAACATCTAAACCAGTCATCACTATAAAGCACCCTGTCCCTACAGTCTACACTGACTCCAAAGCTGGACTTTTTCATGGTTTCTGAGGTAGAGGAAGGTGGATAGGGAGGTAGCTATCATCCGACAAGAAGTCACCGTGAGAACTGATCAGGCTGGATCAGCTCAGGCAGAGGAGAGCAACTCTGCACGGCATCCTACCCACATCCAAGCCAGCAACACCACTTAAACCTGTGACAGTCTGGGCAGATGAGGGTGTCAATGGCAGATTTCAAATGTTAAGAAATCCTGAAAACTGGATGGCAGACAGAACTGGGATAGCAAAAAGAAACCCAGAAACAGAAGCTAGGAAGGAGCTGGGCATGGGGAAGGTGTTATGTGCTGCTCCAAACCCAGAGGCAGCACAGTCTTCAGGGAGAAAGAGGCCCCAAGCTGGAGTCAGAAGCTAGATGGAAACAAGAAGCAGCAGAAGGTGGTCCTTCCACCTGCCATGGTGGGTTTCTGGCACAGAAAGGCATGACCTATCTGGAGGAAGAGTGAGCAGGGCTGGGCTCAGACTAACTAATGGATCAATGTCACACTACGACAGCAAATTTGGTCCGATGCCCACAATCACTGGTGGTAAATTACATTTAAAGACAAAACAGCAACAAAATCAGGATCCAGAGAGAAGATAGGTGTTCAAGGTACATATTCACAATCATCCTACATCCAGGAAAACCAACAATAAGAACAAGAGGTCCCAATTTGACAATCATGAAAAATAATCAAAGACATATATAGTGAAGTAAGCAGAGCCCTTATAACCTACATAAGCTATCTCTCATGGCTCATAACTGTCCTGTTTATTTTTCTGAAGGATCGAGTAGAGACTCTTCCTCAAAAAAAGTTAAAACCAAACCAAAAAAAAAAAAAAAAAAAAAACCAATACCAAACCACACCACACCTTACCAACCAACCAACCAAAGAAAAACAAAAACCCAATAATTATATTTATTATGATCAGAAGGGTAAAGGGAGATACTGCATCTATAAAACAAGAGCCTATAAAGAAAAGAGTTATTTTGAAATTCAACAGAGAAAGAATTAGCCACTGAAACAGAGGAGATCAAAAACTGAGGAAAGACTGAAGATATAGTTACAGCAAAAAAAAAAAAATAGTGTTCTAGAAGATTGCATGGAGGAATCTACACACAACACAAGAATGAGGTCCGGCAAAAAGTATAGTGTTGACTATTGGCAAGGTTTCAGTTAGATGAGCTTAAAAAATTTTTTTAGAAGTAAAAATTAAGTTTTTCTCATAAGACTATTAGTAGTTTTATAATAACCAAACACATCTTATTATTTAGGCCAAGGGTCTGTAAATTCTAATCAGATCAAAACTGGCCACATACATTTATAAATAAAGTGGTAATGGAACAGAAGAACACTTATTAAGGTTGCTTTTCTATTTAATGACAGAATTGAGTAACTCTGAAGGGTACAGTGACACATGTCTTTAATTTCAGCACCAGGCAGGTAGATATCTGTAAATTTAGGCTAGCCTGGTTTACACAGTAAGTTCAAAGACAAGGAAAATGATGAAGCTAATGAAGTTGACAACAATGAGGAGTAACTCAGATGGACTACACACACAGAAATACTGAAGTGATTATTATTTGGTTCTTTTTAAAAAATAGAAGTTGCTAATGCCTAGTTTATGGCACTCTAAAGTGGATTTTCTGTTGTTTGTGGCTAAATGCACTTTTGACTGAACAATAAAGAAGTGCTTAAACAGACAGTTCTAAGAAGACAAGCACCTGAGGCAGGTGTGTTGGCATACACCCATGATCCCAGCACTTGGAAGGCTAAGGTAGGTTTGAGGTACATAGTGAGTGAAATTCTACCTCAAAAAACAGAGAGAGAGAGAGAGAGAGAGAGAGAGAGAGAGAAAGAGAGAATATCCAATGGATCAATTGCTAATAGTGAGAAAGAGAATGAAATGTGGAATATATGGTATGTAGTAGTAGGGGTGTGTGTGCACGTGTGTGTGTGTGTGTGTGTGTGTGTGTGTGTGTGTGTGTGTAGCCAGAGGATGCCAAGTGTCTTAAATGCTTTTCTTTTCTTTTCTTTTTTCTTTTCTTTTCTCTTCTCTTCTTTTCTTCTTTCTTTTCCTTCCTTCCTTCCTTCCTTCCTTCCTTCCTTCCTTCCTTCTTTCTTTTTCTTTTTGTTTCAAGTCAGGGTTTTTCTGTATAGCCCCGGCTGTCCTGGAACTCACTCTGTAGACCAAGCTGGCCCTGAATCAGAAATCCACCTGCCTCTGCTTCCTAAGTGCTGGGATTAAAGGTGTGCGCCACCACCGCCCGGCTTAAATCCCTTTCTTATTCCCTTGAGGCAGAGTCTCTCACTGAACCTGAAGTCAGCAATTCAGCAAGGCTAGCTATCCAAACATCCCTCAGGATCTGCTTGTCTGTCCCCACAATGCTTGGGTTCTAAGTGCAAGACACTTTACTTGGGTGCTGGAGATTCAAACTCAGGTCCTCATATTTGTTCAGCAAGCACTCTACCCAGGGTGACACCTTCTCAGCCCCATGAGGTATATGTAACATACAAAGAAAACCTTTTTGGTAATAACATTTCATTCTAACTATTCTGCAATTTAAATTTTCTAAGAAAAACTGATGGTCTATTCTACAATCACAAAGAATGCACTTCTGGTACATAAAGCAAACAAATATAAGCCAGACAAACTTTACAGATACATTTAAAAGAAAACCCAGTCACAAAAATTATATACACTGTCATTCATCTTATTGAAGTTCAAATTAGACAAAACTGTGTTGCTCTGATTCCAGGTCATGGTTACTTTGGAGAGGTGTTAGCTAAGAAGGCTCATGAAGTCTCCTGAGACTCTCTCTATTTGACATAAGCAGTGTGAACATGGGTGCATTCACATATACGTTCATAAAAAGTATGCGCTTAAGACCGTCCACTTCATTATACGCAAGTTATATTTCAATCAGTTAAACAGTTAAGGTGGAGCTGGAGGAATGCTCGGCAGTTTAGAGCACTTACTGCTCTTGCAGAGGGCCTGGGTTCAGTTCCAAGCACCCACATGGCTGTTTGCAACCATCTTTAACTCCAGTTCCAAGGAATCCTATGTCCTTTTCTGGCCTCCAAGGGCACTAGGCATACACATGGTGCATATACATGTAGACAAAACATCTAAATATATAACAACATGAAATACAAAAATATTTTTAAAGTTAGATACATAATAGAAGGAAGATATTTTTCAATTGTCCCTAACTAAGTGATGAGATGATCCAAAAATGCTTAAGTATTTGTTATTTTGTAGGGAAAATGCTTAAAGAAAATACAAAAACAAGTAAGATCTAGGGCTTACAAGATGGTTCAGTGGACAGAGATGCTTGCTACCAGGCCTAAGGTCCTGGGTCAGCTTTCCTGGACTCATATGTAGAAGGAGAAAACCTACTACTGCATGTTGTGCTTGGCCCTCCATGTGTGCCCATGGCACAAACATGCATGAACACGCACACACAAATAAAGGAAGATAATTAAAAATGTTTTTCAAGAAAGATTGATTAGGTAGTTGTCTTAGGGTTTTACTGCTATGAACAGACACCATGACCAAGACAACTCTTATAAATAACAATATTTAATTGGGGCTGCTTACAGGTTCAGAGGTTCAGTCCATTATCATCAAGGCAGGAGCATGGCAGCATCTGGGCAGGCATAGTGCAGGAGGAGCTGAGAGTTCTGCATCTTCATCTGGAGGCTGCTAGTAGGAAACTGACTTCCAGGCAGCTAGGGTGAGGGTCTTATAGCCCACACCCACAGTGACACACTTACTCCAACAAGGCTACACCTCCTAATAGTGCCACTCCCTGGGCCAAGCATATACAAACCATCACAGTAGTAAAAATGGCTTAATTTTTACAGCTTTATATAAGTTCTAGTTTCTCTACAATCAGTACTCAGAAGTTCAAGAATCAGAAAAAGACTAAAAAATGTAGATGGTGCATGTCCCATTGTGGCAGTGTTGACTCACATCACCACAGTGATGTGAGCCCCACTTCTCCTGCCCCAACCCCACTTAGACCAGTCAATACAGCATGGAACAGAGAGAGTCCAGTGAAGCAATCAGAAGAATGAAACTGAAAATACACAGCACTTACAGATTCTCTTCTGAGGACTCTACACATATTACTCCCTTGATTATTTCTACAACTCCACAAGGAGGTAGTTGGGAGCTCCATTCTTCAGATAAGGAAACTGAGGCACAGAGAATCTATGAACTCCAGAGACTGCATAGCTATGAAGTAGCATGGCCTAGATGCAAACCTTGGCAATGTGACCCAGACCTAGGTCTGGATTGCTCTGCCACACAACTCATTCCATCAGCCAAACATGAGTGGCCTGAGGATGTTATCTGAAAATGTTAGATTTCTCAACTAGGAGAAACAGATGAAGTCCTGACTGAGTGTATATTATTGATATATACACAGCCATGACAAAGACCCCAATGCCTCAGACCCATGGCAAAGTCTGTCCCAAGTATAGATGTTGATAGTGTATATAGAAAGTACCAGCCATAGCTTCCTCCTCCCAGATGACTGTAGCTTGAGACCGCTCCCTTACAGAGACCGCTGATACAGCATGGCAATTACTTCCAGGACATCCACACAGCACTGGAGATTGTAAGCCATCTAGAGATAACATAAGTTTACAATGTGTAGGTTGCACACAAATGTCAAATATAGCCTGGGCTTTCTCATATCCATGGGTCCCTGGAAGCACCTTCTGTAGAGACCATGTGTGACCGTAAGATACACAGCCATTTCAATGGCTTCTAATCAGAACCACTCTTTGGTTGGGGTAGCTGACTGTCATCTATCAGATGAATAACAAATCAGTCTTATGTCATCTGGCCAATGGCACCTTGCCCTCTTACTTACCTGTCTAGTCCATGGACACGGGGCAGGGTCCTTTTTTGTAACTATGAGCTTATAGTAAGGACCAGGGAAAGTGGTGGCCTGGAAGAGAGCCTTCTTGTGGCCAAAGTTGGGCTGGGCCTGGTGTTTATCTCTCTCAACTCTGCCTACCAGTAAGAGGAAGGCCTGCTGAGCACTACTCTAGAGAATTTAAGCCTCAGGAGAATGAGAATGTGCCCAAAGGACCTCATGTAGGCACCTTTCTCAAGTGGCACACCACATAGCATGCTGGCACAGTCCTGTATTCGCTAGGGTACCAGAGGCATGTGGGCTGCACTCTGAGCCTAGACTTCTCACATATAAGAGAGAGCAGCACTGCTGAGCTCGGTGGGTGGAGATGGACTCTGTGCGGAAGCTGCTGTCAAAAACTATACCCATCAGTCAGCTCTATTGCTCCTGTCATAAAGTGGCTATGTGGTCAGTGGCTGGCTCTCGCCTGCCCACTATATTTTCCCCAGTCTTCAGTGATGATAAACTAATTTTCTTTTGGGAAATTATCCCTTTCTAACTATGTTAATATGGGATTCCTCACCTGACTCTTGTAACCCAGCTGGTAGGTCTTAGTCTGGGCACTAAACTTGGCTGACCTCCTGGTCCTTCTGTTAGAACTGCTGACAGTGAAGGAAGGCACTGTCAGAAAGGAGGGGGGACGCCACTTTCTCAGGGCTACAAGTTAGGTACTGTTCCAAGTCCCCAGTTCCCTGTGAGGCTGGTGCAGCTTCCATCGCCATCCTACACATGAAACAACTAAGGCGCCATGGTGTTTACTACCCAGGCTCTCTGACTCCAGTCCCTGGACCACACTAACTGGATTTATGCAGTAAGCCTGGGGTAGCTGGCAGCCACCTTATTACATCAGAGAATTGTCTGCATGAAGAGTGCATGGCCATGGGAAAAGGAGAAGTCCAGAGTCTAAATACCTGGATCCAGTTATACCTATTTGTGCTGGCTAGTTTTATATCACCTTGACACAGGCGAGAGTCCTTTTGGGAAGAGGGAATCTCTCAACTGAGAAAATGCCCCAACTAGACTGGCATGTGCTGCAGGATTTTTGTTTGTTTTATTCTTTTTTATTTCTTTTAGTTATTTGCTATTTGTTTTGTTGTTGTTGTTGTTGTTGTTGTTGTTGGTGGTGGTGGTGGTGGTGGTGGTGGTGGTGGTGGCAGTGGTGGTGGTGTTTGATGTAGTCCATAATAGGTATACCACCCCTGGGCACCATAAAAAAGCAGGCTGGGCAAGCCATGAGAAGCAAGGCAGAAAGCAGCATTCCTCCATGACCTCTACATCAGCTCCTGCTGCCTCCAGGTTCCTGCCCTGACTGCCTTCAATAATGAACTGGGAGATGTAAGAGTAAAGGAAATAAACCCTCTCCACCCCAAGCTGCTTTTGGTCATAGTGTTTCCTCACACAACAGAAACACTAATGCAGGCACTGATGTTGCTTACCTCTGAAGTTTTCAGCAATATGATGCTGCAATTTCCCATTTTAAGATGAAGCTAGTATAAGGACTTCTATTGCTTCTGCAGTGCCCCGGTCCATAGACTGTGGATCCTAGTAAAGTTGAAGCCACTGGCTTTTGCCAGACTTAGATGACCAGAGAGCTAACAGCACAGAGCGGAGGAGGCAAGTGTCATCATGTCAGGGTGGCAGCAGGAATGGGTTCATGTGGCTGTTGCCCACCCTGCAGTGGGGTTGCTTTCATCCTGAAAGCATCTTTCCTGAGACACTTGCAGGTACCCCCTTTCCTTAGATGACACCATTCCCTTTTCTAATTCCATTCTATATTCCACACATGGCTTTTTTCCCACGTGGAGGGAGGAGGCAAGCGTTAAAGGCAATTTCATGCCTCAGATAGGAGGATAGAGGAGACTTTGATGATGTTCTGTACAAGGGCACATTGCTTATCCAAAACAGCCTCTTTCTGCTCAGAAATTGCAGCTCTCTGAGGAGTTTTTTCCTAGAGTTTAATCTTGTGCTGGAAGCTAAGCTGATACCAGAAAGGTTTTAGACATGTCAATCTTCTTCCTGGCATTTTATCAGAAATTGATTCTCTTTACTGTTTGGCATATGAGTCTTGGCCTTGCCCTTGTTAAACTGGGGTTTTGAAGGCTGGGTTTGAAGACATATCTCCTGCAGCTCCCAGGGGTCTCAGGGCAGTTGGGGATTCAAAGGTAAGGAAAGTCCTACAGGAAGGATTATGGCTGCTCTCTGATAGCATTACATGGTAACAAACACTGGGCTTGTCTGTGTTCAGCTCTTTCCTGAAAACACTTCTACTCTGTCTCTGTCTCTTGGCTTTGAAACAATTTTTTTTCATCTATCTATCGCGCATGTTTGTGTGTGTGTGTGTGTGTGTGTGTGTGTGTGTGTAGTAGGTCACAGGATAACTTGTGGTAGTCCACCCTTTCTACCATGTGGGTCCCAGAGATTGAAGTCAGGTCATCAAGGCTGGCCATGAGTGCCTTTACCCTCTGGTCAGACAGGCCTCTTGGCTTTAAAGGCATTTGTCTTCCACATATACTCCTTTGCCTCTGCAAGCCCTAAATTATAATCTTCAATATCTATGGAGTTCCTGGGATGTACAATACACCTACTGAATACTTACCATAACCCTATGGCACCAGTTCTGAATTGCCCCCACCCTTGAGAGGATGGTGTGGAGTCACAGAGCTTGAGCCACCTGAATGAGAGTGAGCCTAGGAACCGCAGTTGCCCACTGCAGTGGTCACAGGGCTTCCGACCTTGCTGCATAACGAGCCAGCCCAGTTTTAAAGTCCCAAGGTACCAGTGCTAGTAGCCAGTCAGCCAATTTCTCAGAGCCTACAGAGACCAAGACCTCATGGCATAGAAAGACAGACAATGCTAATTTCACACTGGGAAAACATTTGGTAGTTGAATCCAAAATGGATTTCATTCTTCTCTGCCCAGAAATCTGAACTAAAAGGTTTCATTCCCATAAAAGTGCACATTTGGAGAGTTGACTGCCACAGCAGGCTCTAGTGCCTCAGCATGCACTCTCTGTCCTTCTTAAGTGCTTTCTTCTTCCTCCTCCTCCTCTTTTCTTTCTCCCCTCCTCTTTTTCTTCTTTTTACATTATTGATCAAACCTAGAGTTTTGTACATGCTAAGCAAGCACTCTGAGCCTAAACATGTTTTTTTCTTCAAAGACAAGATCATGTGTGTGTGTGTGTGTGTGTGTGTGTGTGTGTGTGTATGAGGAGGGATGGCTCAGTTACCAGAAGGCCAAGTTACAAGGACACTGAGACTTACATCAGAGAAGGAAGAAGGCTATGTATGCTGCTGGATGGTTAGTGTCACTGAAAACCTACAAGAATCACCACTCTCACTGAGCTAAGGGCTAAATGTCTCTCAAATTTGAGTATCTAGTCATACCTGCAAGTCCTTCTCAAACAAACTGCCCTGTTGTAGCCAGATGAGGAGACTGGGGAGCCTGGAGTGGCCCATATGATGCAAGCATTGTTGCCAAAGCCTGCCACCTTTGATTCTGGCCAGCACTCTAGAGACAGTCAGCAGTCAACATCTCTGCCCTTCAAGTATCATTAGCAGATGACTGGGAACACTGCTTTCATTAAAGCATATACCCTTTGATCCACTGATTCTAGTTTAAGGACTTCACCTTGGGCTGCTTTTGTACATGTGTAGGAAGTTCCTGCTTTAGATTATCCCTTAAAGTATTTTTATTGTAGTAAGAGCCATTAATAGCCTAGACAGTCACTACTGGGAACTAGTAGTACACTCACGGCATTTCTTAGTACCCAAATTCAAGCTCAGCTAACACGTAATGTGCAGACTGCATTTACCCTACTTGGTATGTTATTCATGCTCCCCTATGGATATGTGAATGTGCTGTATCACAGGGTATTTCTACAGGACCTACTGGGACACCATTACTTTCCAGATCTAAGGAAATAAAACACACTTATCTCCAAAGTTTCAAATAAAGGATGATGTTCTAGTACATCTGTGGTGAAACAGAAAGACATCATAAAAAGAACAAAGGCAGTCCATGTGTTCTAAGACAGGAGTGTTCCAAGATGGGTTAGGTGTGAGAAGGAGGGGGAGAGACTGGGTGGGGAAGGAGAGAGAGACCTGCTGGAGTTGGGACTTAGTGAAGATGGGAGGTCATGGGAATGGTCAACAGCACCACAATTTAATAAAAGAAAGACATTCCTCATTGATGGACTGTTACCTAGAAATGTAACCTAAAATGAACCCTTTCCTCCTCTAAAAACAACACAATAGGAGGAGAAACCAGACTATATCACACACTATTATGCTACTACAAACGAGCTATTTGGGTTTCTTTACTATACCCATTTTCACTAGGGAAACAGTTCAATTAGTATAGAATTTGCCTTGAAAGCCCAAGGACCTGAGTTCAATCCCTAGAACCTGATTTAAAAAAAAAATTAGCCAGCCAGGTGTGGTAGCACAGATTTGCAACCCCAGTGCTGGGCAGGTGACAGGCAGCTATCTGGTACTCTCTAGCTGATTTGGTGGAATCCAGAACAATGGGAGACTGAAAAAAAAAAAAAAAAAAAAAAAAAAAAAGATGGACAGAACCTCAGGAGCATCACTCATGGCATGCAAG
Organism: Apodemus agrarius; assembly: GCA_964023405.1. Lineage (NCBI taxonomy): Eukaryota > Metazoa > Chordata > Mammalia > Rodentia > Muridae > Apodemus > Apodemus agrarius. The sequence continues at coordinate 119,232,924 of OZ030005.1, read as the reverse complement.
CACATGCTCACAAATGCACACATAGCACCCATCTGCACACGAAAACCAAGAAGAGAGGGTAGGTGGATGGAAACACCTATGGCTACCAGTTGTGGAAGGACACATAAGTGGTTGTGGAAGGACACATAAGTGGTTTGTCTTGGAAAGGAAACTGAGGACTGCTATCAGGAACATAGTTAACCTTCAACTATTTCTTTTTTATTGCTGTGTTGTAGACAGAACTTGGGGCCTCAGGCATATTAGCTAAGTGCTCTGCAATAGGGCCACATCCCCAGCCCCTTCTTCCAAATATCCTCAGCATTGATTGGATGGCTGGTCCTACTCCCTGGCCTCTGGATGGGGCTCCTAGATAGGAAGAGTGTAAGAGAGCCATGAGTGGGAGTGGGAGTGGGAGTGGGAGCCTACCCTTGGTGGCACACTAAAGTGACAGAGGGATGAGTTCCTGAGATCCAGGTATCTTCTGCTTTGCCTGAGAAAAGAACCTTCTTTAATCCTGTGCCCAGAGGAATAGTGTGTGAGAGTGTGCATGCATGTAGAAGCAGGCAAGCTTAAGGCTTCTAAATGGGACAGCTAAATGGCTTTTACAGTCCTTTACAAAGTGAGCTCACAGATGAGTGATTTTTAGAATCTTCAATCAACTGCAAAAGATGGCAGTCCATTATTACAAGAGGCTCATGGAGTGGTTAAGAGTGGAGGCCCAGGAGGTAATCTAAATAGGGCTCACTTACCTGGGGACACCCATCCAGGAAGTAGGAAGGTTGGCGTTCACCTAAAGCCTAGCCTGAGCCAGGAGGACCCCTAGAGGAAGAAGGGTAACTGGGTTTTCTCTCTGTTGACATGTACATAGTAGACAGCCAAATATTCATGGGACACTAGGGAGCAAATGTCACTGGAATTGAACTAGGTAGCTACACTGCAAACTAGCTCTCCCTGGAGAGCAGTGTCAAAGTGAGAGGGCTCAGTGCCAGATCACTGCTCTGGAACCTACACTATGGCCCTCAATGCACATAGAGGCTCTAACTCACAGAGCTGCAGGGGTTCCCATGCAGCAATAGGACATGTCCCCCAGCACCATATGCCCTGGTTAGCAGTGTGCACACTGAGAGTTGGGAGGTTTAGGTTAGATGGTGAATAAAAAAATCAATCTCTCCTCTGGGATTTCTCTCACTTTTTTCTTAAGCACTATATGACAAATTTGCTTCCTAATGATTTTTGAGTAAACTACAATGGCCACAATTTCAAAATCATTAATAATTCATGAGCAGAGGCCATAAACACTACATAATCTCTACAGGCAGGAACCATGAATACTTGTTAGAGGCAAGGCCAAGAATATTTTTACCAACTGAACTGAAAGCACTTGCTGCTGCAAAGCAACCATCAAGGGGACAGTTCAGAACCAACGCGCACTTTCCAGTACCTCGGCTCAGCCTGCCTCTACCAGGCAGCCATTTCTTCCTCTGGAACCTAGCAGTTGAACGTGGGGACTTCTGTGCTGCCCATCAGTCTGTGTCGGGACCTGTCTTTGTGGTATCTGGAATCAGTGGTGGCTGAGGGGCTAGGTGCCAGGCAGGCTGTGCACAGTACACAGGGAGCCCATGACCAGCGGCCTCACACTCTGAAAAACCATTCTCATCCTCAGCTGCATGTGTGCACTGCTAGCAGTTAACAAATCCAGATATCTGGAGCCACACCCAGAGCAAAAGAGTGTGATGACACAACCCTGTAATCCCAGGACTCTGGAAGCAGAAGTGAGAAGATCACAGGTTCAAAGACTGGAGAGATGGCTCAGTGAATAAAGCATTTCCTTACAAGTGGGAGGACATAATTCAGATTACCCAGAACCAACACAAAAACCTGGCAGGAGTGGCAACCACCTATAAAATCCCAGTACCTGGGAGGCAGAGACAGAGGATCCCTGAAGCAAACTGGCTAGCTAGACTAGATGGAATAGACAAGCTTGGAGTTTAGGGAGAGACCCTGTCGTTATAAAGTGAAGAACAATAATAATCAAGTAATACACTTGACTTCAAGTTTGGGCCTCCACATACTTGCATATACTCACCCATATACATACCATACATATACATAGGAAAAAGAAAGGAAAAGAGGGGGAACAGGAGAGAAGAGGGAAGACAGACAGAATGACCTGGAGTAGGGCATAAGTTGCACAGCACTACTTTTGGCTAAAGGGGGCCTGGCAAGCTCACTGGGACTCACACACAGACCTCACTGTGCCAGTCCAGGACCCCACATAGGCATAGTCCTCATCCGACCCAGGGGGAAACTACATTCTCACCCTCTGGGGATAGAGTAGCCCACAAAAAAGGAACAGGACAAGTGTCCCCAGCTGCTTGTTCCAACCAACCTTGACAAAGAGACAGTGTGTCTTTTCCTTACCTTTCATGGTGACATGACTTAGTCTATGGCTGGCCATCTGCATAAGGCACACAGTGCTACCAAGTAGTGATGGGGGGCTACAGAAAGGCAGGGTAGGAGAGGGCAAGGTCAGGGGGTCAGGGAGTGCCCTAAGCCAGCAATGTGCGATTAGTGTTGTTCTCTGATTTCTAGCCAGTTGAAACAGTCAGCCAGGAGTCAACAGGCTCTTCACAGGGCCTGAAGCCATCTTAAATATCTTTCAGAATTAAACCTGGGCATTGAGATAAACAGCCTCCTGTTGCGTTTTTTTACTTCAAGCACTTTTTAGCAGAGAAATGATCTGAAATTCTCTCAGGCAATTGGCACAATGGAGATGCTGGGAAAGAGGCAATTAGGAGGTTCTGTTGCTAAGAGAGGGCAGAGGAGGAAAGAATACAAGCTTGACTTATTCCTTATATCCCGCCCTCTCCCAGGAACATGGGACTTGATCAAAGAGCCCTATGGAAACATATGGTTCTTATGCCGCTTCCGCCCACCTAGGTTTTAAAGGTCTTCTGTTTTCTTTAATCATGTCTCTCTGACTTTGACCGTGTTGTTTCCTTGAACTAAATAACTCCTACTCATTCTTTAAGAGGCAGCCTGTCTATCACCTTTTCTGCAAAGTCTTCTTTCATGTTTCCTTAGACAAGGTCTTGCTATACATGCGAGGCTGAACTTGAACTTCAAATCATCCTTCCTTGGCTTTTCAAGAGTAGAAATTTTAGGCCTAACCACACAGCTCTGGAAAAGTCCATCTTTTTTTTCTTTCCTCTCATTCTTCCTTCCTCTTTCCCTTCTTTCCTTCCAATTAATTTTATTTCTAATTATGTTTATGTGTGTGCCTGTGTGGGTATGTGCATGTTGGGCAAACATCTGGGGAAGCCAAAGAGTGTCAGATCTGCAGCTGGAGTTGCAAGTGGTTGGTTATAAAGCACCTGTGTAGATAGATGCTGGGAGCCCAACTCTAGTTCTTTGGAAGATCAATGCATTCAATTAACTGCTGATGCCATCTCCCTAGACCAGAAAGCTTCTTGATACTTCAGACAGGGTTGGGTGAGCCCTGTGAGCCCATGTTCTCTGCCCATGATAGTTTCTCCCACTGCAGTGCAATGGTCTAGGGGTACTTGTCTCCCACATATAGCAACAGCTGTCACACCATTCCTCAGTCCCACTGAGATCCTGAGCTTTTAAGAATTGCCAAGTACTGGGCAGGAGTGAGTCCTTGGGCTCAGTTAGGGTCACAAAGGCTAGGGTCACAACCAAAAAGACAAAAAGTAAGACCAGGTCCTAGTTGTGGTGGCACACACCTGTAATTCCAGAACTTAAGAGGAGGAGGAGGAGGAGGAGGAGGGTCTCTAGTACATGGCCAGCCTGGGCTATATTGCAAGTTCTAGACTATTTAACTATCTGGGCTGAGAGCTCTTGTCTTGGGGGGAGATGCAGCTAATCCCCGCATCCTGTTCCCTCTATTTATTTTCTCCACTCTTAAACCTGGCCTGCCCCATGGCTTGCTTTAAAGCTCCTAGACCCAGCTGAGCTTGAAAAACAACCTTTTATTCTTAGAAGTGACAGAAGTGACCTGTACCCTTTGGAAACCCAAGACTCAGGAGTTGTTGCTGCTGGCACTCTATCCTTAGACAATGGAAACTCCATGTGAGTAAGCCTTATTATTTGCAGGAGACAGCCAGCATGTGGAATGTGAGGCACCTTGATTGGCACTCAGCAAGCTCTGCAGACACAGCTCAGCCCTAGTTGAGAGCAGAAGAGCCTGAACTATAAGCAAGAACCCCAAAGAAAGCTAGGTTGCTGACTACGGACTTAGGAACGAAATGTACAGCTGTTGCTCTAAGTTGCTAAAATCTGGAGTGAGTGTCACAGCAAGCCAGCTGATGTGCTCCCCAAAAGATTATTGTTATAAGTGACAATAGGTTGACAAGTCCAGCAGCCAGCTCTCACTTGGCCCAGGACTCACAGAACGCCTGTTTACACCAGGCTCTTGCAAACAGCAGTGCGTGTAGTTACCTCCTTTCTCTCCTGAGAGCAGGACCGGCTTCTCTCCACCTTCCGCAGGGCCTGACCTGTAGCAGTTCAAAAGCAGAAGCAGAGATTAAGGCTGCTTGGGAACAACTAGTTTATCACTGCAAAAGCTTTTTATTTGCAAACTGAAAAGACAGGACCAATCATAATGAGATGATTCTAAGAAAACGCAGCCTGTTATTATAATAGGAAAATGGCACACTTTTGAAATGGACCAACAGCAAGGAAAATGGTAATTCACACACAGTATTTGACTATAATGAACAAAGCTCCAGCCCTTTAATCTGGGCCATTATCTGCACTCTGAAAGGGCCAAGGGACTGTAGTTTTCCCTGTCGAATTACATTTCTATTAAATTGTTTGGAATTACATAAAACACCTTCCATAAAAATGCCTTCTGCCATGCGCATAGCCATAAACTTAGGTGGGTGCATTCTGAGGGCTGCACCAAGCCCGGACTCACAGCTCAGGTGATATGCCGAAGTGAATTAGCGGTAATCACATGCGCTTCACATAATGGGCAATTTCAGAGAAAATCGTTGCTTTTCTCTGAACGCCTTAGACTAGCATTTGAAGGTATGTGTAAATTCAGGAGGCATCGTATCCTGCAGATGTGTCCTTCCAAAAGCATGTTTTCTTACCTATGATGGGAGTGTCCGCTAGAAAAGCTCCTAACAGACTGCTTTTGTATTACAACCTAACACAGAAAGACACTGTATATTGTTAGTGTACCTACTAAACTGCCCCACTTGACTCCCAAGTGGCTATGACTGCCACAACCACATGTCCTATAGGGTAAGAGAGCTCAGAAGGCAGAACCAAAAGGGCACAGTGGCAGCGGAGATGGGATTCAAGTCTCATTTAATATTTAATTTTTTTTATGTTATCTGCTTCTAAAGTTGGGTCCTGGATGCCCATACGTCATCTTTGAGCTTTTAGGAACAGGACCTATGTGTAGGAAGTAGGGGCTTGGCCTTTGCAAGTTATATCCACACCTGGTTCTGCCCCCATCCCCCCAACCCCATTCTCTGCCTCCTGTCACACACATGCTATGGGACTAGGCAAGGTCCCTTGGGAGAATACAACTAGACAAGGCAACTTGTGTTTCCATGCCTCCTCTGACACAGTGAACCTTAAAACTGTAAGCCAAAATTAAACCTTCCCTTTCTTAAGTTGTTGCTTTCAGATATTTTGTCCCAGGAACAAGAAAAGTAATTGAGATGGTATGTGTTGAAGCCTTGGCCCCAGCTTATGTGACTACTGGAAGGTAGCAAAACCTTTTGAAGGTAGGCCCCTGTGCAGGGACGTTAGGTCTTGTTGGGAACCCAGCCCTTCCTCCTCTCTCTTTGCTTCCTGGCCACCATGAGGTGAACAGTCCCCTCCAAATGTTCCCACCATGTTGTTCCTACCACAGGCCCCAAAAATGGACCAAGAGACTGTGAGTGCAAACAGACATTTCCTCTTATAATCTATACCCTCAAGTATTTGTTACAGTAACAGAGACCTGGCAACACATCAGCTCTGCTCACAATGACCCCTTCATATAACCTTTTGTCCTTTCCTTTCTCCACAGTTCACAGGTCTAGACCCCTGGGGCAACCATGAACATAGTAGCCCATGCTCCAGATCCCAGTATGCCATCCCAGGGATGACACCCAGCAGAATCCCAGCTCTGGATTTTGAAGTTGTTTGTGGGATACAAAAGAGAGGGACAAGGCAAGGCTAATCCTGTTTGTGAGCTCTGAAGCTGTGCATAGTCCTTGATCACCCCCTGGGACAGACAGCAATGCTAGGATGTCAGACACTAGAGAGCAATAGGAAACGAGCACGCCTTGTGATCCAAGGCGCCCCTTGCAGTTCTGATCCTGGATGTTTTCCTTTCCACCTTATGTCAAACTCTTTAGGATTCAGTGATTTTGAAGAATCGTAGAATAAGGGACGGTGACATGGAGGGCCCATGGTGGAGAAGACTACGTATATAGCCACTGACAAAGTACTCACATAACATGAGCAAGGCCCAGGCTTCATTTCCAGCACAACAACGACGATGATAAGAGAAGTTTCATGTGTAAAAGGAGGTTATATGGGGATTCTGAACTTTCTGCCTAATTTTGATGTGAATATAAAATTGCCTTTAAAGAAAAGTTTATGGGCTATAGAGATGTCTCAGCGGCTAAGAGCACATACTGCTTTTGCAGAGGACCCAAGTTCAATTCCCAGCACCCCTATCAAGCTGCCCACAACTACCTTTCACTCCTGCTTCAGGTGTGGTTCTGGCTTCATAGGCACCTGTCATCTCCCCTTCCCCTTCCCCTCCCCCACAGAGTTTCCTCATACATATGTACAAATCAAGTTAACAAAATAGAGACAAGAGTCTAAGAATTAGGAGATTTAGTTCTTGATCTAATAATTATAGCTTCATAAACCCTAACGTTCTGGGATAGTACGTAGAAAGAACACTCTAAAAGCCCTTGGCCACACTTCGACTGTCAGCCTGTGGATTCCAAGCAGATCCTTGGCTGGCCAGTGGGATGATATGACGGGTAGTCTAGTCTGCCCACACAAAGCAGACCCAAACGGATCTGAGCTTAAAGAGACTACATGGGCTGGAGGCCAGGGATGCCAAAAGATCAAGATAGGTCCACAGAGGTAAGAGTGCTAGCCTAGGGCAAGGCAAGAGCAAGAGGGTAGGTTGGGGGGCCAACAAAGCAGCCTAGGACTGCTAAGGTCCTTCCTTCATCAGTCACACCAACTGAGAGTCTGCTCTGGGGGAGCACAGAGCAATCTGGAACCCTTGCAAAGTCCCAGGCTCTCTGGGGCATAGTTGTCTCCTGGATTGTGTTAAAGCTGGATGTGGTGACATATGCTTTTAATCTCAGCACTTGGAAGGTAGAGGTAGGCAGATTGCTGTGGGTTTGAGGCCAGCTAGAGCCACATAGTGAGAAATAAATAAAATGAAATAAAGGTGATTTAGTCCAGATCATCACTGGATTTGCTGTTCATCTAAAATTCCATTATGGGCTGGGAATGACCTGATGGTAGCTGAATGCCTGTCTGGCATATATAAGGCTTTGTGTTCTGTCACAACACCATGTGCCTACACAAATAGAATCAAGTTTCAACACACAGTTAAAATAAAACTTAAAGATGGGACATATACACAAACCTTAACTACTGGTTAAAATCTGAAGGCACATCTCTCTTTTGGAGTTAATTAGAAGTGTCTTTATTCATCATATTGGAAAACAATTTGCTTATCTTCCAATGAAGATAATGCACTCTAATTACGAGCATTTAGATCTAAGCTCCCTAGAAGCTGGTTGTCCTCACACCCAGAGCCTCTCTCTCCTGAAGGTAGTTCTGTGATGACCACTTCTTGGCAAGAACAGGAGAAATGTCCTCAGATTCCACTGCACCTGCCCACTGCTTCTGGCACTTCAGGGTGTCTTCCTACCTGTAGCTTATTTATTCTCACAATGACTGAGACAGAGAGCAAGAGTGAGAGAGAGAGAGAGGGGAGAGAGGAGAGAAAGAGAGGAGGGAGGAGAGGGTTAGAGAGAGAGGAGAGAGAGAAAAGAGAGAGGAGAGAGAAAGGTAGAAAAAGGTGACATTAATATCAATAACCACTGCCTGCAAAATGAAAGGGATAATCCTCTGCACTCTGCAAGGTGACTTGCCTACATCAGTTCCAGAGCAATAAATAAGGCCAGATGTAAATGTTACATGTGTGCTTCCCTTTAGAGGACAGATGTGTGCCTGGGGAAATGAAAAGAGATGTGAACCCACTGAGCTTTTGTAAATAGAGCACGTTCCCTCCGTTTATGGCTTGAGAAGGGCTTTATCTGCACTTAGGATTTATTGTCAGTGGTTAGGATCTGACACTTCAGTTTTACTTTGCTCTAGATGTACATAATATTCACTGCTACCATTTAGAGGAAGTCATGTCTTCATCTGAAGTCATCAGGCAAGAGGAAAATCATGTCAAAATTCCTCTTGAAAATGAGCTTAAGCCATTCATAATGAACAGGAAACAGCCTTTTAGACCCAGTGCTGCAGACTAATGCATGTGTGTGAAATCTGGTGCATCTGGAAATATAAAGTACATGATAAAAATACACATCCAAAATATATCTTTATGGTATTCCTTATTAATGTATTCCTACTCAGCCGCTCCCTCTACTCTTCTCTGGTTAGGCAGAGGAAAGAGGTGGGGATATGGGCAAGATCAAGGTTCAGTGAGGGAAGAGCAGCAGCACCTGGCTGGCTGCCACAGCTCTGCCCCCTGGTTGCAGCCAGCTTTGCAGGTTCTGCCTGAAGCCTCACAACCACTTTTGTTAACCAGGGATTAGTAAACATCTTCTATAAAATTCCACATAGTAAGTATTATTGGCTGTGTGATACATAAGGTCTTAAGATTATAAGGTTTTTGGCACTGATACTTTGCTGCTGTAGAGCAAAATAACCATCGGTAATAAGCAATTAAACAACATAACCATTCCAATAAATCTTTATATACAAAAGCAGGCAGCAGGTGCTGGGGATTGAGTAATTCTTGTTTTAAAGGAATGCTGTTATTCTCATTGGAATAAAGGAAGGAGAAATAAACTGCAGGTGAGTGATGGAAAGGCTTACTCATCGTCACAATAGGGGGCACTTGACTGCTGTCACCATCACCATCACTGGCACCATGATCATCATCATCATGTAGTCAGGGCTTAGCATATGCCAGGCACTAGGCTCCAAGCGGGGAACATGTATCAACTCACTGACACATCACAGCTACCTATTATCCAGTATCAAATAAGGCCATGAGACCCAAAGAGGTTAGGACACTTGCTCAATATCACAAAGCTGGTGAGGAGAGCTGCCTGGAGGTGGGCTGTCTTAACCACTGTGTGTCACTGTCCCTCAGCCAGGTTGTTAAGCCTCATCTAAGAACAAACACAGTACAGAGACATACTGGGGAGGTACAGGAGAGAAGTCACTCTGTGGTGGAGCATTTAATCTGTCGCAGGCTCCCAGAGCAATTACTAAGGAGATTAGGAGCAAATGGCTCCCTGGTGAAGCTGGCGCTCCCTTCCCACCAGATGGCTTCCTGAAAAGATGCGGAACAAATGCCAACCATGGAGGGGCAGACTTGGCATTCTATTCTCCCTTCAGGGCTTTGGAGAAGAAAGGTGACTCGTGCAAATCCCACAGCAGAGAGCCTGGACCACAGATTCCATGACAAGTAACTAGAACAAAGGACTGGTTTGTCCCTAGGAGAGTGAAGGTGCTTCCACCTTGTGACCAATGAGACCAACTTATCTTCTGTTGTCTACATATGAGCATTCACATTGCATTTTGTGTGTGTTCACAAAATTTAATTTACACTAAAATTATCCCTCTCACCTTACGACCTGGGAAAAATCAAAAGGGCCTAAGAAAGACCTTGCTGGATGGGACATAAAATGTCTTAGAAGCACAAAGTCTATTTTCCCTTGGAGCTGGCAATATCTTTACTAGAAACTTGCTGAGAAGTCCACAACTTCCACAAATAGGAAGTGTGTGGGTAAACTTGCATGTGTGTGTGCGTGTGTGTGAGCCACAGTATCATAATTTGCCAGGTATCATGATTTGCACATGGTGTTCTTGCAGAGGACTTGAGTGTGGGTCTCAGCATCCGTGTCAGGCAGCTCACTCCTGCCCGCAAGGCCAGCTCTGGGGCTCTGACACCCTCCTCTGGCCTCTGCAGGCAGTGGCAGCAGGGGGAACTACTAGATATGCATGCCAAGCCACAGGATGAAAAGCAGCACTCAATGCTGAAAGAGGTTTGGAGCTCAGTGGCAGACTGCTTGCCGAGCATGCCTAAGGCCCTGAGTTCAGTCCCCAGTGTAAAAATAAAAAGTAAATAGAAAATAAATAGACCACAGCTGGGAGAATGTGCAAGTTCCAGATGATCTACTTTTTACTCTTATAAGAATGGCCACATCTAATAAACAACAGGGGCTGGAGGGGATCGGCAGGTTAAAGCACTGGCTGCTCTGAGAGGACCTGGATTTAGTTCCCAAACCTGTCTACAACAATCAGGTCTAGGGATCTGATACCCTCTTCTGGCTTCCATGGGCACTGCATACATGTGGTACACAGATGTACATGCAGGTAAACACTTATAAAACTAAATACATCTTAAAAGGAAAGAGAGCCTTTGCTGGAATGGGAGGGAGGGAGAGGGAGAAGGAGAGAATAAAAGAAAGTGAGGGTGAGCTGGGGAGGTGGCTCAGTGGTTAAATGGAGTTTGGTCTCCAGAACCTGCATCAGTGCCTGGTGAGTATGGTAGGCCTCGTAAATCCAGCCTCAGAAAGCAGAGATGAGGAATCCCCAGAGCAAGCTGGCTAGTGAGACCAGCTATATTAGCAAGCCCTGGGCTTAAATGAGAGACATCGTCTCACTGAGTAAGGTAGAAGGGCCAGGATGATTCCCAATATCAACTTTGGAACTCCACATGCACAGGCAACCACACACACACACACACACACACACACACACACACACACACACTGTGCCCACACAAATGCATACATGCACATGCACAAAAAAAGAGAAATAAAAATAAATATTTAGGAAAACATAACATATGAGAAGTACTAACGGCTTCCCCACAGGAGACCTGAGAGGGCTTCGAGGGAGGCTGTTGAAGACCAGGAGCAGCTCCCTAAATCCCCTGCCTGGAAGAACACCACAGCATTTGTAGAAAGACACATCTGTCAAGAGACCACTCTTGGACACAGATAAGAAGGAAGAGGTGACAAATACAGACAAACAACAGTTTCTTAGCTAAGCCTATGGTGGCCTCCACCTAACTTGAAGGCAAAGGTTACTGAATGGCTAGAGAAGATAAGGAGGGGAAATGAGGAGAGATTAAAGGCCAGTCAAGACCTGTCCCACAGTGGCTGGAGATGCTTTCCCTAGCACTGACTCTACCAGCATGACAGCTGTTGGAATTCTTTACTTTCAACCACAAAGCTCCAGATCAAAGGAGTCGAACAATTTGCCTGGGATCCCAGAGTCAGCAGGGGAATCACACTTGTCAGCAAGTGTGCCAGCTTAGCCTCAAGACCCAGTGCCTATTCTACTCAAGGCCACACCCCCTCTGCCCACTTCAACTGCCTGAGTGCCTCTGAACCCTAATGCTGGCTTCCCCCTACTGCACTGTAAACACACAGGTCAGACTCAAGTACATAACCAGCAGCATGGCAGGATTGGGACAGAGTGCAGAGCAGCTGACCAGCCTGAGCAGGGCTTAGCTCCAAGGTCTGGTTCTATGTAGGTGTGTGGGCCGTTTCTTGCTAGCTCTGTGTGTGTGTGTGTGTGTGTGTGTGTGTGTGTGTGTGTTTGCTTTGTTGTTAAAGGCTCTGTAACCCAGTCTGATCTTGAACTCTTGGTAATCCTCTTGCCTCAGTCTCCCCAGCACTGAGATTACAGGTATGTACAACCACACCTGGCTTGTTTGTCAGTTTTGGTTTTCCAGAGACACCAAGGGGCAACATTTCTTTACTTCTAAATCCATGAGTCCCTTTTGAGGATACTTAAGGATCTGCCAGAAATCCACTAGGCATGAGCAGTGGCCAGGTGAAGGCTCCCTTGTTCCCATGCACCCCCATGAGCTGGGCCTTTAAGCTCCACTCCACACTAAAAGCCTGAAACCATATTCCTGTCACTCTTGCTTCGCATTTTCCTTGTAACTAGAATTCCCAGGGCCCAGCTTACTGCCAAATTACCTGAGATAAACAAGTCATGCTAAGACCCTCCTCTCCTTTCCAAATCCAAATCACAGCTGGCAGCTGCGAGTGGTTATTTATAACCTGCACAGAATTCTTTGCACTGGCTCGCAGCCTTGCACCCAGATGACTGAGGGCAGAACAAGGCAGGGCAGTGGCTGAGCCTGCCAGCTGGGTGGCAGGGTCTACCTGTCAATGGGACTGATCAGTCACAGTTTCACTGAAATCCACTGTCACAGACATGAAAGAATATACAGAATCCTATAAAGACTATATAAACCTATAAGCTGGGAGGGTTATGTCCCTCTGCCCAGATCTACTGACATTCAGGGATCCTGGCTTGTTCTGAGGAAATCTCTAGCTCTCACGTATACTCCACACTTATTTAATCTTCTTCATGATCTCTCTTTTAGCCTCTGACTCTTCTCCTAGATCCTAAACCTGCTATATAGTAACCCATATATAGCCCAAGCTGGCCTCAAACTCCCAATCCTCGTGCCTCGGCCTCCTGAATGCTGGGTTTCAAATGTTCACCATCACACCCAGCTCCACCCTCCATTCTCACCCAGACTTTCCAGTGGCAGCTGAGTAGACTCAGGAAAAGCAAAATGGCTCAGCAGGAAAGGAATTCCTGGCAAACCTGAAGACCTTAGTTCTGTCCTGTTCTGTTCTGCTCTGTTTTGTTTTCTGAGAAAGGGTTTCTCTATTTCTCTATGTGTAGCTTTGGCTGTCCTGGAACTGGCTCTGTAAATGAGGCTGTCCCCAAACTCAGAGATCTACCTTCTTCTGCCTCCTGAGAGCAGGGATTAAAGGCACGTGCCACTGCCTCAGTGCTGACGACCTGAGTTCCTGTCCTGGAACCCACACAGTAAAAAGGCAGTGACTCCCACAATTAATCCTCTGACCTCCAGGCACACATGTATACACACGAGTACACACAGACACACATGGGCACACACACACATAGTAAAAAGAGAATGACTCCTGCACTTATCCTCTGACTTCCATATGTACATACATACACACACACATACATACATACCACATACACACAAATACAATAAAATCTAAACACAACAAAACAACAAGCTCAGAGGTAGAGCCCTTGTTCAACAGGCAAAGGCCTGGGTTCCAGCCTCGGCATCAGACAGAAAACCATAATAGACAAATTTTGAAATATCAGCTTACCTTCTGCTCCATGTATAGCAGACAAGCAAGCTCTGGCTGAAGACTCCACGTTCCTGTCTGAGGCATCTGAGTCCCCTAAGCTCCCACTCCTACCATCCCATCCATCTTTACTTTGCTCCTTGCATCCCAGACTCCTTTTTGGTCCTCTACAATCCCTAGGTCTGGGCCATTCATCCCCTAGGCCTCACTCAGCTCCTCATGAGATTAGCTTTCAGCTCAAAGGAATAGACTCTTCTAGCCTACTGTAATCTCCCACAAACACTAGTTTTTGAGACTGCAGTCCTAGCAGCCCTGGAACTTGTTAAGTAGACCAGGCTGGCCTTGAACTCACAGAGATCTACCTGCCTCTGCCTTCTCAGTGGTAGGACAAAGGTGTGCAACACCATACCCAGCTCCCCTTCACTTCCTGTGTTCATGGTCTGTCTCTTCACCGAGGTAGCCATAAGGCTTTATGAAAACTCAGTTCTCTGTGCTTGGAATAGCGCCTAGCCTATAGGCATCAGCAGATGTTTCTAGAATGAATGGATAATGCTGGAAGGGGCATGATCATCTTCTATGAGAAATGCTTTCTGGACCTGACGTTTTTCTAATTCTTCTGCCCATCTCCCACCATTTTCTGGTGTGGTGAAACAGAATAAGGTTGAATGTGTTTGATATTCCTCTGAAAACCACTGGGAAATTAATAAGGTAAGGGAAAAACACACACACACACACACACACACACACACACACACACTTCTATACTGTAACCAATGGCTTCTGAGAAAACAGGATTCCCAGACTGAAATGGATTCTGGTCTATCTCTATATGGGTCACATAAGTTACTGAATCCATTCTCCTTCTATAACCCAGCTGGCCCCTTTCATCTCTGGGTTTGCCACACAAGACAAGGTGACTCCCAAATGACCTCTTCAACTGCCTTGACAAGTGCCTGAGCACCTAAAGAATCCTGATGAAAAGGTGCCTGCCTGGCCTGCCAGACAAACCTTTTCCGGGGACTGTTTTGATTTGATTTAGACTTTGGAGATGAGGTCTCTTTGTGAAGCCCATCTGGATTTGAGCCCCAAATCCTCCTGCCACAGGCCCCCACACATCTGAGGCTGCAGTTGTGTACCACTGCAGATGATTCTGCTGAGCACTTCTGGATGCCCAGCATCCCTGTCAATCGCTACAAATGGAGCACACACAGGCATTATGGGATGGAGAAGCTTTTTTTTTTTAATGTCAGAATTTGTACATATATCCCAGTCCAATTCATATGCTCAGTCTTACTTCCTCCACGCTAGAAGCATGATGGAGGATGTGGAACACCCATAGAGGGAGGTGAGGCTTGACCCTCTTTTATGGGTTTTTATAGCTTGCTTTTGCAGGCTTAAAACAAAAGATGCAGAGGCAGAGTTCATAAATAGAGATAGATATCTGAAGAAAAAGGGAGGGTGGCAGGCTGAAACAGGCTGGGTACTGCCCCATCCCTGGAAGTCACCAGTATTAGACTCTCAGTTCTCCTGGACTGTAAGTAAGCCTCCACAGCTAATAAATAACACTGATCAGGCTAGATCCAAGAATCTCTCAGCAGCTGAACTGCACACAGATGTTCGTCTAGTCTCCACAATGTTGTTTTTTTTTTTAATATATTATCTTTTCAGCCAATAGTTAAAACTTAGGAGATATCACATTTTAGATTTCCAAGTTCTGTACTCTTGTGAAAACTGAAAGATTTGGCGGTGCAAGGCCTGTCATCCTGCCTAGCAAAGTTATCAGGAGCCAAGAGCAGAAGCTGCCAGATGGTACAAGGGCCCTCCTGTTCCTACTCCTCCTGTTCCTGGTCGTCTCTCTACAGCTGTGGTCAAGTCCAAAGTCTAGTGGGCTGGTCCCTCCAGCAAAGTTTCAGAAAAACAAAGGCTCACATGTCAGAACAATTGACCAAAAGAGCAAAATCATTATTGATGAAACTAACATGTACTTCACATGCTAGACTTTTGCCTTGGGCTTTGCACACATGTAAGTACAATTCCTATAAATACTGTAATAGGGAAGATATTGTTAGTATGGCTTTTGTGTGTTTGGGAGGGTAATTCTTGGGGTTTTGTTGTTATTGGTGCTGTTTTGTTATTTTTTTTAGACAGGTTCTCATGTAGCCCAGGCTAACCTTGAACTCTTAATCCTTCTGCTTCCACCTTCTACACTGGAATTATAGAAGTGCACCACCATGCCAAGCTCAGCAACAGCATGCTTGGCTCTGTTTTATATACTGAGGAAATCACATGTTCTGTGAAACTAGCAAGCAGGTCTTCACAAAAAATGACTATCCCCGAGTATGTAGAGCAGGCTTGAGAGTCACAAGGCACTGATGGAGCAGCTATAACAGAAACCTTGGTCATGTAGACCTCACAATTTGTGACCCCTGCCTGGAATCCTCTAAGCACTAAGACAATTCAAGACTCCCAAAATGGAACACTGGAATAGAGCCATTAAATTTCTTCCAGCCTCTCTCCCCAATTACATTGTTAATCCAGAAAACATGTTTGTCAGGCTTCAGCATATAACATCAAAGTGGGTCCCCACTTCCACTGGGAATAAGGAGTGATAACAGTTTTTCTATAGCTTGGTGGGAAGCCTCCTGGACAGGAAGAGGTAATTCTGCAGGCCAGGGCCTCTCACCACAGTGGGAGTGACTTGAGATGTGCAGCTGGCTAGGACTGCAGCACAGGCAAGGCAGAGAGCTGGGAAAGAATGTGACTTGCTCCAGAGTGGACGGACGCCTGGGGTGGCTCAAGAGAAATCTCAGGTGCCTACAGTGAAGGCCTACATGTGTCATGAGACGTGTGCTCTTGAAGGCTGCTGCCACCAGCCAGAAGGTCTCAGTGCTCAGGGGGTTCCAGGCAGGGGTCACAAACCATGAGTCTGCATGGTCAAGGTTTCTGTTACAGCTGCTCCATCAGCACATATCCAAAGTTAACAGGGGAGCCACATGTAGTTTGAATAGGTACAGCCCTCATAGACTCCTGTTTAAATGCTTGGCCATAGGAAATGGCAGCATTAGGAGGTGTGGCATTGTTGGAGGAAGTGTGGGGGCAGGCTTAGAGGTCTCCTGTGTTCAAGCTACGCTGGGTTCAGAACAGTCTCTCCTTGCTGCCTTCAGATCAAGATGTAGAACTCTTCAGCTCCTTCTCCAATACCATATCTGCTTGCACACTGTCATGCTTTCTGCCATGACAATAATGGACTGAACCTGAAACCCTAAGCCAGCCCCAATTAAGTGCTGTCCTTTATAAGTTGTCATTGCCATCTGTGGTTATGGTGTCTCTTCACAGCAACAAACCCTAAATACCACTGTTCATCACTAGAGGACTGAGCCTGAGTAATGAGGCAGGCTCGGTGTATCCAAAGCCCTCATCATGAGAACGAAACATCCACTGATTCATGTGGAATCAATTTTGAATGAGAAAATATAGCTCTGAGCCCAATACACCAGTGTAAAACCTCTGGGCAGGGGTGGGTGTCTCAAGATAGTTGGGGCTAAAGAAATTCTCCAAATAAGGTAACACATCCATAGGTCACTCGTGGCTACATGGGCCTGGCTTTTCAAATTCCAACAGGACACTGGGAGTTCATACTTTTTTGTTTGACTTTTTGAGGTGGATATGACTATGTAGTCCAGATTGGTCAGAAACTCAAAACTCTCCTGCCTCAGCCTCCTGTGTGTGCACTACCACTGCCCGGGGCTTATCTCCTCTTTTTTTTTTTTTTTTTTGAGACAGGGTTTCTTTCTCTGTGTAGCCCAGGCCATCCTGGAACTCACTCTGTAGACCAGGCTGGCCTCAAACTCAGAAATCTGCCTGCCTCTGCCTCCCAAGTGCTGGGATTACAGGCATGCACCACCACCCAGCCTTATCTCCTCATTCTTAAAGTACTTAGACTTAGTTCCTCGTTCCTCTGCTACAACTCTCTCCTACTTGGGAACAGAGGCACAGTCACAGGGCCACACCCTGGGAGTCCAAAGCCAGGTAGGCTGAGCAGTAGAAAGCTAGCTCCACAGTGGGAACTTCCCCATGAGCTCTTCTTCGCAGCTTCGTGGTGGAGAAGCTGGTGACATTCTATAGCACAATCTGCTAAGCCATTCACTGCTCTACAGCCTTCTAGATTTGATATAAGATGAGCACAATCACAGTGACATACTGAGCCATCTAGGAATGAAATCAGATTGAATCCTCTATGGCAGCAGGTGGCAAACTGGCTCAGGGCCAGACAGTAAGTTATTTTGGCTCCGTAGACAATATATTCTCTGCTAAAACCAGTCAACCTGCCATTGCATCATGATAGAGCAGCCATACATGATATGGATAGGATTGGGCATAGTTGTATTCCAATAAAACTTTATTTACAAAAGCAAGCAGTGGGGCAAAATGCTTTGGGAAGAAATGGTCTTTGCGCTCTCCTAGACTCCCATGGTGAATTGACATCATTCATTTGTTTAGTTTTCTCACGGCCTGTGAGTTTAGCAGGGCAGAAACTATCTTACCTTTTTCAGGTACTATTTACAGCATAATATAAATGCAACACTCCAAAGGGATCTTCGAAGGTGTTCACAGCCATAGGGTAGAAGGACTGTGACTTCAGATGCTGGGGTCTCAAGCAAGTGAGAGACATGAGGTCACTGGGTGGCACTGGAAAGGACAAGCAGGGTACTTCTGCTTGAGAAAATTAATTCCCATGCAGAATCCCTGTCCAGTATCATCAGCCTCTTGATAATCACCCCCAATAAGTTCTTGATGAGAAATCTCCCCATTTTCAATGCTGACAAATAGTGCAAGTATTTAAAAACATTATAAGCCAAATAAGCATGCCTGTGGAACCTTTGATATGCAGATTCCACCTGCTACTTCTTGTTTGTGCCTGTTTGCATGTGTGGGTGCATGTGTGTGCACCTGTATCTGCAGGCCAGAGGTCAATCTCAAGATTTCCTCAGGTGCTGTCCATCTTTTTTTTTAAACTACATTTCTATTTCTTTTGTGTATACATCTGTGTGTTTATACATGGAGAGCAAAGAACAACTTGCTACAGTAAATTCCCTTCTACCAAGTGGGCCCTAAACATCAAACTCAGGTTGCCAGGCTTGGCAGCAGGTATCTTTTGCTGAGCCATCTTACCAGCCCCACCCACCTTTCTTTTCAGACAGGATCTCTCCCTGGTGGGGCTTATTGAGTATGTTAGGCTGGCTGGGCATCAAGCCCTAGGGATCTGCCTGTATCCATGTCCCCAGTATTATGAACACACCAGTATTTTATGTGGGTTTGGGGAATTACACCTAGACTCTTAAAAGACAATCTTTACCAGCTGATTTGCTGCATTCCCTTTTATTTTTTATTTACACATGTCTGTGCATGCCATGTATCTGCAGGTGCTAGCAGAGGTCATAAAATAGTGGTAGATCTCTGGAACTGGAGTTATGGGAGGGGATTCCACCTAACACAGGTGCTGGGAACCAAACTCTCTGAAAGAGCAACAAGTGCTTTTCGCCATTGAGCCGTTTCTTCACCCTTACATCTCCACTGAAGACTGAGCATTAGGCCAGTGAGGTGGCTCAGTGGGTAAAGCACTGGTTTGTCAAGCCTGATGACCTGACTTTTTAGTTTACATGGTAAGAGAAAACCACCCCTCTTAGTTTTCCTGACTCCACATGAGTGCTATGTCTCTGTCTCTCTCATATTCTCTCTCTCTCTCTCTCTCTCTCTCTCTCTCTCTCACACACACACACACACACACACACACACACACAATTTTTTTTTTTTAAAAAGCAACATCCTTTTAAAAAGTCACTTTTACAGAAAAGATTCTATCTGTTCTGTTTGTTTTTAATCTCCCTTTCTGCAGTGCTGGCACTGAGCAGCATCCTGGGCCCCTGGGGTCAGGGTGGGGGAAGTACCTGAAAATGGGAACAAGCTAAAAATGATGGTATGTACCTCAACCTGGAGAACTGAGGCTGGAGGATCAGGAGTTCAAAGTCATCCTCTCTGCACAGTAAATCTGAAGCCAGTAAATTAAATATGCCATAGGAGATGCTATGCCATGGGAGACACTATCCAGAGTGACTGTAAATGAATCCCCACATACTCCTCACTGGAATTCGGTTTTACTGATTTTGCCATCTCTAAATCCTGCTGCACAAACACACTGATGTTGAATCCCTACCATAAATGCCATAAAAACAAGCAGAGCACAGTTGCCAAGTTCCTCGAAGCTAATGTGACAGGGTGGAGTAAATCCTGGGATGCAAGAGAAAAGGCACCTGAAGAAAGGAGGAGGGAGCCGAGCGGTGGTGGAGCACGCCTGTAATCCCAGCACTTGGGAGGCAGAGGCAGGCAGATTTCTGAGTTCGAGGCCAGCCTGGACTACAGAGTGAGTTCCAGGACTGCCAGGGCTATACAGAGAAACCCTGTCTGGAAAAAAAAAAAAAAAAAAAAAGAAAGAAAGAAAAGAAAAGAAAGGAGGCAGATCCAGGCAAGTTCTCTTTAGACTTCTCTTTAGACCATAACTTGGTCTATATAGTGAGTTTCGGGCTAGCCATGGCTTGGATCCCTGACCTTCATGGTGGCCACCACCAGCGTGCCAGGCCCTTACAAAGTTAAACAAGAAAAACAGAAATAGTTCTAGGAGCCAGGCATGTACCCCCACAAGACGCGAACTCCTGCCCTGGTGACTGACAGTGTTTTCCTGGCTCATCACCACCTGCTCTGCCTTTTGGGATCATCTAGACAAGCTAGGCAAAATTTCAACTTGACATTATTAATCTTTAAGAAGGTTTGCTAAGCAAACGATTGGTATCAACAGGGGAAATGTTGAATATTTGCTTCCAGGGCAGCAAAGACAAATGAACCAACTTTAAAATCTTTTCTAATGGCACTGATGTGGTTAGCTTTTCTCTAATTATCATGTCCCCCAAAGACTGAGAACAATTGTTTTTTTCCTTTTGACTTTAATACAAAGGCGAACACTTTCATAGGCAGAGGATGCCATTTACCTTCATGAGCATTAAAAAAACAAACAAAAACAAAACTGGGAAACAGATTTCTTCTGAACATAGAGTACACTAGTTACAAAGATTATTCTGTGTTGGAGACTGCTGGTGGATCAGGAGTTCAAGGTCATCCTCTTACAAATCTAGTTGCAGGTCAGAATGGGCTGCAGGAGACCTAGTCTTAGGGAGAGAGGGAGAAAGAGAAGGGGAAGGAAAAGTGGAAGAGAGAATGCTTGTTCTCTTCAGCAACAGTTTGCAAGTAGTCTGTCCATCTGCAGCCACAGATCCATCAGCTACCACTACGAATACTTGTTTTCCTTGTTTCAGACAGAGGTGGAAGGTGGGGATGGGTGGTGGGGCACTGTTAGCCTAGGCTTGAAGTCAACTCTCCTGTCTCAAGTGCTGGGATTATAGTGTGCATGCCCATACCTCGTCTAGAAATATTTCACCATCATATGCATCTCATTGACAGGAAAATAGACTCAGAGATGGTGACCCTAATAATATGACTCATTATTCTGGGTTTTTTTCGATAAAGTCTTACTCTGTAACCCAAACTGTAACAAAACAGGACAGCCTCAGCCAAACCCACAGGCCAGATAAAAGCAGGCAGAATAAACTGCAGAATAAAGCACAGTCCAGCTTGGGGAAACTTGTTAGACATTTAAACTCTGTGTTGAGGAAGCAAATGTTTTTCTAATCGGGCCACTGGTTTACCTAGTAGGCTAGAATCCTAATTCACTTACAGCATGCTGTTCTTCAACAACAGATCAGACACAAGTCTAAAAGATTAGGTGTAAAAATTCCAGGTACAAAGCCGGGCGGCGGTGGTGGCGCACGCCTGTAATCTCAGCACTCTGGGAGGCAGAGGCAGGTGGATTTCTGAGTTCGAGGCCAGCCTGGTCTACAGAGTGAGTTCCAGGACAGCCAGAGCTACACAGAGAAACACTGTCTCGAAAAAACCAAATCAAAAAAAAAAAAAAAATTCCAGGTACAGTAGTACTAGGGAGGCAGATCCAGGCAAGTTCTCTTTAGACTTCTCTTTAGACCATAACTTGGTCTATATAGTGAGTTTCGGGCTAGCCATGGCTTGGATCCCTGACCTTCATGGTGGCCACCACCAGCGTGCCAGGCCCTTACAAATTTAAACAAATTAAAAATTGATTGGAGAATAGGATTTCTTAAGGTTAAGTCTAATCTTAGGGTAAATACCTTCTTAGAGTAAAGCATTTCTCATGCAACCTAGCTTAAAATGCACAGATTCCTCTGTGGCTATAATCATGCTCTAGGAGTGCAGAGGTGCTGAGGGAGCCCAGCTGTGGGGCAGCTGCCTAGGACAAGAGAGATCACAACTTTAATTCCTAGTCCTAAAAAGGTAAAAGGAAAGAAAGAGAGAAAGCCAGTTAAATGGCATGATAGCATTTGCATGTAATCCTAGCACTCAGGAGACTAAGGCACAAGGGTCATCCTTGTCTATGCAAGGATGTTTGAAACTAGATTGAGCTACATTAGACCCTGTCCAAAACAAAACAAATCAAAAAGGGAAAGAAAGGGAGAGAGGAAATATAAAGCTATACTTTTTTTTTTTCCTATTTGGAGGAGGGGTATGCACAGCTATTTTCATTTAAAATATCTAAGTTCGGGAGTAAAAGTTGACTATTTCTTGTTTGTTTAGAGACAGGGCCTCACTATGTAGGTTAGCTTTGGTTGATTGGAACTCACTTTGTATAAGAAGCCATCCTGGTATTCACAGAGAACTTCTGAGTGCTGGGAAATGCACCACCACCCCTGGCCTGATGTTAGTTCTAAGTGAATTGATGTTTTTGGAAATTTTGTATTTATGTGGCAACATCAAAGATATAATACATGCGCATATTGCTTAAAGGTCTTTTGAAGGAAAGGCTTAAAGGAGCCCAAGGCCTAGAAGATTTAAGTACAGCTCAACAACAGCAGTGCATGGACTTTCCCACAGGGCAAACTGATAAAACACATTGTTTATAGCGTCTCAAGTACAAAGGACAAAGGCATCCTTTAAGCATATGTAACACATTCAATGGTAACATGTCTTTCCATGCTGCATCCACTGGCTTTTACAGGAATGCAGAAGGAAGGGGCAGTAATGACTGTGAAACAGCACGTTAGCATAGACCCTTCCAGTCTCCACAGACATCAGTGTTCCCATCTGAAAAATCTGGATAGCAGAATAGCTATCCCCAGGGATACTCAGAGTGATTCTAACCAGGCAGCCTCTGGCCTTATGACCTACTGGCTGTCATAGTTTGAGACTTGCTCCTAAAAACATTTAACTAGGTCTGAGCAGATCTGCTTCTGTACAGATTGGCAACCGGTTTTCAGTCACAGTCCCCCAAACTTGCCCCTGTTGACATGTGCACTGGCAAGCTCGGAATGAAAGGCTACTAAAAACCTCTTCAGATTTTAAATTACCACAATTCTACTTCAGACACAACGTCCAGAAAGTCTTACTCACGTTGTTGTCTCTTTATTTGACTATTTGACTTTGGGCAGGCAAAGTTGCTTGCCTTCTCTTAGCCTCAGCTCCCTCGCCTGTAAAATAACTATCCCAAAGGACTGCTGTGAGACGTTTGCACTTGTCAGTAGCTACAGAAACCCTGGCACCGAACAGTACTCAGTCCACGTGACTTACAACAATACCGAAGCACGTAAAAGTTATTCCCAGCTGTTTCCCTCCACTCCTGATGCCAGGAGCTGACAAACGTACTCCAGAGGACACGCTTACCTCCAACCAACTTCCACATTTCCATTGCCCACGCCAGGACCCCCGCAATCCTCCTCAGACCTCCCCAACGCCAAACTCTTCCCTGTTCCCCTCCCTCCCTAGGTCTGAGAGGGCTTCCAACAAAACCACTCCCAGCCGTCGTCTCCATCTCGCACCGCCAGAACCTTCCCCTCAGGCTGGACACCGGTCTTGGGCCGGGGTCCCTGTGGCTTGCCATTCCACCCCAAGACACCTCCGAGGGATGAGGGACAGCCGCCCAACCTCCCGGCGGGGCCCACTGACACTAACCGTCCATCCCTAGAGGCGGCGGTTCCGGCCTCCCGAACCGGAAGCGGCCCTGACACTGTTTGCAGTTCCCCTGGTTACTACGGAGTTCCGGACCAATGGAGAAGGAGCTCCGTCCATTGAGCCCGCCCCCGGGTAGCGTGACGTCACGGCGGAGCGCTGGGACTCCCTCTCTACTCTCGGCTTCTGGCCCTCCTTCTCTAGGCCTTGGATCGCTGTACGCAGGCGCTTTAGGCTCTGGCCTCGGCGGCGAGGTGCGCAGGCGCCCCGGGCGCTGCTAACTGAAGCGGCCATGGACGCGCTCGAGTCGTTGTTGGACGAGGTGGCCCTGGAGGGGCTCGACGGCCTGTGCCTGCCCGCGCTGTGGAGCCGCCTGGAATCCCGCTCGCCCGCCTTCCCATTGCCTCTGGAACCCTACACGCAGGAGTTTCTGTGGCGGGCCTTAGCCACGCACCCGGGCATCAGTTTCTACGAGGAGCCGCGAGAGCGACCTGACCTGCAGCTCCAAGACCGGTCAGCCACCTGGGGTGGGGCGGGGGCTGAGAGCTTGGACGGGGGCGGGATGGTGCGTTGCAGAGCGGGTACCGTGGGACGTGGGGGATGGGCGCTGGAGGCGAGCTAACCTGAGCTCTCTGTGCCCTAGCAGGCCCGAGTAGATGAGCTGGGGGAGGGGGCATCCGCTTTGACCGAACTGTGTGTTGAGGGAGTGAGTCTAAAGAGTTCCTTTTAGTTGGATGATAGGACGGGAGTAGGAAAGTGGTTGAAAAGTGGAACCAGATGAGGTCCTTCAAGGACCTTTAGGGAGCGATCGTTCTGAAAGCTAAGGCAACTAACTGGAGGTCTGCACAGCACCAAATAGCAGCGAAAGAGGAGCCGAGCTGTATTGGGCGCTTCCCATAAGTGGGTTCCAAGACCCAGTTCTGGAAGCAACAGAACTCAGTAGATCAGTTCCGTGACACTGAGTGAGACACTATTGTCTTCTTACAGAGGAGGAAACTTGACCACCGAGAGGTTAAGGGACAAGTAGGATTCAGGGATTGCTAAGTGCACTTTTCCCTTCTCCTATCTGTCCCTCTCCGGGAATACAATCCGGCTCCTTGCATGTTCTAGACACGAGCTCTACCACTGAGAACACCCTCGCCCTCAGCCCACCCCTTTACAAGTTTTTGTTAAGAAAAGGCTGACAACACAGTCCAGTGTGACTTCATACCCTCCTGCCTCTGCACCCTAGCACTTGGATTGCAGGCATGCCCCACCATGCTCTGCAAGTCGGAACTCTTAAGCTATATTATGAAGGTCCGAGGAGGTAATAAGTTTAGATCTAAGTGGCCACTTGGCAAAGAGTGCTCTGAACAGGCAACACCAAGTTGGAGAGCTTAACAGGAGAGAAGTGAACTGCATGTGCCTGAAGTGTCAGCTTGCAAACAGAGAATGAGTGATTGTTGTCACTTACATGTGCTTATTGTGAGGTGTGACTGTATGAAATACTTAAAACGGTGCAGAACGTTTTACAACACCCTGAAGAGGCAGTATTCGAAAGAGAAAATGAGGCTGGGGGATGAAGTGGTCATCAATCAACTAGGAATCCAGGAAATTTAGGTCCAGGATCTACTCTGCCCTTGACTAAATTTGTCTGAGAAAGAGCCTGTGATTATCTAATCTACTCCATGAACCTGCCCTTTGCTATAAAGAGAGAAGGAAGTCTCTGAAGAGGGAGTGAAATTGGTGACAGTCAAGCTGAGAGACCCAGTCACAACCAGAAAGAGACTGGTTTATCATGGTGGGGATGGGGATGAAGAAAGCATAGCATCGAGACGTCCCAGGTAGCCTGAGCTAGTAGCACACATCTTTATCCCTGAAGGCAGGCTCCAGCAGGAGGATCTGAAGTCAAGACTAGCTCCAGTTAGATGGTGAGAACTTATGTTTAAAAAAACAAACAAGGGCCAGGCAGTGGTGGTGCACACCTTTAATCCCAGCACTCTGGGAGGCAGAGGCAGGCAGATTTCTGAGTTCAAGGCCAGCCTGGTCTACAGAGTGAGTTTCAGGGCAGCCAGGACTACACAAAGCAACCCTGTCTTGGAAAAAAACAAACAAACAAACAAACAAAAAACAAACAAGGGGCTGGAGAGATGATGGCTCATCAGTTAAGAGCACTGACTGTTCTGAAGGCCCTGCCTAAGTTCAAATCCCAGCAACCGCATGGTGGCTCACAACCATCCGTAATGAGATCTGACACCCTCTTCTGGAGTGTCTGAAGACAGCTACAGTGTACTTACATATAATAATAAATAAATCTTTAAAACAAACAATCTGATGATGGTGGCAGCGCATGACTTTGGGCAGAGGCAACTTCTCTGAGGTTGAGACCAGCCAGGTCTACAGAGTAAGTGACTTCCAGGACAGCCAGGGCTGCACAGAGAACCTCTGTCTTGAAAAACCAAATTAATTAATTCATTAAAAAAATTAAGTAAAAAGGCATGTTAGGAAGACAGTACAGAGAATTTGGTGACTGGTGATATGGAGTGCAGAAAGACAGAAACGAAGGTCTGTGTTCTTGGTGTCTGCTGCTGAGACAACCTGAATGAACACTAATCCTCTTCACAGAGGTGGGGGAGAGCAGTGGGTGAGTCTAGGGGAGGTGCTACCTGCATCTCCAGTCTGCTTTGAGTGTTAGAGGTTCTGTTCAGTAAGGAGAATCCTGGTGGGTAGAGAGCCAGGGGGAGGGCCTGGGTTAGACCTTTGTGAGTCATTCTGGGCACTTGGCAATTAAGAGATCATCGACCCCGGGAGAGTGTTGTGATTGGACACCTCCTGAAGCTACACCTACATTTCAAGGCTGGATAGAGGAGACTGCGCCTTCAACCAAGATTAAAGTGTGGGTGGAGAAGGAGAGAGCAGGCCCGTTTATGTGCTGGGAAATTGAGGGTATACAGGACAGAGTTCACAGAAAGGACAACAGTTTTCTAAAAAGTTTAAAATTACAGATGTGGCTCCTCAGTTACACTAGAGGATGCTGGCTAGCCGGGCTCCAGAGGCAAACAGTACCTTACCTTGATTCACCCGCTTACAGAAGGAAACTCAGAGATGCCAGCTGATAAGAGGCAGCTGAGCCGGTGTGCTTGGCTCCAGGGACTCGATGGGAGGTGAGGAAATAGGCCTCTTTGAGCCCATGAAATTTGAGATGTTTGATAGATAGCAGAAGAAGTTGAGTTGTTGTTTGTGGGGAAATAGGAGAAGCAAGGGGCTAGGGACATCTATGGCTTGGTTAGTGTGGGCAAGGCTCCAAGTTCCATCCCACAACCACAAAACAAAACACAAGCCTGGGCTTTCAAAGATGAGAATTGTTTGCATGTAGGCAAATATCAAAACCATAAAAGTGGCTAGGGGAACTGGAGAGATGACTTCAGTAGGACATCTTGGTGCTCTAGAGACCAGAACTAGATCTGAAGGGAAAGTAAAAGGCTCTGGCCAACTAGGTGGATCCAGTCTCAGGTTCTGGGTATGTTGTTTGGATCCTAGAAATGTGTTTGTTTTGCTTTGCTTTGTTTTTCTTTTCTTTTCTGAGATAAGGACCTGGGCTGGAGGTCTAGCTCAGTGGATTTGAGTCTTAGAACTATATAAAGCAGGTATAGTGGAATTACACCTGTGGTTCCAGCATGCGGAAGGTGAAGCAGGAGGATTCTTGGCTGTGTATCCAGCTCAAGCTTGCCTAGGAGACCCTGTCTCAAAAGAATGGCAGAAACCTGCTTGTTAAGATTAACTGTAGGCCAGGCGTAAGTGGTGCCTGCTTGTAATCCTAGTACTGAGGAAGCCAATGCAGAAGCATCAAAAATTCAAGGCCAGTCCAGGCTCAAAGAAGAATTGTCTTCTTGAGAAAGGGTTTCTCTGTGTAGCCCTGGCTGTCCTGGAACTCACTCTGTAGACCAAGCAGGCCTCAAACTTAGAAATCAATCCTCCTGCTTCTGCCTCCCAAATGCTGGGATTAAAGGTGTGTGCCACCACTGCCCAGCTTAAGAATTGTCTTAAGAGGAAAAAGACAGCCGGGCGTGGTGGCGCACGCCTGTAATCCCAGCACTTGGGAGGCAGAGGCAGGTGGATTTCTGAGTTCGAGGCCTGCTTGGTCTACAGAGTAAGTTCCAGGACAGCCAGGACTATACAGAGAAACCCTGTCTTGAAAAACCAAAAAAAAAAAAAAAAAGAGGAAAAAGACTGTACTTGTGAGAGACAAGACTGAATAACCTCCCCTGTTCTTCCCTCCAGTCTCTGTAGGGAGTTGGCAGAAGATGTCAGGTGCATATTATCTCTGAAGCTGAGTTGGAGTTTTTAATGTATATGTTTTTCTCCCTAGATATGAAGAAATTGACTTAGAAACTGGAATTTTGGAGTCCAGGAGGGACCCGGTCACTCTGGAGGATGTCTACCCCATTCATATGATCTTAGAGAATAAGGACGGCATCCAGGGCTCCTGCCGCTACTTTAAGGAGAGAAAGGACATCACCAGTAGCATCAGGAGCAAGTGTTTGCAGCCTCGTTGTACAATGGTCGAAGCCTTCAGCAGGTAATTCTTGGAGGAGACACCAGGCTCTCTGTGTATCCCTCTTCTCCTCCCTTTGACTTCTGCTTCCTGCAGATCTGACTCCTGTCTGACACTTTGACTTTTAAGATCCCAGTCAGCAAGCCCTTAATGAGATGGAGCATTGCCCCTGAACTTCCTGTATTTTTGTTTTTCTTCCTGATCTTCCGTAGCTTTTTCGTGAATTCCCTGTTTTTCCTACCGTATCAAGTATTAGCTGTTCCCAGATGTCTCATGGAGTGTTTTCAGTTATGAGCCCCTCATAAAACCTGGTGGTCGTTTTCCTCCATCCCAAACCTGCTTCTCCCTCTCATCCCTTTGTCCTGGTCAGAGGCATTCTCATGAACTGAGGCCATGTAAGTCAGGAACTTTAGTCTCTCCTAGGCCGCCTCTCTCTGAGGTGTCTACACTCAGTTGTCAGTCATGTCCTGCTGACTTATCTTTCTAAATTTGTCTCCAGTAATGCAGAAGCCTCTTTACCACATTGGTCTGGTCTCTCCTTCACCTCCTATAATGATTAGAGGTTTTCCTAAGATGAAGATGTGATGGACGTGTGGCCTTTGAGTTGCTCACAAGCCGGGGTTTTGAACTTAGCCACATCTCTCTCACAGGCAAACTTTGTTTGCCCAGACTAAAGTTGTATTTATTTTAGAGATTACTTCATTGCTAACATCTAGAAACATGGATTTCCAGTAGCTCTTAAAAAATCCACTCAGTTTATCTTTATGAAAGACTGGTTCTTATAAGCAGCATAGGGCACAGCTCCCTTCAGGTAAGCTAGGTACCAGCCACTCATTCTCCATACCAGGGATCTTGTTCTCATTTGCCACCTGTTCTCTTCACTGTGGCCCAGAGGCCTTGTCCCTGCCTGCCACGCTCTCTCACCTAGCCACCCTCAAGTTGTTTTCCCTGTACTGCAGGCGGAACCTGTCAGACCCCCTTGTTTCTGAAGGGAAAGGTGTGTGCTCTTCTGTGTGCTTAGAATGCTCTGCCCTCACCCCAGCACCCATCCCAGCTTCATCTGCACCCTCCATAAGCGTCTTGGCTGCCCAGACACCACAATTTACTGTCGTCTGCTGAGAAAAGCGTGACGCAGTGAACAGTTAAGGGCACTTGGGTCTCCAAAATCTGACCATTTGCAGCAAGTCCATTAAATTGTGCCAAAGTCACTTCACATGTTTGTTGGCAGCACTCTTCCCTCGCCAAGAGACCACCAGCTTCCTACTAGTAGAGTCTCTTCTTTGTGCTCCACACAGAACCTCTCAGGTCACACAGGTGCTTGGCAGAGTTAGAACATGTGGTTTACTTCTCCCCTGTTAGGCTGTCCTACTTGGGTTCAAAGTTGAGGCATCAAATTAGGAGTTTCTGGCCGTGCTGACCTTGTGAACCTCTCTTAGGTTTCTGGTTGCTGACATGGACCACACTCCAGCTATGCCTTCTCTGGTCTTCTAGAGCAAGCCTGCCCTGTCAATGGGCAGGGCCTGCTTTCTTGCCCTTCTCCCTCCAACTCACCTCCCTGCTGGCTCCAGAGGTCTCTGAGACTGTGTTGCTCCCACTGTTAACCACAGATGCTTTTACTGAAGCTTTGCGCCCAGGGCTATTCCGTCTGGAGTTAGATCCCCTGATGTGGTTGTTCGATTTTTAGTTTTTACCTTGTGAGCTTTTTAAAGGTAAATTATTATCTTTTACTTATTTGTCCTGGCACCATATACTCTGCTCAGCATCTGATCACCAAAATGATGGTCACAGTCCACAGGTGTACAGTAGCAGGAGTCATGGGACCAGCGGCTAGGCAGTCTTAATGCCGATGAAACTGGGACCATCCAGGGTGGTACGACAGTCAGTCCTTAACACAACTGCTGGCCTGATGATGATAAAGGAGACTGAATAAGAAGCAAGCTTGTTCCTGTGTTTGTAGTCATTTACCCAGCTGTCCTCTTTAGTTTTTCTTAATAAGCCTGTTTTCAGCAGGCAAAGGCTTTGGTCTGTCTTTAAGTGTGGACTGTATAGACTTGACACATGATGTACCACACATGTTACAAAGACAACCTCTTTCTTGTTGTTTGCTTGGAGAAACGAAATCATCTGGTGGGGCAGGAGCACAGAAAACTGTGACTAAGCAGAGAATACTTAGGCTGCTGAGACCTCAGGACCAGATGTTAGGAAACAGCAGAACAGAAAGGAGCCAAAGTGGCTTCAGAGGAGAGGGATGAAAAGCCAGGCTTCTGTAAATCCTTGGTGTCATTTTCATCCGGAAGAGGGCAGTCCTCCAGCTCAGTCACTTGGAGCCAACCAGCAAGTGAGGGCTGGGTCTCTCTGAGGCTGGGCCAGAGTGTGAACAAAGAGGCTCAGAACACAGCTGTAGACAAGGCAGCAGTGAGGTTTAGCCATCCACAGTGTGATGATACACGGTGTGGTAGCTGCCGTTTGTCACTGCTGTGATAGAGGACCTGGCAGAAAACAACTTAAGAAGGGTTTATTTTGGCTCATGGTTTGAGAGGGTACAGTTGGTGCCTTGTGTTCAGGAATGCATTGCAGGACTGTGAGACTGCACATCCTGACAAATCATGAGACAGATGGATGCTGGTGCTCAGCTGGCTTTCTCCTTGTATCCTTATTCAGGGTGCTTGGGGATGGTACAGCCCACATTGTTCAGGGCAAGTCTTCTCCACTTAGTTAATCCCGTAGAAAAGCTCTCACAGACACACTCAAAAAGTGTGCTTCAGTAATGTTCTAGCTTCTAATTAGCCCCGTCAAATTGACACTTGAAATTAAAAATTAAACATTATACATACTATGGATCCAGATAACCCAGCACAGGGAATCATACTCTTAAAAAAAACTAACTCTAAAGTGTGTACGTGTGTGTAGACACACACATCCACACACACACACACACACACACACATCCACACACAGCTGGTGTTGTAGAGACCAAAAGGACATCAGATGCCCTAGAGTTACAGGTGGGTAGGTAGGTGCTGGAAACTTAAAACTCAGGTCTTCTGTGAGAGCAGCAAGAGCTTTTAACCATTGAGTTGTTTCTCCTAAAGTACTCTGCTTGAGACAGCACCATCACCAGAGTCCCCTTCCTTTTCAGAGATTTTGAGTGTGTCATGTGTGCCAGCTAAGTCCTCAGCATCCCAGTGCAACTGAGGCTACAACTTCACCAGTGGCCTCTCTGGGCCTCTTTTTATGGAGACTCTAGCTCTGCCACACAGTGCAAAGCCTCAGTTGCTCTCCATGACCCCTTCATGCCTTTTAAACCAATACCACATTGAAGACCTTGAAGTCAGCTTCCAGCTTGGGGTGCAACCTTGGCCCTCTCTGGACTGCTTTTTCTGTGTGTTTCCTCTGAAAAGAACTCCCCAAAAGATTTTGCCTGAGTGATGTTGATCTCTTACTTAAAATCATAGCTTATTCTCAGCACCTGTTAACCAGTATCTGTTGTCTTGGTAAACCAAAGGTCTTACTTCCACAGTCTCCTAATCCAAAATATCATATGAATGGCCTCAATAATCTTGGCTTCTCTATGAAATTTCACAAGCCAGACCTCCACTGGCTGGATTGCTATTGGCATTGTCTTCCAGGTTCTCACAACAGTTCATTAAACTGAGAGCACTCAGTAGCTATTCTGCCCACAGCCCCAAAATCCTTCACCTTTTCCCTCAAAACAGTCGAGGCATAGCAGCCTCATGGTCAGGTCCATCAGGACAACACCCTCTTCCTGGTACCAACACTTCTGTCCTGCTTTGTTTCTCTGCTGGCTCACACCAGGTGAGCAGGTCACAACCCGCCTCCATTGACAGTACTGAAGGAGAGAGACAGTGTTACAAAGGCTGTTGCCAAGAGTACTGAGTAGAATCTGGGCATGGTTGCGGTGGGATTAGCATCTTCTGGAAGGCCTGATAGTTCTGATACAGTTCTGACAGCTGATCTGTGATCTGACTCTGAGATCAGGAATTATCTAAAGGT
The DNA here is from genome assembly GCA_964023405.1 of Apodemus agrarius. Lineage (NCBI taxonomy): Eukaryota > Metazoa > Chordata > Mammalia > Rodentia > Muridae > Apodemus > Apodemus agrarius. Next base: position 119,200,911 of record OZ030005.1, on the reverse strand, counting down.
CTGTCCGTGAGAACCTCAGCCAACAGTAATCGTGGAGCTGTGTGAAGATGGAGTCCCCTGTAGATAGAAGGCAGACTACTGAAGGATATACATAGGCAGTCAGGTCTATGATGGTAAGGAGAATGAATGTATCTCAGTATGTTGAGCCAGGAAGCAAGCATGGCCCTATCTGCCAACTCACAGCAATTCTGACTCTGAACTTGTGAAGCAGAACTGGGGTTCTGTGAATGAATGTCTCAGAAGAAGCAGATGAAAAAAGGCCCTGGTTTCTTGTGCTTTGGTTTCCTCACAGTTACACTGATTCTGCATGCGATTGTGACTTGCAGGTGGGGTAAGAAGCTCATCATTGTGGCTTCCCAGGACATGCGATACCGGGCCTTGATAGGCCTAGAGGGGGATCCTGATCTGAAGCTTCCTGATTTCTCCTACTGCATTTTGGAGCGGTTAGGTCGATCCAGGTGGCAAGGGGAGCTGCAGCGAGACCTTCACACCACTGCTTTCAAGTAAGAGCTAGGCTAGTGTCTTCCTTTAATTTACATGGTCATTGTACTACACTCTAAATGCAAGGGCCTGCTGCTGTGTCTTCTCCAAGGCATGGGTTTTTGTTCCAGGCTATTGCCTCGTGACTCTTCTTCCTCTTAAAGCTAGCGGGCTAAGCAGTGTGTGTGCCTTGTATTCATGTCGTAAAGGTAAAGCTACCAGTAAGAAGGTGGAGCAGCTATTCTCTCCCCCTGCAGGGTCGACGCTGGGAAGCTTCATTATCACAGGAAGATTTTGAACAAGAATGGGCTCATTACAATGCAGTCACATGTGATCCGATTACCTACTGGAGCCCAGCAACACTCTATCCTCCTCCTCCTCAACAGGTTTCATGTGGACAGGTGAGGCTGGTAGAAAATATTTAATTATTTTTCTGTTGTAACTATGTGCTTTTAAGATTCTCAAAGGCCAAAAGTTAAAACTTTTCTTAAAGATATTTTATATTTGTTTCTGATAAAAGTATATCCTGCTCGTTTAGAAAAATCTAGCAATTATACAGAAAGGAAGGAAAAATACCTTCCAACAATAGGAACTATTAACATTTTGTTGCAGAGTGGGGAAAATTTGAAGTAAACATAATTTGATTGGCTACAGTGGCAAAGTTGTTGAATTTTGTCAATCTCAGATTGAATGTATTTCAATCATATAGCCTAATAATTATCCTATATGGTCACAAAGTGAGGTTCTAACAAATGATCAAAATATGGAAAGGTGCCATTTTAGCTGAGTATCATAGTCCCACTGGTATAGAACACTGGTGAGAATAAACACATCATCTTAGGGTTTCTATTACTGTGAAGAGGCACCATGACCACAGCAACTCTTATAAAGGAAAATATTTTTGGGGAGCTGGTTTACAGTTCAAAGGTTTAGTTTATTATTGTCATGGCAGAAAAACAGTAGTATGCAGGCAGACTTCATCCTAGAGAAGGAGCCAAGAGTAGTATACCTTCATCTGCAGGCAGCAGAAGGAGACTTACTGGCCAGACTTGAGCATATATGAAACTTGAAAGCCACCTCCACCATGACACACCTCCTCCAACTAAGCCACATCTATTCCAACAAGGCATACCTTCTATTGCCACTCCTTAACATATGAGTCTGTAAGGGTCACCTAGCCAAACCACCACACACATTCCCTTCTAAGGTCCAGAGAATCTGGAAGTGGGCAGACACAGCTTTTTTCTCACTCTTCTTTACAGTTGGCTTGAGTAATTAACCTGCAAAGGGCACAGGGGAAATGGTTGTGCTGCCTGCCTAGTCTTTATAGGAAAAGTGAAAGCCAGGGTGGGTAATAACCAAGCAGGTACAGGACCTAGAAAAGCAGCGCTAAGCTGCATAAGCTTCAAATAATTAGGTTTGGTCACCAGTACTTGTGGTAGAGGTGGGCAGTACCAAGAGGCATTTGGATAACAGGTAATCAAACGCATCCCTGGGCCATAACTGATTCTCCTCTAGTTAATTGTCAGAATCCTGCTCTTTCCCTCCTTAGCTAGAGGCACCCTCAAAGAGAGAGGCAAGTGTGCACTCCAGAGTAAGTGTAACTTCAGTTTTTAACACTCATTGCAGTGCATGTGACTTGAAACAAGGTGTATACTGGGTGCAGACTATAGACTGGGCATCCAGTAAAATTCATGTCTGTACTCACATCTGTCATTCAGCATGCCTTCACACCTGTACACTATCAGAATGTATGTCACAAGTCCTAATCCATCTTCCAGCACCCTGCCATCTCTACCATCTCAGCCTGTGTTTTGGAGAGAATCATGTTTTACAAGTTTTCCATTTTAATGGCTCATACTATCCATTAGTGAAGTAAGTATATTGCCAAACTGTGACTGGCCTAGCATAGTGGCACATACCTGTTATCCCAGTACTTAGAAGGCTAAGGCATGAAGATCCTGAATTTGATATCAGCTTGGGATTCAGAGTGAGACTGTCTCAAAAACCAAAACAGCAACAAAAAGACCCACTCAAGCCGAGGCCTGCGACTTACCAGGAGCCTAGATAGCAGATGGTTTGGAGAGAATGCATAGGGTGGTATCTGAGAGGTAGGAGAGAGCGTGGGGGTGCGTCAGCGTCACTGTTTTACCTTTGTCTCTTGGGCAGAGTGCCTGTACCTCTAAACTGTTATTTCCTCTTGTGTAAAGTGGTCATGACAGTGCTTCCCCATGTACCAGAGCCCAGTGCAGTATCCATTTCTTCTTTGTTCTTCTTGTCCTCAACTGGGGGTACCATGCATGTGTTTTTTCTTCCTCTTGGACAAGAAGGAAGCTGCCAAGCTGCCTCACACCCTTCCGCAGACGTGACCATTAGCTTCCTTGGAAGCCTCATGTTACAAAGGAAGTGGGCATCAATCAGGTCAGTCATACCATTGAAGCCAAAAGGAGAAATAGGAGAGGGCTTGGAGTGAAGGGACCGCAGCGGACGTACAGAAGCGTCAGGTCCCGGACCTGGGTTTTGGAAAGCCTTCCTCATGAAGTAACCCCACTCTTGGTCAAGTGTTACCCAAAGCAGAACTTGAGAGGCCCCTAACCTTTAAAGTGCAATCGAAAGGTGAGGAGATTAGAGAATGTTGCATTGATGTGTCTGCCCTATAGTCTGGCTTGCACACTGTTGTACACGGTTACCATGACTTTGAAAATGAATTGTCAGGGCTGTAGAAATGGTTTAGTGGTTAAGAGCACTGACTGCTCTTCTGAAGGTCCTGAGTTCAACCACGTGGTGGCTCACAACCATCTGTAATGGGATCAGATGTCCTCTTCTGGTTTGTCTGAAGACAGCTACAGTGTACGCATATTTTTAAAAAATTAAAAAACAAAGAAAGAAAATGAATTGTCATCTGTAAAGATCAGGTGGTCTCCGGTGCTGGGCTCCAGCAGGTGACTGGCTGGTGTTTCTCGTAGGAGGAGCAAGTATGACATCCTCATGGAGAAGCTGTCAATGATGCTGAGCACACGGAGTAACCAGATCGAGACTCTGGGCAAGCTGAGGGAGGAACTGGTAAGTCCCTGGAGGCAGGGCCTGGTGGGCAGCTGCATGCTGCATATAGCCTAGAGAGCTGAGGAAGGGGGTGCACTGAAGACATGCTCCCCAATCCAGAGCCCAGCAAATGGCCTTTTCCTTTTTTTTCAATTTTTGTAGTGCTAAGAATGGAATCGAACATTAAAACCTCATGCCTAGTAAGCATTTTACCACTTAGCTATATCCCCAGCCCCGGTCTTTTCTTCTTCACAGTGAGAAAATGCTGTTTTTCATTGAAATTCTTGCCCTTGACTGACTTCATTCCCTCTGGGGTTTGCTCTCAGACCCACTGTCAGAGTTCATGTGGGATGATAAAAAATGTGACATTTAGATTTTCTTTCATCATGAAACTTGTAATTTTACTCCCAGTGGTTTCATGCTGCAGTAACAGGGAGGAAAAAGCAATTACTGACCTGCTCAGGCTCCAGCTCAGGAGTAGCAGCTGTGAGGGAGGGAGTGCGAGAGGAAGCAAGCTCATGGCGACCCTGCTGCCTGGCTGCCAGGGTAGTTCTCAGCGGAATGTTAGCCAGCAGCCAGAGTAAGACATGGAGACGAGACCACCCAGGAGGCCAAGCCATGGAGCTGGAGGCCGCATGGCAGAATCTCAGTCTCGGCAGTCAGTAGTCCCTGAAGGCCTCTGGTCACACCTGTCAGGACAGTCATCAAGAGTCACCTGTGCTGTGTCTGTGCTATCACTGTGTACAGGCAGGCCTCTTCCTGTTGTAAGAACCATTGCATCCCTGTCTCACAGGGGCAGTAAACTGGCCTGGTGGTTTTTTGTTTGTTTTTTTTTAACCTTGAGATTTCAGATAGAAAGTTAAGAGTTTAGGCAGGCCTGGCCCCACCAGTGCTCAAGATGGCAATCAGGTGGATGTGACCAGCCCCATCAAGTCCCTCGACTTCCTGTCACCTCCCAGATACTGGCAGAAGAATCAATGCCTTTGCCATCCCAGATACCCTGCAGTTTGGGATAGGAGTATATTTCTCTGTTTTAGTTGAACAGAAAATGGAAAGTCAAAAGAAGGTTGAAAAAAACCTTTTAGGAGACTTAAACGGAAAAGTGAGGAATGTTGCTACAGACTGAAGAAAGCCAGTGTCTGCCCCTTTGTTCCTTTGTGTCCCCTGTTCCTGTGTATTCTCTAGGAATACACTGTTGTACCCCTCCTTGAGGAACAGGAAGCGATGGTCTACTTCAGGTCAGCACTGTGGCCTCACTGTTCCAGAACAGTGTATCTTTGAGCATGTGGCTCAGTGAGTGTTTTCAGTCAGAGCTGGATCAAGGTGGCAGAAGTGGGTGAGGATGGCAGGTGGTCCTGTCACAGGGTCCTGTTGTTGGGAGGGCTAGTGCATGAATGCACAGTGGGAGATGTACCCTAGACCACTTAGGCCTGACAAAGCAATTCACAGAAGAGGTAGGGCTCGTAGAAGCCAGCGGTGATGCTGGTGGTGGGGACGAAGGTGACGGAAGTGAGGGGGTCTTGGTGGCCTGGCTTAGACTGGAGTCTGGAAGCTTCACCCTTGGGTGGTCCCTGTATCAGTGGCTGTGTGGAGAAGCCCAGGAAGAAACAGTGGTGACATGAGACACTAAGAAAAGGAGAACATAGACTGGATCCTGGCCTAGGCCACCACTGTGCCTTGAATTTGAGATGTATTCTGAAAGTAACACAGTGGTGAGTGAAGACTCAGCCGAGATATAAGAGGACTGACAAGGTCTGAAGATACAACTCAGGCTTTTAGTTTGAGTGGCTGACCCTCAGGTAGACTGGAATGTGATAGCAGGCTGGGTGAGAAAGCTGGGGTCTGGGACTCCTGCTGGGCTGCTGTGTGTTCCGTGAGCCCAGGGCAGGGTATGGGTGAGGAGGAGCACTCTGAACCGAGGCTGAGATTTATGGAGCACGAAGACCTTCTTGGTGTTCTCTAGATATGTCCACTCTGCAGCTGGTCATAGATTCCAAGGAGAGCCTGTAACTAAACTAGCCTGTAACTGAAGTGGGTGCTGGCCTTAGCGGGGCTCCTGCTGTTCCCTCTGCTGGACAGAATGTGCAGGTCCCCTGAAGGCAAGACTACATCATCTTCTCTCATTCTGGATGTTCCAGAACTCAACACCATATGCCTGGGGTAGGACTTGATGGATGGGTTTCCAAAGACTCAGCTAAATTAACAAAAGGCACCACGTACAAACTTTCATGTTTGAAGGAGCCAGATGGGATTCCTCGGGATTTCTTGGATAACCGTATGTTTTGTAGCCCAATGGTGAAAGTGCTGGCTCCTGTGAGTGGGTTGCAGATGTGTGCAGAGGCTCATAGGCTGTCTCTGCCCCAAGGTGCCGAGCAGTCCCCAAGGCTGAATAGTGAGCGCCTTCTCTTCACCAGTTCATACCTGCTTGCCCATGGGTTGTACAGCCAGGTGGCAACAAAGGCTAGTAGTGGATTGGCAGGGGGCAGGACATTTTGTGCAGTATAGATTTTAAAACTTTGTTGTCAACATGCATCAGAGAAGAGCGACATAGATGTAACAGACAGCAGGCAGTGGCTGACCTTTACCTGGGCTATTCAAGTCTGCCAGGGAATGTAGACTTGCAGCACCCTGAGGCCCACATGCCCTGCTAGCTACAGAGGTGTTTGATCGCTTCTCCCTGGCTCGTGCCTGAGAAGCTGCATCAGATGGCAACTTGCTGAAGTTGGTTCTCAATTATTACATGGGTCCTGGGATGGAATTCAGCTTCTCTGGCTTGGTGGCAAATACCTTTACCTACTGAACAGTCTCTCTGACTCCTTAGGTGATGGGGTTTTTTTGTTTTGTTTTGTTTTTCTCCACTGCCTTTTGGAGGACTTAGCTCTGCCCCCACCAGGCTCACCCTATCCTGTCTTCCGTTCCAGGGTCTCTGCAGCACATCTCTTTGCCCTCTGTATTCACGGAGTGATTTCTGTACTGCTCTAGACTTTGTTCAGATCCCCAGGTGCAGCTTGGCAGTTGCATTCGTACCTGTGCATTTCTTCAGTTATTGTCAGTTGGTAATTGTCATCCTGAACACTGGTGTTTCTGCAATGCCCGGATTCCCCAGTGCCTTGACTTAGCAGTACTGTGGGCTTATGTTTTGCAGGGGCTGTGTGAAAGGACGTTCAAACGTCTGTACCAGTACATGCTGAATGCTGGGCTGGCCAAAGTGGTGTCCCTTCCCTTGCAGGAGATTCACCCTGAGTGTGGTCCCTGTAAGACCAAGAAAGGTAAGAGCAGAGTCTTGTGGCCAACTGGCTCTCCCTGTTGTCATTTTCTCTGGTCCCAGTCTGCCTTGGAGTATGAAGATTATAGTCTGTTCAGTTCCTTACTGCTCAGTGCCGTCCATATAAAAACCATCTGAGAAGTGTGCTCTGCATTCTAGTGAACACCTCTGCAAGGGTGCTCCTAGCCTTCCCTCTTGCACCAGTCTCTTCTTTGTGCCTTCATTCATTCTCCTTTTAGTACTGGGGACTAAACCTAGAGCCTTGTGCTTTCTGGGACAAGGGCTCTACCACTGAGCTGTTTATCAAGGCCTGTTTTAAATACAGCCATGTCACACAACCATAAGAATGTGTTTCGGGGAAGAACAGCACAGCATGCACTCATACATAGATAGCCAGGGTCAGACACTCGGTGTGGCTTCTTGGTATAATCAGAAGATAGTCAGCACAAACTGTACATGATTGGCTGGATATACAGGCATATTGCTTACAGTAATAAACATGTTCTTCAAGTAGGAGGAATGTTCTAAAATTATCATGGTACTCTGTAAACCTGTAATATAATAGTTAATTATCAAGCATTATGAACTGTCACTATGCTGTGCTTTTGCCACAAATGCAGGAGAAATCATTACACTGTCACAGCAAAGGGTCATAAATTGAGAGAGGTTTCTAACTTCTTTCTAACTATGATACTGCTGCTGTGTGTGCAGCACGCATGACTGCTCTGCATCTCATATCCTTCTGTAGCCCTATATAGCTGATCAACGTGCTGACTTGTAAGAAAGCTCAAAGTTGCTAATAGAGTTGGGAGATGGCTCAGTGGGCAAAGTGTTTGCTGAACAAGCATAAGATCTGAGTTCAGGTCTCCCAGACCCCAGATAAGAAGCTGAGTATGCCGGAGTGCACCTCTGATCTTGGTGCTAGGAGCGTAGGGATTATGAGGTGAAGATAAGTAGAACCTGAGGCTGTCTGGCCTGCTAGCATAGCTAAGTTGTTGAGCTCTAGGTTCAGTGAGACCCAGTTTCAAAAAATGAAGGTAGAGATGTAAAAGGATTTTAATCCAGCAACATGACTACTCTGGCTATAATACAGACACACCCTTAGCACACACCTTTAATCCCTCTGGCTAGAATACAGACATGCCCCTAATACACACCTTTAATCCCAAACAGTGAAGGTTTGTAGAAGGAAGCAGCCATGTTTGAAAGTGATGTCTAATTAATTCAGTGGCAGACAAAGTGATGAGTCAGAGAAAGATTTGACAGAACAGGATATGCTCAACTCTCATGAGAAGGGAGAAGAAAAAGAGTCTACTTAGAATAGCGTAGGAAAAAAGGGCAGTTACTGGTACAGTTATAGAGAGGTTGCAGAGAGAGAACAAGGTAGACCCAGTGAAGACAAAAGGAACCAGAAAATTAGAACTTGTCGCCAAAGTTAGTAAGAGTCAAGCAGAGCGATTCAGGAGTGGCCAAGAAAGAGAAGTCAGATGGAATCAGTCAGCTTGGAAAGCCTTTGGGTCAGAACAGCTGAACTGAACCAGCCAGCCAGAGTTCAGAAAGAACAAGAAAGGGTGAGCTTATTCAGCCCCAAGTCTCAGAGGCCGAGGTTAGCAGACTCCGCAGCCAGCCAGAGTTCAGAAAGAACAAGAAAGGGTGAGCTTATTCAGCCCCAAGTCTCAGAGGCCGAGGTTAGCAGACTCCGGAGATAACAGTTATATCAGGTGAATAAAAGATACTTTAACATCAAATGCAATTGACATAGGTTTAATATAGACTTCTGACCTCCATGCAAGCATACCTACACACACATTAGCACATCTTATACACACACAAAGTTTTGACAGTCAATATTCAACAGGTAAAGAAGCTTAAGATAGAGGCTGGAGCAATGGCTTAGTGTTTAAGAGTACCAACTGCTCCTCCAGATGGGCCAGGTTCAATTCCCTGCACCTCTATTAGGGCTCACACCATCTGTAACCTCATTCCAAGGGAATCTAATGCCTCTGAGAGTATTCATCCACAGATACACATGCAGACAAAATACCTAACACATAATAATTTACAGAAAGAAACTTCTTCAAGGACAGGTAGGCTATAACACCATAGCAACTTCCTTTAAGCCTTTATTTTTTATTGCCCTGTGCCTCTTGTTTGACTAAGTCTTTGTAAAATCTGAAAGTTGGAGCTTTGAGCAGATTAGGATGGTGGAAGATAAATGTTTTTCTCTAAATGCTACTGAAATGATGATAGAGTCATCGCAGGGGTAAGCCAAGAACATGGCAGACATGCAGCAGCTCTTCGCAGCATGAAGGGTGGTAACCAGAAGCTGACACCTGAACTGGAAATCAAAGATTCCAGGTGCCTTTGAAAGAACAAATACAGACGGGGAAGAGGTTGGCTGAGCTGACACTCTGCGTGAGAAGCATCACACCTCACTTCCCTCCTGTATCCCCCGTGTCGAGCCTAGAGGGTTTATAGCTATGTGGGCATGAGAACATCCTGGAACAAGATGGAGTGCTGGCAGAGGAGCGTGTGTGGCTTTCCAGAAGTGTGATTCCCAGCAGCTGCTGGTTCCTTTGGCTGACTCCTGGTCCATCTCATTTGATGACATTCTTCCATGATTTCCTAGACTTTCTCTAGCATAGCCACATGCTACAGGCAAGACCTGCAGAAAGAATGTAGATTGGGAGTGCTTATCTGTGCTAGTTTAGGTAAGGTTCAGGATCTCCAGCCATAGCCTCTAGAACAGCAGAGGGACTAGAGCCTAAGACAAGGGTCTTCCCTGAGCGAGGCATGCCCTATACCACTGAGTTCCACTCAACCCCTTCTGATACCTCCCTAAAAGGAAGCGCCTAGAACTGTCCAGCCTCTAAAACACTAACAACCAGAATTAAAAGACCTGGGACTGCAGACTCCTGTTCTGAAGAAAGTGACCAGTTCAAGAGCAAAGGCCTCTACATACTGAATGTTGGTGTTTTCCAGCTAAGGAAAACAGCTCATCACCTTTCTAACACATCTGACAGCTCACCCTTCACTGGGACCCGGGTGATGCAGCTTTTCCCTTCCTTCTCACCTCCTTCTGGAACACTGACCACCAGGCAGCATCCTAAAGCAACCACATTGTTGAGGAAAAGAGGTCCTAATAGAATCCAGGGATAGAAACCGGTGAAAAGTAGACAAAAACTCAGTTCTCAGAAAGCAGTGGATGTTCATGAAAGCAGAGCAGGAAGCTGTGAAGACGAAGGAAGAAAGAAGGTTCTTAGAGTTCAGTAGAGGGAGAGAGCAAGAGAGTGCACAGAAAGGCCTCAAAGTGGAATGCCAAGTTGAAACTAAAAAGGGCTCATGGGGTGGGGTAAGTAGGTGGGTGGAGTCCAGTGTTCCCTGAAAGGGGTACTGCTGTGCTGCTGGTACCCAGGCTTCTTCCACTGCACCCCAACTCTTAATATTTCTATCACTCTGTAGCAGCACAGACTGCCAGACCATAGCACAGAGAACAGGACAGAGAGAAACAAAAGGAACTGTCATGTCTCTAGTATAGTGAACAAAACTCCACACTAAGATCCAATACTGGAGGACTTCTCCAGTATTGGTGGAGGGGAACCCTGACAAGACAGATGCAGGATGGGAGGGCTCACAGGAGGACAGGGGTACATTTTAGTATTCTGGGCTGTTGGAAGTAAGGTGTTAAAAATAACAGACTCCAATAATTTGACCTTCAGTGAGGAGACACTAAGGAAGACTCTATCTATTGCTATACAGACCACTGTGGCCAGAGTTTTCTTCCAGGTTGAGATTCCTGCAAATTCAAAGTAACCACTTTACACTAACAGCTTTCTAAATGGGCTTTTTTGTTTTGTTTTGTTTTGTTTTGTTTTTGTTTTTGTTTGTTTGTTTGTTTGTTTTTCTAGACAGGGTTTCTCTGTGTAGCTCTGGCTGTCCTGGAACTCACTCTGTAGACCAGGCTGGCCTCGAACTCAGAAATCCGCCTGCCTCTGCCTCCCAAGTGCTGGGACTACAGGCGTGTGCCACCACCGCCCGGCTTCTAAATGGGCTTTTGAAGTCAGGCAGTCCCAGCTTTTGACTTCCTGGTGGGACTGCCTTCAGGAAATTACTTGACCTCTGTCTCAGCTTCTCTCAGTTGGCTTACTGGGGTAATAGCACCTACTTTCTAAGGTGCTGTAGTGCTCATGTGGAATGGTGGGCTCTGAGTAGGGCCAGAGGCTTGTAGCAGGCAAGATAGATGTAAAGGGGATTTTTAAAATTTGTTTTAATTAGACAGTTTTACTATATAACCCCTGCTGGCCTAGAACTAACTCATCAGTATCTAGAAGTGCAGGAATTAAAGGCATGTATTACCACACCTGGCTAGATGTGTGTTTTGTTTAGTCTGCAGTATTTGTTCATTCATTGAGTATGTTTCAATAAAAACAGTTTTGTTTTGTTTTTGTTTTTTCAGGTTTTTTTGTTTGTTTGCTTTTTTAAGTGCAAAGAGAATATAGTAGTGCATTTCCTTCATGACAGTTGACTGGCAGGTGGAGCCCACCTCCCCACTCCTCTCTCACCAGTGACACCTGCCTGCTGCTACATAACATGCAGTCTGTTTCCCTCTGGTGTTTCATCACCTTCAAGATGTGTCTGTCCACAGGAATCTCCATAAGCCTGGCCTGGGAGGACAGGACTTCCCAGGATGCTCAGCATGACTCCGGCAGAAGACAGTTAGTGATAAAGAGGTGGCACCCAATTGGTCAGTGAGGACAGTTAGACTGGATAGATTGTCATGTGCACACCAAGCCTATCCTGATGGCTAGAGGTTGTTCTTAGCCATGATAGTCCCTGTACCTACCGTCTTCCATCTCTGCTTCTCTGTGTGGTGGCCCTGGCTCTTTGGCTTTTCCGAGTGACCTTGTGCTGGGTTCTGAGCTCTGGGAGGAGCTGGTCACACCCTTTGTGTGCTTCGTGTTCCTAGTGCCTGGGCAGGCGAGTGCTTGGTGCATGTAACTTGATCAAGCTCCATTTCAGTTGCTTTGCTTGTGCAGGAGACAGAGCTGAATACAGTTTTTAGGGGGTTATGCCTTGAGCTTTATCTGTTCTCTTTTAGGGGAAAAAATTAATATAAAATATTTTTCCCAAAGCATTATGGAATAGAAAGACTTAAAAAATAAAGGTGATGTTTTACTTCATGTAAATTTACAGGTGTTCCTGGACATATATGAATTTTTTTTAACTCAAACAGAGTTTGGATTTAGGCACATTTTGTATACACACTTTGCTATATCTATTTGCCAAAAGCAAAATAAGCTTTGTAAGGAAAGCAATTTCTTTGTAAGGAAAGCAGTTTGCCCTGAAGTGCTCTGATTTACAAATTCTAGTTGTTTTCCTCAAGTGTTTACTAGCCACCATGTGTTTCTTAGATTGTACTGATAAAAGAAGGAAGGAGAAGTGAATTTGGCTACGCCTTCCAACAGGGTCCCAGTGGGAGCCCTTGGAGGAACACTTCCGAGTGGGCTAGGTGATGGCTGAGGCAGTCACCTCACATCCAGTTCTGAAGGGGATGGGGGCTGAGTCCCTCTCCAGAGCTGATGTCCTTGTAACTCTTAAGAAATAAACAGTTCTGCAGAAACTAACTTGGATATGCCTCCCCACTCCTAGGTTTCTACACTTAAAATGAAGAATCTAAATATCAGGCTGAGAAATCAATTCTGTTTGCAGTAACTTGGAAGAAAATTGACAAAATATGTGCAGATCAGTTACTATGAAAATTATAAAACACTGCAGGAATTTAAGTTCTGTGTAAACGAAAATGGATCAAGCGTGCTAATGCTATGCTAAGACTCCCCAGATTGATCTGATTCAACACAGTCCATGTTTGATTCCAGACTGGGAGTTGATTCTAAAATCTATAACTAAGTGCAAGGAACCCAGAAAGCTACACAGTCCTGAGGGAAACGGATACTGTAGAACTCACACTTCTCTTTTCAAACCTGCTGCACAGAAATCAGTGTGGTAGACAGAGCAGAGCAGGTCAGTGAAGCACAGCGACGCACGATGCTGTGCTTGGTCAGAGTGGCTCAGATGGCTTTCACTCAAGGTATGTGAAGAAAGAATGGCCACACTGTGGCTTTGACATGTGACTCCACCTGTAGGAAAGTCAGTGGGAAAATCTGGAATAGCGTTGTTAATGTTTAGGGGACAAAAAGGGCAGAGGAGTGGAGGAGATGGAGTAAAGCTGCTGGTAAATGCACAGGCTGCTGCTTGTACCTGCTGAAAGGATGGATATACAATATGTGAAATAAATGTCAGTCAAGCTATTAAATTTAAAATAAATAAAAACTAATCCAAGAAATATACAGGGTACTGAAGAGTAAAATTATGGCCATTAAGAGGGGGACATTCAAAAAATTATAGAAGGATTAAAATATACAACCTAGGAGAGAAGTGAGCCATATAAAGACTAACAGAAGTGCAGTAAATTAAATATACAGGCCTAAGAGAGTCACAGCCAAGGAAAATGGAAAAGAAGCAAAAACAAAACAAAACAGGATCAAAGGCAAACACGCATAAAAACAAAGGCTCAGAGTTGTCCCAGATTTCAAAAGTGTAGAACTTTGTGTTTTGAAGATGATGAAACAGTTAAAATTAAGGAGTTTAATAAGAATGAAGTGATTAAAGGACACTAGCTGTAAGAATAAAAAGTATTTACTATCAATAATTAATATATATAAAAGAAGCAAGAACATTTTAATATGGCAGAAACTGTTCAAGGAGAAACTCTGGTAAGGGGTGAGCTTTATCAGACTGTAAACACCTGGACTGGAGTCACTTACACAGGGGCAAGAGTGGCATCTCCTGAGCAGCCGTGGCCTCTTTTCCAGAGGTAGCAGCTATCAGCAAGAACTGGCATGGATGGCCCACCTTTGGGGGATGGGGTCAGCAGTGGTGGTGGCAGACAGCATACTCTTGACTAGTGGCTGGCAAGTGTGGAAGGAGGGGCTGGAGGGCTTTCCCCTTGTCCCTTCCTAGGTGTAGCCAGCTGACGGCTGGCTGTTGTCACCAGTGCTCTTGTTTGCCTGTCCTTGAAACAGACCTGTCTGTGGGCTTGTCCTAGACTGTGAAACAGGTAGGCAAGGCAGTACTGTTGCTGTTGAACATCCAGATAACATGCTGAGCACCTTCTAAATTTTTTCTCTAATCCTCTTAACCTCTTGTTCTTTTTCTTCATTGTACTGCCAAGAAAATGGGGAGTACGGCTCATTGCTCAGATCATCGGGAGGGGTAGTGCTGGGGCAAGGATTTGGTGACATCTACAGTGATTAGTCTCTCAGAGCCTTGTGCTACCACTGTTGAGAGACTGAGTGGGACTCAGGAGGAAAGGGAGGTGTGTGGGCCTTAGCCTGTGCTGAGGAGAGCCACCAGGGCCTCAGCATCTACAGATTTCCTTCCTGCTGGCCTCCCATCAAGCCACTGGCCATATTCAACTCAAGCCCAAACATGCCTACAAAATAAACAGTGTTACTTACCTGGCATACAGACATTCCTTCCATAGTCTGCCTTGCTGTTCAGCCCCATTTTTATTCTTTCCCTTTCTTTGACTACTTCTGCCTAGAATGCCTGTCCTCTGTGGCAAGGCTACCCCATTCATCCTTCATTGTCCCTTACACTAGATAGACATCTGCTCTACCCTACCGAATAGCCCCAATGTGCTGGAGATGGAGCCCTGGGGGCACTGTGGCATGTCCTGGAGAGCTGAGTCCCTCAGTCCTGCAGCCAGAGAACATGTATGAAGCACTTGGTGTGTCAAGTATGTGGGAACCCCTATGCCTGTCCTTGCTCAGTCTATTCAGATGCATTTAGCATTAGCTCTGCTTGGTGGATGAGAAACTTGGGGCTCAGAGAGGAGCCTTCCTGTGGTAGGCAGAACCAGACTGTCAACTTGGGCTGTGTCACAGCAAGCTCAGTATCCTCTGGTTGCTTTGCCAAGCCTCAACTTTGTCTCTTTTTACATCAGAGGAAGCCTGTCTGGTTTGTGTCTGTTCTGCACACAATACAGAGTAAATGTTTATGGAATCTGATTGAAATAAAGATCTCAACAATACAGCAGCTGGGTGTGATATTTGTCTCTCAGCAGCTATGTTTGAAGGCTATACAGCAAGGGTAATAGAAAGGAGAGAAAGTACCATCTCTGGGTATAGATCTCTGGGATTTATTAGAAAAACCTTTTTTCCCCCTTTGAGAGAAACCTTGCTACTGAAACCCAGAATGGTACTGGGCTTGAGTTCATCTTCTCCTTGGAACAGAAAATCTCAGGATTGAGCTTCAATGTCAAGCCTGCATATAAGAACCTCTCTGCTGAGCCATCTGGCTTGCCCTCTTGCTGTTCTTATCTTCATTGTTACAACTGAAGAAACTAAGGCACAGTGTAAAAGTATTACTTTATGCTGGGCAATAGTAGCGAACACCTTTAATCCCAGCACCTGGGGGGCAGAGGCAGGTGGATTTCTGAGTTCAAGGCCAGCCTGGTCTGTAAAGTTCCAGGACAGCCAGGGCTACACAGAGAAACCCTGCCTCAAAGAAAGAAAGAAAGAAAGAAAGAAAGAAAGAAAGAAAGAAAGAAAGAGAGAAAGAGAGAAAGAGAGAAAGAGAGAAAGAGAGAAAGAGAGAGAGAGAGAGAGAGAGAGAGAGAGAAAGAGAGAGAAAGAGAGAGAGAGAGAGAGAGAGAGAGAGAGAGAAAGAAAGAAAGAAAGAAGGAAGGAAGGAAGGAAGGAAGGAAGGAAGGAAGGAAGAGAAAGAATTACTTTATTCTCTTGATGTATTTATTTTCTGGAGGCCTACTTCCTCTGTCCGCTAACCTAGGCCTAGTCCTGGAAGCTGTTAGCCCCCATACAATCTAATCTAGGCTGAGAATGTTTTCAGCCTCTGAGACTTGCTGCTAAATAGACTTACCCTTCCTAGTACTTTCTGAGCTCTGGCTGGCTGGTCAGCTCAGCTGATACGACTCAACACTCCTCTCCACTCTGATTCAGACTGACTTCTCTCACTTGACCTCTCCTGAATTGCTCTTCTTGGCCTTATAGGGGGATCTGCTTTCTGTATCATCTTCATAGTTGTCTTTCTGTGTCTCTTCCTTCCTTGAATTGTGCCTTTCATGTGGGAATTTTCTCTTACTCAGATGGATTCTTATGAATTTTGGTGGAACCCACCTTTCATAGGCAAAACCTCTTCCCCAATGTGACACATTCCCTAAGTTCCATTCCGATGTTAAAACATCATTAAAGTGTACAGGTTGATGTAATTCAACAGTGTTTTCTACAGTCTAGTTAATCTTTCAGGTACTCTTATTCCCCCTTTCTATCTATCCGGGTACAATTTAGATCTTTGTAAATAAATCTATACACAAACTAGGCCCGTAGGCACTTCAGTTCTGCCCACCTCTAAGCCAGCGAACTGGGCTTCTTACCCATTGCCCATGGCTGTCTATCTTGATCCTCAGTTTCATTAGGCACCATAGGTTCACAATTGAGCTTTCCTGTTCTCTTACTTCCTCTGTCTCTTGTCTCTCATGCCTTTGTATTATTATAGCTAATTTTTCTTGTATGGCTATTTTTTCAACCTTTTTTATGAGGAAAAATAGAAATATTGCAATTGAAAGTTGGGAGGGGCTTACTCCAAAGGTCATAATTGCAATGAGTACAGCAATGCCTTTTCAAGCAACATTCCTGTTCCCTTAACTCCTACCCTTGCTCATAAGGGATCTGAAATGGAGTTTCCTATTTTTTGGATATACTTTGAATTTTATTATTTGAGAATTTCAGACAATGTATTTTGATGATATTCCTCCCATTTATTCCATCCATATCACTCTGTTTCCTTGAGTCCCACGTTTGTATCTCTTCTACATTAAATTATTATTTAATAACCCCTGATAATCCCTTACAGAAAGTAACCCTCCCTGACTTCAGGCTGACTCTCTGACTGTCAGCAGTCTTTCTGCTCCATCTTTCATGATGTTCTTTGAGGCTTGTGGAAGGGGTATGATATAAATATCCAGTTAATCATGGCTGAAATCAGTAGAACAGGAACAAAAATATAAAGAATCAGTGAAACAATTGGCCTAGGTAAGGAAAAGAAAGAGTGAAATTATTAAATTTTTTTTTAAAAAAAGAAAGATATGCTGGGCGTGGTGGCGCACACCTGTAATCCCAGCACTTGGGAGGCAGAGGCAGGCGGATTTCTGAGTTCGAGGCCAGCCTGGTCTACAGAGTGAGTTCCAGGACAGTCAGGACTACACAGAGAAACCCTGTCTCGAAAAAGAAAAAAAGGAAGGAAGGAAGGAAGGAAAGAAGGAAAGAAGGAAGGAAGGAGAGGGGGGGGGAGAGAGAGGGAGAAAGAAAGAAAGAAAGAAAAGAAAGAAAGAAAGAAAGAAAGATAGATAGATAGATAGATATGGAGAAAACACAAGCCTTTTTAAAAATTTTCATTCCTCTAAACTAGAATATTTTAAAGTATTGATTTTCTGGATTATATGAAGTTTCCAATTTTTTAGTGCAGGAAAAGTCTACATATATCATTAAAATTATCTTTTGGGGTAGCTTACTGTGGTCGAAAATGATTCACTGTCTCAGAGGCTCCTGCATCAGCCCTTGCTCTGGCTCAAGGCTATCATTTCTCTGGGGTCTCCTGAGTCTCTCTGAGCGTCCGACCGAAATCAAAGAGCTGATGTTTCCTTTGGAGCTGATCCTAGGTGAATTTTCCTCTGTGCCTTTCTGTCAGATGTCCTCGGCTTTCTGTAATGTTGGTGGGCTTTCTTCTTCTCCAATCACACTCAGTTTTTCTTCCAACCACATTGAGTGACAGATATAATAATAATAACTGTGTGATAAATACCCTATGACAACACAAGAAGGAACACATCATTTAGCCAAACAGGTAGAACTGGCAAAGTTCTGGTTGCTGTCATTTACCACTGGCTTCCATCTGACTTTGGGACTCTGGGCAGGCCCCTTTGTAGTCACCTGAGATTGTCACCTTCTCCAGTTGCCCTAGGGCTTCTTGATAAATTTCCCAGAGTTGCCCACTGGGGTGGGTGTCACTCTGAATTTGCATGCGTTCGCCCTGCTCACTCTTAGCTTTCTCCTTTACTTAAGGAAACCTGACAGAGTAATTTGCCTGTCACGGACAAGCTGTGGGGAGCTTGAGCAGGTGCTGTAACCGTCCATGCTTCAGTTCTCCTGTATATAAAATGACTCCTGGAGTCCTTAGGACCAGTGAGCTGGCATACATCTGTGCCAGGCATCTACATTGTTTCCCATCTGTGTTGTCCTTTTCCTTGGGCATAAGTATGGGTTTTCCCCTGATGTGGTAGGTTAGTGTAGGCTATCTGAAGGTAGATGCAAATTTCCTTCAGAGCTCAGAGCAGCCCAGAGTATGGCTTTTGCTGCAGCAAAGCCCACCTTGTCTGTATTTGTCACTGGCACAGATGTCATAAAGGTGCTCGCTCAGACCTGTTAGTCTTGTCTGCCATGGCCTCTTTTTGAGTTATTTTGTAAACTAAGTTCCCATCCTCAGTCATCAGAAGGACTCTTGTTGGCTTTAAAGGAAAAGTTGTTCTTCATTTCTTGAGCAAGTCCCATACGTGGGCCCTACCTAGAAGAATGTTCAAAGGAATAGGCCATGTCCTCCAGCTACACTGGCAAGCTATCAGGGCCTACCTGGCCCCTTGGCAGGAATTTCTTCCTAAGACACTGTAGTCTTGTCCCTAAGAGTAGTAGGTATTTTAGTTTTTTTTTCTCTAAATTTAAATTCATTTTATTTATATTAATTCTCATTTATGTGTATGTATCTTATTTATGTGTATGTGTCTGCCAGTATGTGCCACATGTGTGGGGATGCCCTGGAAGCTAGATGAGATGGTTTGATTGATGCTCTCTCTGCATTTAGAGCTAGCTATAAGCAGTTATGAGCTCTCTAATGTGAGGTGCGAAGAAGCCACCCTGTGAGTGCTGGGAACTCTAAGTGCAGCAAGTGTTCCTAACCACTAAGCCATCTGTCTCTCAGATTAGTAGTCTTAAACTTTGCAAACACACCTCACAGGGGATACACTTGGAGGGAGGAGTGTATCATCAACTGCTTTCCTACGAGGTTCTTGTCTGCTGATGTATGCCCTGTTCCTAGGGACTGATGTCATGGTTCGGTGCCTTAAGCTCCTGAAGGAGTTCAAGCGGAAGATGGAAGACGACCATGATGATGATGACGATGAGGAGGTCATTTCCAAGGGTGTACCTCCTGTGGACATCGTGTTTGAGCGGGACATGCTCACACAGACCTACGAGCTCAGTGAGTGCTGCTCACAGCCCTTGCCTGAGGTCATGAGCCCTGGAGTGGGGAAGGTGCTCCCATGAGGGAATTGGGGTTCCAGCACAGAAAGCCTAGGAGGCTGCAGGCTTCTCTCCAGGCTTCAGCTTTGGATCACGTTCAGGGTGGGGCATGCTGCCTCCTAGATATGTGGCTTTAACAAGATCCTTGAGCCTTGCTTCCCTGTTATAACAGAATTCTCTAGAGATGCACCAGTAGACTGAGGGTAAGAATATCTATGAGGGGATTTATGAGGGAGATTGTTTCATGTGACATGGACATTGAGGCCTCTCATAGCTGCCACAAGTTTTCATGACCCAGAGCAAGGAAAGAAGGTGCTCCTGATCCAGGTAGGAGGGAAGTGGAGAGAGTGCGCGTTCTTTCCTGCCTGTTTGCTCTTTTGGCCCCTCTGGCTCCCGGTAGATGATATGGCGCCACCTATCTAGGCATCCCTCCCCTTGTGGCCCTTGACTTACAGGCTAGCTTCCGCCAGAAGTGAATACCTTCATAGACCCACTTAAGAAGAATGCTTGACCATCTGAGAATTCCTTAATCCACCGATAGGTACCATCACATTGGAGGAAACCCACCTGAGCACATTCTCAGGCTAAAAGGCACAAGAGGAACTTAGCTACAACAGCACTCCACAGTTTCCTGATGCTATAACAAAGCATCCAAGAGCAGACAATATTTAAAGAAAAGAGTTGTTTTTGACTTGTTATTCTGGAGGCTGGTGAGTTTGGATTAGGTGCTGGTATCTGCTCTGCTTCTGCTAGGGGCCCGTGCTGCTGCATGAAGGGAGAGAAGCAGAGGGCAGGCAGACACGTGGAGAGAGTACTGCATACTGCTTCTAGAACAGCCCAGAGAACAAGAACTCTGCAAGGTGGAGGGCTCTACCCCTATTGCAGACATCACAGTCTGCTGCACAGAGGAAGTGAGCATAGCCATTCTACTGGGGACCATAGACAGACCTCAGCCCGTGTGCTGTTCTGCTCTGCAGGCTCTGGCATCTCCATTGCCTTGTGAATTGTTCAATCTTAGACTCCACCAGCAGGTCATGCTGGCTAATCATTCCCTCAGCCTTTATGAAGGCTGGTAGATTGACAGTTCTCATGGTGGCTCAGATGCCTCAGAAAACAGTTTAGAAACAATTGCCTAGAGCCCTCTTGTCCCCACATATGGCTGTGAGCCATCTCCTCATTCTGATGGCCATCTTTATGATGTAGAAAGCCTCCTGCATCCTGACTGATTTTTGCCCTGGCACCCTCAAATGTGCAAATGCATTAAGAAAGGGGGAGGGGGGGAGGCAGTGTATTCTGTACAAAGAGCTTTGCTATCTGTCTAAAGCTCATGTAGCAGCCTCCAACCAGGTTCCTCCCTGGAATACTTCCTCCCAGGGTGTTTCAAAAGGGCTTGTGAAAGGCAGGTACCATACTGATATTGAGTAGCAGGCATGGACTCCCGGGCAGGAGCTGCAGACTACATACCTGGTACCAGAAACAGGCAACAAGTTCTCTCCTCCGCTGTGGGGCTGCTGTCATCATTTCCTCTGGTACTTCTTGCTGGTCAGCTGTGAGAAAAGGGGCAATTGTTGGTCTCCACAGGAACATGAAAATGCACATTCAGAGAAGTTTTCAGGAGAGGAAAATGGGGGACATACTGGGAGCTGAGGCAGGATGATCACATGTTCAAGGACAACCCTCCCTGCCACCCCCAAATATTGTCTTAAAAATCATTTTGATGCCTTTTGAAAGGGTCAGTTTCATTAATCTGAGTAAGTTCATTTGTGAGGAAAGGCTGACTTCCTGCTGCTGCTTAAAGGTGCTTTTCTCTTGGACTACAGCTACAGTTTGCTTTCCCGTTCGTGGATTAGCATAAAGAACCAGAGTTAACACAAAGTGAGCAGCTAGCGTCCTCAGGGTCAGGCAGCTCTTCAGTCTGGCTCCTTGGGGAGAGGGGGAAGTGCTTTCTGTGTTTGGTTCCACTTTTGTGCTCAGCAGGGGAGCAGGAGCATATCTGTGAGCAGCTGCCCCTGTGCAGTGGTGGGCTTCAAGTGTGGTGTTGTTCACAGTTGAGCGCAGAGGAACGAAAGGAATTTCCCAAGCTGAGATCAGAGTTGCTATGAACGTGGGAAAGCTGGAAGCACGAATGCTGTGTCGGCTTCTTCAGCGGTTCAAGGTTGTCAAGGTAACATCCCGCCATCCCTACACTACCTCACCTGGCGCCCGCCCATGGTGTTATCTGTCGGAGAAGCGGATGCTCTGCTGTCTATCCATGAGGCGGTAGCTGTCTGAGGCTACTGCATGCTAGGCCTCCCTTCACTGGGGGCTTCTCTGGTTCCACTTCTTACAGACTGAAGCACTGGAGAGTGACAGGGCAGCAGCTGCCCTTGCAGCTCACTCCTGGGCAGAGGCAGTCAGCTAGAGCTGGCTGCTGTCTGATAAGCTGCCTGTCCTCTCATTAGTGTGATTTGTCTGGCACCTGGAAGTATCAAAGCCACTAACTGAGGCCTAGTGTTCCCTTTTGTAATTCAAAGCTGTATCTCAGCTCCTGAGGCTGATATTAGTCAGCTATCTGTAGCTATAATGAAGTAAATAAGGCAGTTAATTATAAAGAAGAAGGTTGCTTTGGCATGTTCTGGAAACTCTAGTCCAAAATCAAGTGGCTTTTGCTGCTTTGCTTCTCTAATGAGACCCCAAGCACGTCATGAGAGGAACGTGCTGGTAGAATAAACTCACATCCTGAGCCAGAAAATGGTCCAGGGAAATAGACAGTTACCCAGAGACGCACACACTCTTACACACCCCTTTGGGAGCACTCCTCAGTGACCTCCTTCAGGTTCTGCCCTTCCCAATAGTACCACCCTTGGAACTAAACTTTTCAGACCCTCATTCAGACCCTCTGGTGGGCCACTGTGGTCACTTTACCACATGGCAGGGACTTATTAGTTGATCTGTGTATGCCAGGGCTCTTGGCACCGTCTGTAGCATGTGGTGGGTAGAATAGTTTCACTTTCTCCCACTGTATGCTGTGGGGTGAGCCTCTTTCCTATTTTAGAAGGCAAGATGATCATGGATTGATCCACAGGTGTCTACAGCTGTGGCTGTGTGCAACTGGTATCTGCAGTATGTGGAACTCTGAGCTCTGTATAACCAGCACAAGCTGATTCCTGACTGTGTCTGTGAGCCAGGTCCAGCATCACGCACAGAGGGTGCATGGAAGATCAAGTTAAGACCCTCTCCACAAAGGGCTCCTAGCTTCAGAGGGCAGACACAGCCCAGATCATGTGAAGTCCTGTAATGGCAGGCTCTGCCAGGAAGGTGCTGTGAGACAGGGAGAGACCACTTGGACCACCCATACTCCTGTAAGTGTTAACACCCTCTGGAGTGTGCTAACACATGTGACTGCCCTAGGGATTCATGGAAGATGAAGGCCGGCAGCGGACCACCAAATACATTTCCTGTGTGTTTGCGGAGGAGAGTGACTTGAGCCGACAATATGCTCGTGAAAAGGCCCGAGGAGAGCTACTAACCACTGTGAGCCTCGCCTCAGTGCAAGATGAGTCCCTCATGCCGGAAGGCGAAGAGGCCTTCCTCTCTGACTCAGAAAGTGAGGAAGAGGGCAGCTGCGGTGGCAAGCGTAGGGGCCGAGGGTCCCGGGGACATTCAAGAGCGTCGGGGGATGCTGGGCCTGGCTCTCGGCCTCGGCACTCCACTCCAGCTAAGGGTAAGGGCTGCTTGAAGCGTACAGGGGCGTCAGGGCACAGCTGGCCATAATCAAGGAGCATTGTTCAGCTCAGCAAACACACAGAGATCTCCTTCATGCTATCATCACACCATTATAGATGCCTCCTGGCTACTTGCAAGGTAGTCTCTCCTTGAATAACATTGTTTTACATGCTTTTACTATTAAAAACACTATTAGCTTCATTCCTTCCCTTCATTCAAGAACCAGAGCTTAGTGTACAGAACACTATTATGGAGGCGGGGTGTTCAGTCTAATGTTCTCCCAAGTGAGCTATTAACCTAGTAAACTTGGTGTATTTGTTTGAGACTGGATTTTACTACGTAACCCTCCCTGAGCTCACTCACTGTTCCTGCCTCAGCTTCCTGAGTGCTGAGATTTCAGGTGTATATTACCCTAGACGGCTTCAGCTCTTGCTTTAAAAGGTGTGTAGAAAGCGGGTAGTTGATAGACTGGTGGATCTTATGTACAGCTTTGTACTCCAACACTGTAGAGGGAGCCTGAGGCGTCCCTGGGCCGCCTGCCCTACGGCCAAGCAGAGAAGGCCTTGTTCTCCTCTGACAGCTGTGCCGCTCTCATTGCAGGCGGGTGGAAAGTCCTAACCCTGCACCCACTGAAGAAGCCGAAGGCTGCCGCTGCGGAGAGAGCGCGCAGAAGCTCTGCGGGTCGGGGTGGCCTGGACACTAGCAGCTCGGCTGACCTCAATGCACCCTTCGACCCTCACAGCGTGGACAGTCACAGTGGTGACATCGCTGTCATTGAAGAGGTCCGGCTCGATAACCCAAAGGTTAGTAATGACCCTAGAGGCCAGTGGCATAAGGACTTCAGTCTTCTTGGTTTAGTACTTGAATCCAGGGACAGGAACAGGCGGATAGAAGTCAGAATGTCACCTGCCAAACACAGGCTAGGAACCAAGTGATGATAGCAGTTCCACAGAATGACACAGAACCATTTGCTGCCTCTACCCCATGCTAGGCCTAGTCCCAAGTCTCCAGTGACCTCTGACAAGGTAGGTTTTTTCACTTAAATTCAGAGGGAAAGTGTGCGGTTAATTTTCATAGCCAATATTTGCTTTGAAGGCAGTTGGCAGTGCTTGGATTATCACGCTTAGAAAGAGGAAGTTGGTTGGTCTTGAGCAGGTAGAGAGCAGAATGCTTTGTTGCTGCTGTTGTTATTTTGAGGCGGAATCTCACTGTTGCTCAGCTGTCCCCCAACTCCTAAACTTAAGCACCCGGTATGGACCAGCAACCAGGTGACTCTGGCTGCTGCTGTTTGGTTCAGGCTTCACAGCCCAAGGAGAAATATGGAGTCTGGTCTGTGAAGATGAAAGCCAGTGCTATGGGATGGGAAACTGACCTGCTGAGAGATGGCAGCATGGAGACCTTACCAGCTTCCATTCTCCTGTACTGGAATAATAGCAGCCTACACTTTGGCCACGACCTTCTTGTAGAATTGATAGGCTCTGGGTGGGTTGATCAGACTCTTTCCACCCGTTAGTGCTTGCCAGCTGTTTCCCAGTACCTTCTCTTTGGGTCCTCCTAATCCTGATACCACAGGCCTTCCTCCCAGGCCAGAGTTCCTGTGCTGTCTGCTAAAAAACAAGCGACAGCAACAAAAACACTCCGTTTTGCGTGCATGGCTCCCTGAAGGGTTTGGCAGGGCACAGCTCTGCTTCTGCAGCTTCCAGTTGTGGCCGTGTCCTCCAGAATGTCACT
Organism: Apodemus agrarius; assembly: GCA_964023405.1. Lineage (NCBI taxonomy): Eukaryota > Metazoa > Chordata > Mammalia > Rodentia > Muridae > Apodemus > Apodemus agrarius. The sequence continues at coordinate 119,176,317 of OZ030005.1, read as the reverse complement.
CTGAGACATGAGGGCAACAGGCTGCCACTCAGACCTTTCTGAAATTCTCTAGACTTCACTCCCTACTGTGAGAGAACCCTGCCTGACCCAGAGTGCCTGTGGTAGGCGGAGAACAAGCTAGGCCCAACTGTTCCCACATTGTCACCCAGGCACCTGAGATGCATGTCCACTTCCTGAAAGTACTAATCTAAGCCATAGCCACCCGGCCAAGCATGCCACATGGCTGCCACATGATGTCAACTGGTATTATTTTTCATTTAGGGTTCATGTTCAGACTTTACCACATTTTGGTGTGATACAGGCACAGGTGTGTGGTAAGCTCCTAGAAGACAGACAGACCTTAGAATAAAAGTAGAGGGGTGGGGGGTGATGGGGGTGTCTGGAGAGATGGCTCAGTGGTTAAGAGTATTACCTGCTCTAGGCTGAGAACTTGAATTCAAATCCCAGCACCTACATGCCAGTTTACAACCATCTATAGCTCCAGGGCATCTGATGCCCTCTTCTGACCACCTTTGGTAGTGCATGCAATCGGCACATGGATATACAGGAATACAGGAACACTCATCCACATACAATAAAAATAAATAAAAGATTATTAAAAATTAAGGTTGTAGGTGAAAAGATGGCTCAGCAGCTTAAAGTCCTTGCTGCTCTTCTAGAAGACCTGGGTTCAGTTCACAGCACCTACACTGCAGCTCACAAACACCTGTAACTCTAGCTCCAGGGGATCTGTTCACATATGACAGACAGATACATACACATAAATAATAAGGGAAGAAGCCCCCCCTCCCACCTTTCACTTTCCATCCTGGTATACCCCAGGAAGCCCAGAGTGAATTCCCAGCCTGTTCTGCCTCAACCTCCAAAAGGTTCCTATTTTAGAGTCAGAAGCCTTGTCCTAGTGCACACGCATGTGCATATGTATGTATGCACACATCTGTTCTATATGATCTCGTACAGCTTTTTGCCTTTGATCCCTGATTTCCTCTTGGGATCTGAGAGTAGTAATGAGAGTACTGCTGAGCTATCCATGGCCTGACAACAGCCTTAGCGGGGTACTGGGCTCTTCCCTCCCACTGGCAAACTAGGTGGACATGGAGCTACTCTTTGCTTTTGGAAGTGTCCCAGTAGGTGATGCCCCAAGTCCCTCCTTGAAACTCTGAAACCAGCTGATCCTAGTCACCCACGGTCATCAGCTGACAGATACCTCTGATGTTTGTGAACCCTGAAATGAGAGGGTAGTGGGGTCTTGAATAGGGAGCTGGCCTGCGGGATTCTCCTTGAATAACAGGACCCGACTTTCTTGAGAAAGGAGTGTGCCTTTTAGGTATAGTGTCTGTCTGGTCCTATCCTCTCTGACCCCTTGCCTTGTGTTTTTATTATGTAGGAGGGTGGTGGCTCCCAGAAAGGTGGACGGCATGGCTCAGGCCAGGACAAACCTCACAAAACGTACCGACTGCTAAAACGCAGGAATCTGATCATAGAAGCTGTCACTAACCTCCGCCTGATTGAGAGCCTGTTCACGTAAGTGTGCTGCTGTCTCTGTGACTGCCCTTCTCCTCCCTAGCAAGGGACTGGGAGGCCTTGAGCTACTGCCTCATTATGTGCATTTTACGGTGTCTCATAGTGGTCATAGGATGTAGATTTTCGGTTGTGTCATTAACAAGGGTAGACCTAGAGAATTAAAATGCTAGGTGTCTCAGAGCCCACATTGGCTTTTCTCCTAACCTGAGTGTTCCTCTTGTGTAGCTGTGACAGGCAGGTGAGAGACAACTTGAAGGATCTGTTTGGCTCATGGTTTCTTGGGTTCTCAGTGTGGTCTCTTGGCTCTGTGTACGTAGTGGCAGGAGTATGTACCCAAATTGCTTCTTTACTTTATAGCAGCCAAGAAGCAGAGAGAGGGCAAGGTCTACTTCCTCCTGCAGGCCCCACCTTACAAAGTCTACAGTATCACCATCTTCTGGGTCCAAGTCTTAAGCCCATGAGGTGTAGGGGACATATCACATTTAAACTATAACAATGGGGAATTCTTACAAAGGAAGGGAGACCAAGAAACATGCATGTAGTCACATTGCAAGAGGCACAGACAGGACTGTGTTAAAGACAGAGTAGCTAAGTTTAAGGCCTGGTCTTCGTAGCTCTTGAAGCCACTACTCTGTGGTGGGGCAGCACCTCCAGAGCTCTGAGACCAGAGTAAGAACCATTGGCAGCAGGGGTCTTACTCTGCAGTCACAAACGTGGATTCTTTGGTCTGTCTTTGGCTGGCTGGGTGTCCTGGTGTCCATACTGGCCCTGTTCTTCTGTGATTAGTGATCTAGAAATGTCACAAGAATCAGAAAGATTGAGAGAGATCAGCAGGATAGAAAGAGCTTCCGACCAAGGAACAAGTGGTGAGTTAGAGCTTCTCCTGACTGAATGTTTAGGAAGAATGCAGACCTGCGGAGGACAGGTTTCCACCCTTGCACTCTGTGCCCCTTCCCACATTCCTTTTCATTGTAAAGTCATGTGATTTCCGTTGCTGTGTAGCTGATGAGGGTTGTGGCCTTTCTTTAGCTAATTTGTCTTCTCTAGAAAGATAGCAACATTTCATGTTCCAAAAAGGCCATCTTCATAGGGTGTGAAAAACTCCTGCAGTGTTTCCCTGGTTCCTGACAGACCTCTGTGCCCTAAATGTGAGAGAGTAACCTTCTCCTCTGCCATCCAGGATTCAGAAGATGATTATGGACCAGGAGAAGCAAGAGGGTGTCTCCACCAAATGCTGTAAGAAGTCCATTATCCGATTGGTGCGGAACCTGTCTGAGGAGGGTCTCTTGCGATTGTATCGGACTACAGTCATTCAGGATGGCATCAAGAAGAAGGTAATCTCTTGGGCTTCCCCTTAGCCTCCATGCTATGGGAAACTTTCTGGTCTAGTGTTGGTTTTCATTGTTGTATCCTGATTGATCTTTCTTATTAGTGATTGGGACATCCAGTTGTGCATCTCAATGTGGAGGGTAGGGGTCCTACTGATAAGTTTCCCGTGGAAGCTCGGGGCAGCCACTTGAGCATTAGAGCAGTGAGTTGGCCTAGCCTGGAACAAGAAGGAAGCAGACCTGTTACAGTTACACAGGACAGTGTTAGGATCTAGAAGGGTTGTGGCCAGTCTGGGATGTATCTGTTTCTGTAGCACTGTGATGGGAGCTGTTTCCATAGTAACTGTAGCTCAGTAGCTTTGCACGCATCTTAACAGCATCAATTTTTCAGGGTCAGAGTAATTTGGATGGTGCACTGGACATTGAGGCTGAAAGCAGAGGGACTGTCTTCACAGCCCCGTAATTTCTGACTTGCTTTTCTCTCAGCTCTAAAGGAGCTCTGCTTTGATACTTAGTTTCACTCCTAAGTGAACAAGGTCATTTCTGCTTTCACAAATCTTTTTTATTTTATTTTTTGAGATACAGCAATACCATAAAGTAACTTAAGAAATAGAGTTAGCTGTTGCATGTAGACAGGACTCATGGGTGTTTATATCTGCTGCAAGTCACCTCAAAATAAAGCCATCAAGTCTCCTTGACCTAGCTCCTTCGTCCACAGCTATCTGCCATGAATCCACTTGAGAAGTGGCAGTCAGTCATATGCCAGCCTTCCTCACTGAAGGACACTTTGAAGCCCCATTAGCAGGGACATCTATGACTTCAGCAGGTTTTCCAGAAGCTACTTCGTCAGACTTCCTTGGTGTCACTGTCGAGGGCAACAAATCCTCCGCTAGTTTGGGCCTGGGGAGACTCTCTGGTGCTGTTCTGTAAGGCTAGCTAGTGAAGATCAAAGCCTGAGGGAGAGGGGCTGAGGGTGTGGGGTCAACAGAGTCACATAACCATAGAAATGAAAGTTCGTGGAATGGAGCCTCCAGCTGCAGGGCAGCACATGGAAAAAACTGGCGTGCTTCTGAATTGGGTCTGAAGTTCACTGCTGAGGCGTGTTTTCTAATAGGACTTGCTTGGCACAGGCTGTTGGTGATTGGCTGAAGCTCCTGCTCCTGCACGTCCCCTAACCCTCAGGCTGTTGAGGAATTCACTGCTGGCCTAGGTCAGGGGGCCAACAGGAGCTGCCATCTAAGTACTTTTCAGTTCGCTGAGAAGTCACCTGACTGATCTCATTTGGGTCTTACAAAGAAGTCAGCAGTACAGGCAGATGCAGTGCGCAGAGGTGGGCATGGGATTTCCTTTTTACCAGTGGGAAGCGGAGCCCAGGGGTGCTGCCGCCTGTCCCAGCCCCCACAGCCGCTGCCCTTCACACTGTAGCGACAGCAGCACAGAAAGCTGCTTCTGCGGCATTTTATGTCTCATCACTGGTGACCTGGTTGCTCCCCTGACCTGTGCCACTTCTTCCAGTGCGGAAGTTAGTGTCCTTGACTCTTGCCCATCTGCTGCTCACTTCCCAGATCTTATCCCCTTATCTCAAGGAACAGCAACCACTCGTAATTACTCTGCCTGGATTCCCAGGGAGAGCTGACAGCAAGGCAGCCCCGCATCCTCTGGCCGCCGAGGATGCACACTCACCTTTCCAGATACTGTGCAGTAGGAAACTCAGAGGAGCAGGTGTGGACAGCTGCCTCAGCTATCAGAGCTGGTGAGCTGTGACAGCCCTGTAAGGGAGACTGCAGGGCCTGTGGTTATAGTCTAAGACATGGCGACACGCTCCCTGAGAAGTTCAGGTGCTTGCAGCTGAAGCAACAAACTTCCTACCATGTATTCTGCCTCACTGAATTGTGGGTGTGTTGGAAATATCTGCCTTGGAAACCCAGGTCAAACCTGCCCTGCCCTGCCCTCTGGCACACTCCAACCTCTTCCCATAGGTAGATCTGGTCGTGCACCCATCTATGGACCAGAATGATCCCCTTGTGAGAAGTGCTATTGAGCAGGTTCGCTTCCGGATCTCCAACTCAAGCACAGCAAACAGGCAAGTGGAAGAACTCACAGTTAGACTGCCCAGGCCTGCAGCCACTGGAGCAGCCTTCCAGCGGCTCTGTTACAGTCCGTGAGATCCTGGGTTGCTGGCCAGAGGCTGTGGCTCGTACTCACCTAGTCTACATGGGGTCCAGTTCTGTACTTGGAGTACTCTCTGTTCTAACTTACCTTTCTTTTGATGGTGCTGGAGAAGGGACCTGGGCTTTGCATACACTAGACCAACACTTTCCCACTGAGCCATACTACCTGCCCTGATGCTTGTCCATCTGGTAAATGTAACCAGTCAGAGTACTCCCAATTAATGCTTCTGGGTAAGAATCTCAGTCTCATTGTGGCACAAGTCACTTGCTTTCTTGAAGCCTCATCGTCTTCCCCTAAGTGGCTGAGCGTCTATGGTGAGGAGCAGTTTTAGGTGCTAGGCTCCTGGTGGGCAGAGGGCCGCCCAGCAGTAGACCTGCTGTGCTTGATCACAGAAACTGGCATCTGAGACAGCACGCTGGGTTCCTTTTCCTTCCTGCTGGCTGGCTAGTAGCCTCTGGAGGGCCCACATGAGCCCTTCATGGTTTAGAGGCCATTCACTTGTGTCACCTGCCTGGTCCCAGGACAGTGAGTCTGAAACCCCATGCAGCCTGGCAGATAGTCCTTGTCTTGGCTTCCAATGTGTTTCTGCACCTTATGTTTGGACTGTAGAGTTAAAGTCCCACCAGCCCCAGCACCCCAAGAGGAGGCAGAAGAGGAAAACCAAGAACCAGAAGTCCCAAGTGGATCAGCAGACTCTGACCCGAACACATCTTCCAAGCCAGAAAGCACGCGGGTGAAAAAGACAGATGAGAAAATGGGCATAACCCCACTCAAAAATTATAAACCTGTCATAGGTAAGGAGCAGCTTCAGTCACCTTTGTCTGCTTTGATCTCAACTGTGGTGTATAAATCACCTCCCGGCACCCAGACCCGATAGCCCATGGTAGCTGTGGGATGAACTGGACCAAACAGTCTGGGGTTGCTTGAACACTGCCCACACCTTTCTCCCTACAGTTCCTGGACTCGGGCGCTCCATAGGGTTCCTTCCCAAGATGCCCCGCCTTCGGGTGATGCACCTGTTCCTGTGGTACCTGGTGTATGGGCATCCTGCAGGCCACTCTGGAGAACAGCCTACTTTCCACAGTGAGAGGAAAACAGGCAAGCAGGAATCCAGCAGACCAGGGGTTCAGCCCTCCTCAGGAGATGACTGGGACACCTCTGAAGCCAAAAACAACACAGAAAGCAGCTCCTGGGAGGCAGAAATGGAACTCTCCACAGAGATAGGTGAGAGCTACGGGTCTATATGTTGGGGTGGAGAGTGTAGGGAGAGACAGATCAGCAAGAGCCACAGGCCTGTTACTAGGAGATGGCAGGGTGAGTCCATTTTCTCCTGACCGTACTAGCTACTTAAAGTGACTCTTGATGTCTTCCTAGTGTATGTGGATGAGATCTCATGGATGCGTTACGTCCCTCCCATCCCGATCCACAGAGACTTTGGCTTTGGCTGGGCTCTTGTCAGTGACATTCTTCTCTGTCTGCCCCTCTCCATCTTTGTCCAGCTTGTCCAAGTCAGCTACAAGGTACCTGTGATTCTGGGTCATCTCATATCTGTGGGCAGTGGGGCTGCAAGCCTGGGTTCTGTTTGATCAAGGGCAAGTAGTTGGAGTTGCCCCGGCAGTGAATGAGGAGAAGGGTGAGTGGATACTGAGATGGCCAGTCAAGGGGAAGCATTTCAGATGTTTGTTATTCCACATAGAGTAGGGTAGAATTGATGAAAGAGCTGGCTGGGTAGATGGGTAGTCATGTGTACTTCAGAAGGCTGGCTCAGTAAGAAGATAATAAATATGTTGCAGCAATAAAACACCTTTTGGAAGCTTGATAATGTCAAAAAGGAACAAATAGAAATGACCCAAAACCTTATCACTCAAGGGTCATATTTTGGTACATTTTCTTCAAAACTGAATTATGATTATACTCATATCATTTGTCCCCTCCACTTACATACTTATCAGTGTTTTCTATTTGGGGAAGAGAATCAGCAATCATCCTTCCCTGCTGAGAGGATGCCCCCTTTACTTCCTGGAAAGGCTTTAGCAGCTGTGTGCCTCCCTAAGGACCAGAATGTATTGTTGCCCTCCACCGTGTGCTGAGTGACCCGGGAGGTTGATATAGGGACTCAGGGCAGAGGTGGGAAGGTCAACAGTGTTACATGCTTTTTCATGAGCCTTGTGGCTGAGCTGAACCTACAGGTGACCTCTGCAGGTGGATGACCTGGAGGATTTTCTGAATGACCCTCTGAAGAAACACACACTGATCCGCTTCCTCCCCAGGCACATCCGGCAGCAGCTACTGTATAAGAGGTGAGAATAAGTCCCACAAGGTCTCAGATGCTCACTCAACTCTGGGAGAAGTGAAAGGCACTGCCTGCCTGCTGCACAGCCTTCAGGGTCTCTCTCAGTAGTTCATTCAGCAGATACACGAGCTAGTCCATTTAGTACTTGATAAGTAAAATTCGCTGCTAAGAATTGTAGCTACTACCTACTACGGCTGGAGAGACAGGTCAGTGGTTAAGAGCACTGACTGCTCTTCCAGAGGTCCTGAGTTCAATTCCCAGCAACTACATGGTGGCTCACAACCATCTGTAATGGGATCTGATGCCATCTTCTGGTGTGTCTGAAAACAGTGGCAGTGTACTTACATATAACAAATAAATTTAAGAAAAAAAAAAAAGACTTGTAGCTACTGGAGTACTTTGAATTGTTCTCTTATATTTACTTTCCAAATCAAACCCTAAGGTGACTATGATGCCCAAGGGGACTAGATATCCCAGGCAAGAAAGAAAAAAAGCTCATGCCTTACCCTGGCCTCAGGGCACTGTAAGGTGTGTGGAAGGGGACAAGCTGCTGTTTGTTCTAGGCGGTATATTTTCTCGGTGGTGGAGAACCTGCAGCGGCTGTGCTACATGGGGCTGCTACAGTTTGGACCCACAGAGAAGTTTCAGGATAAAGACCAGGTAGTGCCTCCTCACCAGTGAGATGGGCCCGATTGTCAACCCAACTCCAAGCATCCTGCCCTGGTGCTGGTTCCTGTGTGCCTCCTCTCCTGATGGCTGTCTCCTGTAGGTCTTTGTTTTCCTGAAGAAGAACGCAGTCATTGTGGACACCACCATCTGTGACCCACATTACAACCTGGCCCACAGCAGCCGGCCTTTTGAGAGACGTCTCTATGTCCTGGATTCCATGCAGGATGTGGAAAGCTACTGGTTTGACCTGCAGTGTATCTGCCTAAACACCCCACTAGGTATCGTGGCTTGCTGTGCCCTGTTTCTTTTCCCCTTGGTGTGACCAAGGATGCAGAACTAGAAGAGAGCCCGGGGGTGCAGAGTCCAATGCCATTCAGACCCACTCCCTTAGGCCCAGGGTGTCCCTGGGACTTCTTGTAAAGCTCTGTGGTGGGCCTTGAAATGGGGAGCTCCTGCCCCATCTCAGCCCCATTCAGCATCCAACCCCAGGTGTTTTATCTTCACTTACAAGCACAAGTTGGTATTTATCCAGTATCTGCTTTAGGCCATCACTTCCTGGCCTTTATGGTGACTGTGTTCTAGGAAGGAGGAAGCACAGGTCAAGGAACAGACCCTCAGTGTGATAGGAACTGTTGATGCACACAAGGTGTTCACTGCAGAACATTATGACAGGACTTAGAATCACTTAAGGAGACGGACCACTGCTGAGCAGAGCGCTATAATCTGAGGCCACTGGGGCTGGAGAAGACCTTCAGCAAGGGAAGTAGCTTGTGCTGAGGTCTTGAGTGTTATAGAGATGTTGGAGGGAAGACACCACTGAGTGGAAGAAGGGTTGGAAGCAGACTTGAGGGAAGCCGTGGAGTGCTTACATGCAAGCCATGCAAAAAAGCGACTGACTGCCCGTCTCCTGTGCTAGTCATAGCAGACATCTAACTCTGCTCCCAGAAAGCCTACTCAGCATCTTGCCCTGTCTCGTTTCCTCACATGCATCTCTTTAGTACATCTCTGGAGTATTGCAAAGTGCCTTTCTGGAGTGGACACCCTGTATGTGTGCAAGGGCAGGTCCAGCCCAGGGCTAGGCAGGGGATGGTAGAACTCACTTTTGGTACTCCTACTACCAAGCCCCACAATCGCCGTCAGAGTTTTCTCTGCACACTATAGAGAAACACTGCTTGGGTTTATACCTAAGAGAAGGGACTGTGACTGGGTTAGGGAATGCACACACTTAGGTGCCCTTGCACTCAGGAGCTTTAAGGAGTCCAGGATATCTTACTGCAGTGTGTCTCGGGGATGCTTTGGTATTTAGTAGTGAGGAAAGCTCTTACCACTGTAGGTTTTCAAAGCACGAATTCTTCTCGAGTTTATACCTACATAAAATGTTATGAACCAGCATGTAATTTGCATCAGTTTCTCAGGCCTGGCAGTTGCATTTTTGTCCCTTTTTAGATAAGCAGATTTGTCACAGGCTTATTGCAGTCATTAAGCAGACATTCATTGTCCCTTTCTCCAACAAACACTTGAGGTTCTGTCCCAAGTAATGTGGAAAAGCACACTGCATCAAAGGATATGGTCATGCTGTGCAGTGGGAGTGTCTGAAATGCCAGAATGCACACAGGCCACCTTAATGTCTTGTTAGAGTGCTATTTCCTGGGTCTGGGCCCTGTCCGGGGAGGGTATTTGTTTTGTTTCTGTTTTCAAATTGTTTTTTAGTGTGCTTTCATTTTTTGAGATTATAATTACATTATTTCTCCCTTTTTTTCCCTCCAACTTCTCTAACATATACTACTTCTTGCTCACTCTCAAATTCATTGTTACTTTTTCTTTGTTTAGTGTGTGTGTGTGTGTGTGTGTGTGTGTGTGTGTGTGTAGTGTATTTGTCCTAAGTGTAAATATGACCTTCTCTGTTTTATACTGTCACTGTATGTTTTTTCGGGCTAATCATTTGGTATTGGATAACCAGTTGGTGCGCTCTTCCCTGGGGAAGATGCTTTCTCCTGCTCTCAGCACTTCTTAGCTGCTGTTCTTTGTCTATGGTTGAGGCCTCCTAGGCTTTCCTTCCCCTCCACACTGGGATGGGTATTGGAGCCATCCTTGTTCAGGTCTTCTATAGGCAGCCATGTTGGTAAGGCTTCATCTCACAACAAACTTGTTATTCCTCTGACTTTACAATCTTCCATTCCCTCTTCCATGGTGACCCCTGAGCCTGGGTACAGGATTTGTGTTGTAGGTGCGTCAGTTGGGACTGCTTGGGATTGGTTGTAGTTTGCTTATAGTGCTCCTTGTTTGTTGCCAAGATAAGCGTCCTTGATAAGAGATGAGAACTACACTTATGTTTGGGTGTTTATGGATACGGATTTAGAATGTAGTTAGGGATTGTGCCAGCCACTCTAGTAAGGAGTGGTTGTAGGTTCTCCTCCAAGACCCATGACTTCATTCACTAGCCCTAGGTGGTTGCCTTGGTTTCTAGTACCAGGAATGATTCCCTCTTGTTGAGCAGGCCTGGAGTCCCATTAGAGAGCTGGTGGTTGCTGCCAAGGGGTGTGTGCGGCTGCTGCAGCCTTGGAGGCCTGACACGGTGCTGGTTGCTGGTGGTTCATGGGCATCATAACTGAAAGGTTGAGCGCTGCTGCTTGATGCCATGCAAGCTAATCCTCAGGGCAGGTTTCAGGTCAGATGCAGCTCAGGTCCTCAGGAACTGGGTCCAAAGGGCATGGTATCTTTAGCAATAGGAACTTCCCCTCATGGAGGCAACCAAGGACAACATCAGTAGTCTATAATGTTCTGGAGATTTCTTGGACAACACCAGCCACCAACTCAAAAGTGGGCTTTTCCTGTCTGGCGTTGGGATTTTTGTTAGATGGTGTATGGCTCTTGGAGGCAGCATTATTAGCCATGAAGGGATTGTTTCATTTAAACTGTCTATGTATACAGACTTACATCTATTGTAGGTGTTCTTAACTAATTCTTTACCGTTTTTTCAGACATTGATTTCACTCTCCTGTATTTCTCCCCCTCCTGCCCTGGTTACAGCCTGTTCTTACCATTCCCCTGCTTGTTCTCTTTACTGACCACCCCACAATGGTGCCTTTTTTGCTTTCAAGAGTATGTTGCTTAACAAATACGTCCGTACCTTTAATATGTACATGAAAGACTGGCCTAAGGTGACCTAAGTGTCACATCTTCTTAAAGGAACAATGGCCTTATACAAAGTCTGTAATCTCCCTGAACTGAGTTCCTTGCCTTCTGATCCCAGACGGTCAGCAAGGCCATGCAGGATGCCATGATGCTGAGTGCGTGGCTTACACAGCACTCAAGCCGTGCCACCATGCCAGTGCCTCTGTGACCATCCACCACCGTCCTGGCCAGGTTGTCACTTGCCCCCTGTCCTTACAGACTGCGTCAGTAGAGATGCTGTCAGAGGTTCCCATGGCAGCTTTCCCCTCTCTGTTCTCCCCACTCCTCATTCCCTGTGGCATTGCCCCTGTGACTCCCTTTCCTTACACCTCCCAGACCAGAAGTCCACTCTCCACTCTCCCTCTGGCTGCCAGCAGCTGGCAGGAAACGTGACTGAGCCCTGCTTTGGTTCTCCAGGTGTGGTGCGTTGCCCATGTGCACAGAAGATCTGCCCTGATCCGGGCAGTGACCCAGAAGGCAGCTTGCGGAAGGAGCAGGAGAGTGCCATGGATAAGCACAACCTCGAGCGAAAGTGTGCCATGCTGGAGTATACCACGTGCGTGCCGCCCCACTCTTCTGCGTGGCCCTAGTCTTAGCTTAAAACTAACCCACAAGCAGCACTTTGCTTGTCGTGTTTCTGAGCATTACTATTTTTCTCAAAGTCTAACCATTATCAGAACATAGAAGTTGGCGATTTCACATGAAAATCAGATTTTTTGACTTCTGGAAACTTAACAACTTCCTAGGGCTCCACACTTTCTCTTTCTGTCTGTTTAGCAGTATCTTGGGAAAGTGGGCGCTGTCACACATTCACATAGAGGGGCTCTCCCACTCCATACCCTGGCTCCTCTCTTACCAGGAAGGGCTCTTTTTCTGTTTGCCTTGTCTCAGGGGGAGCCGAGAGGTTGTGGATGAAGGCATAGTCCCTGGGGACGGGCTGGGAGCTGCTGGGCTGGACTCCAGCTTCTATGCACACCTGAAGCGCAACTGGGTCTGGACCAGCTACATCATCAACAAAGCCAGAAAGGTAGGCTCCTGGGGACACGCCACCCAGCACCTGGCTCAATCGTCACTATAAAGGGCCTCCTGGCCCTTTGGACTTCTGAGTAGTTGGTGACGCCAGTGTTAAAAGGGGACAATCTGTGAAATATGTTCCTTTTTTGAGGCACACAGAAAATCTGGTGGCACAAAGCCTTGCGGGGGGGGCGGGGGGGGGGTACCTGCAGGAACTAAGAACTAAGTATCTATAGAGACCCATGGAAGCTCTCAGCTCACCCCAGTGCTGTGTTTACCTTTCAGAACAATACCCCTGAAAACGGGCTCACAGGAAGACTCCAGACCTTCCTGTCTAAGCGCCCAATGCCACTCGGGTCCGGAGGTATGTGTCGGGCATCTGCATAGAGAGCAAATGAGAGTCTGGTTGAAGCCAACACCACCGTGGGGCCTGCTGGACCGTGCAACTCTGCAGGCACTACCCTCAACAGTCCTGCTCTCTGGTTATTTCTAGGCAGTGGCCGTTTGCCGTTCTGGTCAGAGGGGAAAACCGATGCTGAGCTCTGTGCTGACAAGGAAGAACAGTTTGAAATGGACCGAGAACCTACCCCTGGCAGGAACCGGAAAGTGCGCGGTGGGAAGAGCCAGAAGCGGAAGCGGCTAAAGAAGGAACCTATCAAGAAGACCAAGCGAAGAAGAAGAGGTCACCTGGGGATGTTCATGATCTGGGTCTTTGCATGGCTGTGGCACAGTGCAGTGTTCCTCCCGCAGGGCCTGGGTTCATCCTGCAAAGTGTCCATTTTCCCTGTCTGCGGCCCTGGCTTGGCTCTACCCCTAACCAGTGAAAGGATGGGCTGTTTCCCCAGGTTTTTCTGGCTGTGGACTTTGCTGGCCTTTCTCTTTAGCAACTTTCTGAGTTAGCAAACTTTGGATTTCATCTCCACTGGAAAAAACTCTTCCTAGCAAGATCCTTGTCATCTAAATGACGTTCCTTTCTTCTCTTGGTTTGTCTTTTGAGTGTCTGCCAGTGCTTCAAGCTTAGTCCTGGTGAAGCGAGACCAGGCGGAAGCTGAGCATGGTTTAAATCTGCTCCGTCCCTTCAGAACTAGCGTAGCCTTCCTCTGTGGTTCCTCATCTGAACTGCATTGCTAGTGGAAGTGCTGGCGGGCTCCGCTCCCTGCGTCAGCAGGCTGCATGCTTTAACATCAAGCCTGGGTGCAGGTCCTTAAGAAGAAAAGGCTGAAGTGGGAACCTACTTTATTGGTTTGTGTTCCTGTCACTCATAATAAACAACATCCCATCACTTGATTTAGCCCTAAACTTAGCCTGTTACAAATACATGAAAGACCAGAATTCCTCAGGGAAAATGGGGCAGCTGGATGTGTATATGTGGATCCTAGCCCAGAACTCCCCACAGTGTGAATACATGATGGTGTTGTCACCTGCTCTCAGTTAATGTAGCATGCGTTTTGTGCTGTTGTGGTTTCTATGTTGTCATTATGACACTTTAGGAAGGATGCATTTGACACACAGTTTCAGAGGTTTGGTCGATGGTCTGTTTCTGAGTTGGTGAGGCACAGTTTCATGGCAGAGGGCGTGTGGTAGAGTAGAGCAGCTCAGCTCAGATGGACAGAAGGTAGGGTTGCTGCCCCTGCTAGCAGTGCCCTCCTTTCTGGTATTCCATCAGGGCCTCAGTCTACTGGGATACACCCAGAGGCATGCTTCCCTGTCAGTCTCAGGGGCTTCTTCATCAGGTGACCAAGGTCAGCCTCAAGGGGGCCTCTGCAGGATATGATCTTTGTTGTCCCATAATACTTTTGTATTAATCTGTGTATGTGTATGTGCCCGCATATGTGTGTGCACACAGGCCACATGGATGTGTGGAGGTCAGAGGGCAACTTGCTAGTTCTCTTCTACCATATGGATTCGACTTGAGGTTGTTAGACCTGATGGCAAACCACTTTACCTGCTGAGCCATCTTGCTGATCTCAGCATGTTTTTATAACATTGTTTTTAGTCATCAAGATGGCTCTAGATTTTGCTGTCCCTATAGAATGCAAGAATCTGCATGTTGCCTGAGGTCACAGGCAGACAGATATTTGGGGGTTCAGAGACTGCTTTTGTTACTCCATTTACTCTGAACATATTCTAGAAGCATCTATATGAGTTACCTTCAGAGGACTTGGCAACCCAGTGGAAGCAATCAGAGATGGGCAAATGAGGAACAGAGACTTACAGAATGAGTATTTAAAGGGAACTTTTTAGAATGGCTGTGGACCAGCTAGCCCAACAATGGCTGTCTACCAATAAAGCCAGTAGATATTCAGTCCATGAGGCTGGATGTCTCGGCTGATCTTCAGTGTATGCTGGAATCGTGAAATAGACTCTAATGCTAGAAAAGGAAAGGACTTGCTAGCAAAAGCAAGCAGGCAAGAAGGGAGCAGGCTTCCCTCTGGTCCCCATTCTGATTTTACTCCACTGCAAGCAGCTCGACTGGTCTTGTTTCATTTTCTGGAGGAGTGACCCATACCTTCATCCCTGAAGGGTCTGTGTCCTTTGTCATCTGCCTGGATTAAGTTGTAGTTTCCTAGTGACTTCCTCACAGGACATGGTAGCACCTGAAGATCCTCACCCTTCCTAATTCTGTGACCTTTCAATACAGTCCCTTATGTTGTGGTGACCTCTAACCATAAATTTATTTTCATTTAATTTTGCAACTGGTATAAATTGTAATATAAATACAATAAATAAAAGATAGAAGCTTGTTAAAGGGGTTGCAGTCCACAGGTTGAGACCCGCTGCCCTAAATGAGCTCCTGCACTCCAGAAGTAAGATTTCTTGCCTCCGTTGTGGAGAAGCCATCCAGTTTCCCCTTGGTAATCCAGATCAGTCACCCCTCCAGACACTTTTTCCTTTCTAAGCCTGTTGGCTTAAGGGCATAAAAGCCCAAAGTGACCAGAAGAAGTCTGAGCTTCCAGTTCAAAGGGAAGTTTATTCTGGTTCCTGGCAGAAGCACTCTCTAGTCTAGAACCAAAACTTTTAGGCCATAGAACTCAGGGTCTCAGGAATAGGAACCAAAAGTTTTCCTAAAGGGTCATTAGAGGTGATAGTGAGTGGAACTACCCCTTTCCAGCCCTTAATTCCTGGACCCATGAAGCCTGGATCCCCTGGCTATGGGAGAAACATGTGCTGATTGAAAGCTTCTGGAAAACCCCTCTCTAGCCCTCCAGGCTGCTACCTAATTGGTACTGTAACTGTCTTCAAAAGGCCATTCCATCTTTCTATTAGGCTAGCTGCTTCAGAATGGTGAGGAACATGATAGTGGACCAACTATCACATTTCTTTGGCTGTGGACTGAGGGCTACATTCACATTGCCTCACCTGAACCCATGATACTCAGCCAAAGGGAAATGGGTAAAAGAACTCTCAGAAGAGGTTGAACCCTTTATGGTTTGCTTGTTTGGAGTTGGGCATTATCTAGTAGCTGGCAGGCTTGGTCACTTCTTACCAGTGTAGTTGGGGGCTCTTCCCTTCTGGAAGAAAACCTAGCCTAAGCCAGCTGCTGAAGGTCCCTCTCCTTTCCTCTTGTGTTTCTAGGAGAGCATCCAGAAGCCAAAAGCAAAAAGCTCCGCTACCAAGATGAGGCTGACCAGAACGCCCTCCGGATGATGACCCGGCTTCGTGTCTCTTGGTCCATGCAGGAGGATGGGTTGCTAATGCTCTGCCGAATTGCCAGCAATGTCCTCAACACCAAGGTACCTCCATCACCCCAGTCCCCTGGGAGCAGCCCTTTGCTATGCTTTGAGAGGTATGGCTCTGGTCTTGTTTCCCATTCCTAGAGGCTGCCCAGAACAGCCTTTCCCAGAATCCCATGCACTTGTACTACCAGCCTACATTTCTCCTAGCCTTCAGTTGCATGTGCACTCTGCCTGGCTGCAGTGGAGTTGGTCAAGCCATTATGCTCCTGTCTGCCCATTCCTTCTATGTTGTCTGCCTGTAGAGGCTTGGAGTGTTCTGTACTGTGAACCATTGATTTCCACCTTGGCTCTGTAATTTTGTACCCATGGACCTTGGAGTAGCTGTACCCTAAGGCAAAGACACTTCACATTTGTTTTCCTGGCCATAGCCCTATGCACTTATGTTACAGACTCACTGTAATGTCCCTGCTTTGCTTTCAGCCAGCAAACCCTTCCTTGCTTCTAGTGGTGACAGGTTCCACAGCTCAGCCAGACTTCCTACGCTTCACATTCTGACAGCACGTTGGGACCCCTGGCTCTACTTCCTGCCGGCATGATGTGCAACAAGGCATGAGCAAACTCATGCTTCTTTACAGAGGGCAGCAGGACATGAACTCCTGTCAGCAGGGTCAGGACCCCTGCAGGTAGTGATGCCGACAAGTACAGCAGTTCCTAAGAACTGATCTGTCCTTATCACTAGCACACCAGCCAGGCGAAGCCTGTGAGGGCCTGCGTTGCTTTCTCCATCCTATTCTGACCCATTTGTCTCTAATCCTGTACCCCACCCTCTCCTAAATTTCATCCCTATTTTTTCCTAAGGATGATAGGCGCCCATCACCATCCTGAACTCCATCTGCTACCTCTCACATGGCTCTTTATTGCAACACTGGTGGCAAGGACTGCCTCTCCTCCTCTATCATGTAGCCAAACATTCTTCACTAGAGTTTGATGACATCTTAGCAGAGTTGTTAGAAATATCACCTGTCTTTGAGTCCCTTCCTGTGTGGTATTTTCTGACATATTCTGAGTCTGCATCTTAGTTCATTCCTACCACTGTGATGCAGATGATACAGATGTTACAGATGTACATGATACAGAATAGCTCTGAGAACACAGAATGTATCAGTCTTTAAAACTCTCCCACCCCCTCCCCCATTGAGGTGATAAACACCTTTAATCCTAGGAGTCAGGAATTCAAGGCCAACCCTGACTATACAGAGAGAACCCTATCTCAGTGTGAAAAGAAAGAAAACACTATACCAAAGCACATTTACTCTTAACTTTACCTGTATAAGGCCTCCCTCTCAGTGCTTGCCAGAACACACAGTCACATAGGATGTTTAGGGCTTGACCTGTTTTCCTATACTCAGGCCTCACTTGGCACAATGTGGGTCGGCAAACGTGAGGTGTGAGCACTTTGACTTCCTTGGGTAAACAGGCTCCCAGGATACATTCGTTCCTAGTCCTTTCTGTTACCTGTCCTGAACATGGGCTCTGCAGATGCTAACTGACACACTCTGTATTTGAACTAGGTGAAAGGACCATTTGTCACCTGGCAGGTGGTGCGGGACATTTTGCATGCTACCTTTGAAGAGTCTTTGGATAAAACATCTTACTCGGTTGGACGAAGAGCTCGCTACATAGTCAAAAATCCCCAGGCTTTTATGAACTACAAGTAAGCCATATTCACAACTGGGTTGTGCCTAGACCCCTATTCCAGCATTCCAGCTAGCTCCCTTTCTCCCCCTTCACCCCACTAGTTCAGACTCAGGTGTGGAGCCCAGATGGAGTGACCTAAGTACAGTGGCTGTCCAGGTGTTGGAATCTGGAGGTGGTTCTGGGCACTTTGATGTACGTGATCCTATAGCTCACCCTTGGGAGCAGGTACAGAGCAAGGCTCTCAGGCTGCTGGTTCACCGTGCGTCTGCCCTGGTTACTCATGCATAGAGGTTGGACACCGACTGGTGCTACTGAGATCAGAGCAGCCCTAGGAACGCTGCGTGGAGCTCACTCTTAAGAGAAGCAGGACAGACAGACCGAGAATCATTGAACAAAAACACTGGCTCCTCTTGGCAGGACTTCTTGTCCCCAGATACTTTTAGCCGGGACCCAGGTCTTATGGGGACAGCAGGTACCCAGGAATCACAAAGCATCTCCTTGGCTACAAGGCCAACCTACCATCTCCTTATAGGCCTTCCAGCCCTTCCCCGGGGGCTAAGGGGGGAAAGCCAGAGAGGCTGTGAAGTTGGGGGATAACTACAGCATGCTACCAGTGCAAGAATTGGGTAGGGTGGGAGGGAGGGACAGAAGAATATTGATCTTGTTCCCGATCAGACAGGGAGCCTGGGAACATAGAGATTCTGCACTGCAAGTCACCTGCCCTGTGGGTCTCCACACTACATGCCTAGGGCCTTTCTTATATGAAGCTGCTACTTCTTATTTGTAGAATATTCTTGGTTCCTACCTGAAAGAATTTTCTCTGAAGGAGAAATACCCACTAGTCCTATTCTGAGGAAGAGGAAACACCCAGAGAGGTGTGTCAAGGTAGCTGAGAGCTGGCAGAGAGAATAAAGTCTGAAGCTTGGGCTCCCTAATCCCAGCATAGCCTGGGACAAAGAAAAAAAAGGGGGGGGGGAAGGTCAGCAGGCCTGGCTTCTGGCTTCCTGTGTCTGTTTCCTGGCCTCAGTCCTGGGGATGGGGTCATGTGCTCACCTGGAAGTGGGATGATAAATTAAAAAAAGAAAACAAGGTCAGCTTTCTCTGCCCAACCCTTTCCTTTCCCTGACAGCAGAGATGGTAGCTCTAGCTGGTGAGGCCTTTCTGGTGGACCTGTGTCTCCTTTGCCCTGTTCCACTTTCCTCACACACATGGACAGGCCGGCAGGCAGCCAGCTGTGCTGTGCCCAGCAGCTCGGATAGAAACTGGTAGTGTACAGTTGTTTACAAATCACATACACACACGCACACACGCACGCACGCTCGCGCAGTCCTACAAACCCTGTGATAGGGAAGAACTGAGGGGAAATGTTACTGTCCTCAGTCTCTTCATGTAAGAGAAAAGCCAAGATGGAAAATGTGAGTGTCGACCAGTCTGACTTGGACTGGGCACTGCTCACTACGGTGCTCATGCCCCAAGCTAGTAGTTCCACCCATGCCTAAGTGGATCACAGCTGAAGCCAGCGGCTTCCCATGTCCGACACGGGAGGAGGGTTGCAGCTTGCAGCAACTCTGGATTTTCTCTCCCCCAGGGTCTGCCTGGCTGAAGTGTACCAAGATAAAGCACTTGTTGGAGATTTCATGAGTCGGAAGGGTAACTACGAAGACCCAAAGGTAGGTCCCGTGCAGTGGCTGAGTCCAGTGCACTCTGAAGACAGGCATTGAGGGCCTGGCCAGTTTTCAGGACTGTTGGTCCTGACTCTGGGCATCAGTGTGAAAGGTGACCACGTATGACTTGCTACTTTCGAATGCTGTTGAGCTTAGGGTCTGTTTTGTTAAGTAAACAAAGAAACTCTTTAGAAATCGCATGCAGGCAGAGGCTTTGAAGCTGCTCAGGTGGGCCAGATGGAACTGACAGGAAGGGGGTAGCTATGTGGTCTCGGGCACTTCTCCCTGTGGTGGACCTGCTGCCAGGGAAGCCAAGGAGGCAAACATGGCTGATCTTGGGACAGATGGAGAATGTACCAGCCTTCACCACATGGAGCAAGCCTTCTCCCAGGTGAAGAAGACACAGGTGTAAGGGGAGTCAAGAGGGTCGGGAATGCTGAAGTGCACACACCAGGCAAATGCAGCCTCGTGAGGCTGAAGACCTCACCTGTCCTATAAGCCTAGCATCTACTCTGGCCTGAAATTTGCTGAATAGATGCAGCAAAAGAGGGGTTATAACCCCCTCGGACACAGCGGTGCCCCAGGTCTGTAGCCAGGTGTGACATGGGCTGGGGCCTGCACACGTCCAGGGAAGAAGCCTGTCTTCTCTGGGTGCATCTGTCTCAAGCTTTTAGGGGTCCTAAGCTACAGGAAAAGTATGAGGCTCAGTAGAGGCTTCTCTGACAGTGCTCTGCATGGGGCAGCTGCCCAAAGGTGTGCACGAGGGGCTGGAGTGGCCAGCTCCCGGCCGGCCAGGGAAGACCCAGCTGAGAGGAGGCATGGTGGGGCAGTGCAGGTCATGTTCGCCATTTCCTCAGGCTGGGGGAGGTGGGCTGGCAGTGTCGCTTGACTCATGGCCTCAAGTCCTGGCATAGCAGTGAACGTTCACTACTTGGTGACACATGGACTCAGGACAAGGGGTAGGAAAGACCGCAAGCATGGGGTTTCCGGGATGTGACTGCCAAAGGAGTTTGCCCATGATGCCCTTGGTGTACACACAGCCTCTCTCCCATGAGAAGGCATAACATCAAGCTCTTGTGTTACAGGTTTGTGCCAAGGAGTTTAAAGAATTTGTGGAGAAACTGAAAGAGAAGTTCAGCTCTGGCCTGAGGAACCCCAATCTTGAGATCCCCAACACACTGCAGGAACTCTTTGCCAAGTAGGTATATTGTCCTCGGGGGCAAAGCCTTTCACTGTGCAGGTTGGTAGCAGACATTAGCCAGCTGGTCAGTACCTGCCTGTCTGTACTTGGCTTTGCAGTTGACCCTTCAAGGACCACCCGATGTAAGGTGACCTGAGGTTCGCTTGTCCTGGCAAATATTTTTCCTCCCACTGAGTCCCTGCTGCCCGCTTAACTAATGGAGGCTCCATGTTATATGTGCCTTTTGCCAAGTGTGTTGGTTTTCTTATCAGATAGCACCATAGCCAGATGTCAGAACAGCTGCACCCATCCTGCACAACTTCAGTCCTGGAGAGGCACAGGCTTCTGTCCCCAGACAGGATCACAGAGCTTGAACACTAAGCAGGACCAGGGTTCCCACCAAGTTGTCTCATAACAGAGCCTGTGCTGTCTGGCTCAGCCTCTTGTGTGGAAGAGCATACTCGTGTGAGGAGAGTAAACCAGGCCTGTTTCCACAGCAGCGTCCAGATTCAGATGCCTCCTTCTCCCTCCTCATGGAGACACCCTTTGGTCTCAGTGTTTCAATTGGGGAACATACTCTAAGGTTTATTCAGTAATGAATATGGTGTCCAGTCTTTCAGATCTCCATGGTAATTGCCCTTTTTTGTGTTTGGTGATACAGAATTGTGTAACCGAGGCTAACCTTGAACTCCCCATATAGTCCAGGCTAGTCTCTAACTCTGAGCATTCCTCCTGCCTCAGCCTCTTAATCCTTGGGATTATGGGTGTGTCACCATACCCAGCTCCAGCTGTTTTCTGGGTTTTGTTCTTAATTGGCAGTAAAGCACTTGCCAGAATCCCCATGCCTGGATGTGTGGTTTATGCTCAGTGTTTGAAGGGATCTCTGTCTATGCCCATGCTCGTAAGTGATGTTTTCACATATGTGCATTCACACAAGAGGCCAGTTGTAATCCTAAAAGAAGACAAGTGAAGAATTAAACGCAGAGCTCTGAACAGTAGAAAAGAGCCGAGTTGTGGGTGTGGCTGATAACACTCACTTGGGTCCTAAGACTGGGGGCCAGGCAGGGCAGAAGATCCTTCCCATGTAACAAAAGGGGAATTTTATGTCAATAGATTTTAGGTAAAATTTTACTATTGCGGAGTTGAAGTTTTACCTTAGGTTTGGTGAGACTAAAACGGTTTTAACCATTAATTCTGTGAACTTAGATTGGCTTGAGTTTCAGGTGAGGTGGTACTGCATAAAGTTCACAGAAAGGAGAGGAAATGTTTTGTTCTTCTGCCATTGGCATTGGTGTTTGTTTGCATGATTTATTTGTTTTTATTTCTGTGATACTAGAGGTTAAACTGGGATGTTAGGCTGGGCAAAAACTATCCCAGCAAACCCTCAGCCCTTCAGTTTTGTCGGTGGTGGTTTGTTTATGTTCTTGTTTTTTGAAGCAGAGTCTTACTTATAGCCCAGGCTGGCCTTGAATTCATATCCTCTAGCCTCACCCTCCCAGATACTGTATTACACTGCATCGTCACATCCAGCTTACTTTGTTATTGACAGATAATAATGATATATATTTGTAAGGCACCTAATATTTGTGCTATAATTTGTATGTTATTAGTTATGATGCATAAGCGCAGTACATCACTGAAACTCATTCCTCAGCCTCACTGAAACCTTCTTCCCTCTGCTTGTCTTTCTTCCTGCCTTCAGTCTCATAGCACCTTCCTATTTGGTTTCCATGAGATCAGACAGACCTCCAGCACCTTCCTAAGAGCCAAGCTGTCATCGGCAGCACAGAAGGCAGGGACAGAATCCCTAAACAAGCTGGCTAGCTGGACTAGCTGCTCACCAAACTGCATGTGTTTGTGAGAGACCCCTGCCTCCATAAATAATGCAGAGAGTGATTGAGGACGATACTCATGGTCAAACTCTGACCTCCACACACATACACATACACTTGCACACACAGTGCGCTTGTAAATACTTATAAACAAGCACCTCCCTCCCCCACATACATCCTAGTGCCCCTGCCCATCTATGTGTAACCACTGTGCTTAGAAAGAGCACACTGAGCCGGGCGTGGTGGCGCATGCCTGTAATCCCAGCACTTGGGAGGCAGAGGCAGGCGGATTTCTGAGTTCGAGGCCAGCCTGGTCTACAGAGTGAGTTCCAGGACAGCCATGACTACACAGAGAAACCCTGTCTCAAAAAACCAAAAAAGAAAAAAAAAAAAAAAAGAAAGAGCACACTGACTTTCCTGCTCCTCTAGTCATAAGAGTGGACTTGTTAGTGGTGAAACCTGCTGGCGTTTCTTCATGTGCTGAGTTTGCGTGTCCAGCCTTTCAGCCATGAGTGGCCACTGTGAGCAGGTGCTAGCTCAGTGGAGGGTGCCCTGCCCCAATATCATGCTCTTTGCCTCCTACACAGATACCGAGTGTTGGCAATTGGGGATGAAAAGGACCGTGTCAGGAAGGAGGATGAGCTCAATAGGTAAGTGCCATCTCTCAGCTACAGCCCAGATCAGGGGTCTAGGGCCAAAGCCAGCCTGCCTCCTGCTTTTGTGAATAAATATTTCTTAGAACACAGGCCATGTTTATTTGATGTGCTGTCTATACTCTCCTTTTTGCACTGAGAGGTTTTAATAGAGCCCATGGAGAGGGCTCTTTATCCCGCCCTTTATAGAGGATGTTGACCAAGCCCTAAGTTCAGCTGTCATCCACCGGTCTTACATGAGCTCAACCCAACAGAAAATGTGTTTTTCTCATCTCATATAAGCAATATTTAGTGTTTGCAGTACAAAATGATCCTTTTTTCTCATTGGAGTCATGGATAGAAAAAGCATAGCTTTACTAGCTGGTTTAGAAGCTGGTTCCCCACCATATTGCCTCTTAACCATTAAGGTGTTATTTTGTGGAGACAGTGTCTTACTCGGTTTCTCACACTGGCCTGGAACTTGCTCTGTAGAGCAGCTGTCCATCTCAGCCTCCCAGATCTGGGATTATAAGCAAACATCTAGCTGGGAACATTGTGTGCGTGAGCGTGTGCGTGTGTGTGTGTACGCGCGTGCGTGCGTGCGTGCGTATGTGTGTCAGAGACACAGAGACAAAGACTTGAACAATTAATAGATCCTAGAAACTGCCATTTTATATGGTTTTGTGACTGCTTTGGCATTCATAGCAATTTTGTGGGATAGAACTGTCTTAACTAAGGATTCATGTGTGTCTGCTCACCGTCTCAGGAGTGCTGCTGTAGGCACAGCCTCCCACAGCCTCGTCCTTACTGTGTTTCAGTGTGGAGGACATCCACTTCCTGGTGCTACAGAACCTGATCCAGAGCACGCTGTCCCTCTCTAACAGCCAGTCCAACTCTTGCCAGTCCTTCCAGGTGGGTGCCGGCCTAGGGATGCAGAGCTCTGTGGGCACTCCCTCACTCTGCCCTGAATGCCTTTCATTCTGATTTGTTAAGAGTTTTGACTTGTGTGTTTGTTGCTGTTATGCTCAAACCCAAGGCTTCCTACATGCTGTGCAAGCACTCTCCTCAGCATGCCACCGCAGTCCCTGGTTCCGATTCAGAGGCCCTGGACCACTGTCTTGGTGTCTTTTCCTGTCATCATGATAAAGTATTCTAGTAAGCAACTCACGAGAAAGTCTTGTGCCAGAGAAGTCAAGAAAGCAAGAGCTTGAAGTACGTGGTACCTGCAGTTAAAAGACAGAGCAGTGCACGCTTGCTGAGTGTGCTGCTTAGGGCCTTTTCTCCATGGTTCCCAGCCAAGGAATGGAGCCACCCAGAGTGGGTAGTGAGCCTACCTCAATTACTGTGACGGAGATGATCCCTCCTGGGCATGCTCAGAAGTCTGCCAGGTGATTCTAGAGTCTATAAACTTGACATTTAACACTAGCCGTCAGCGGCTCCTTTTATTGCTGGCGCATGCCATGCTGTAGCTACAGACAAGGCCTGTGCCGTAGAGCTGGAGAAGGTGGCACTGCCGAAGAAAGATGCCTGGTTTGGGGGTTTGTTGTTGTTCTGAGATTTATTTTTATGTTTGTTTGAGTGTTTTGACAGCATGACTTATCTGTGAGCCACATGGAGTACACAGCCCACAGAGGCCAGAAGAGGGAGTCTGCTCCCGTGAAACTGGATGTGCACACAGTTGGTAGCTGCAATGTTGGTGCTGGGAATTGAACCCAGGTCTTCTGGAAGAGCAGCCAGTGCTCTTAACCTATGAGTTTTCTCTCTGGCCCATTTTTTGAGATGGTCTCACTATAGTCCTGGCTAGCCAGAAACTCATTGCGTATATCAGGCTAGCCTTGAATTCACAAAAATCTGCCTCTCAAGTACAGGAATTAAAAGTGTGCACCACTGTGCTTGGCAGGAAAGTGCTTTTGATACCTTGCTTCAGAGCATTGCCCTGGCCTGGACTGAACAGCAACATGCATTGGCTGTTCCCTAAGTATCATCTGCTTTCTCCCGCTTTTAAGTCACCTGAAACATTTGTTTCCCACAAGGACACCTAGGTCCCCTGTATCTGAGAGTGCCAGCAAGCACTTGTTTCTAGGTAGCACTTACTTTCTTGTGCCTTTTGATAGTGTTCACAGTTCCAAGTGAGAACCTGGTTATTGGTGTAAACTGTCCCTTGGCCTCCTGGGCATTGTGCAGCTGGAGAACACGAAGCCCTAAGCACGTCTGAAATAGAGAGTGGACAGTGAGGCGGAAGTCCCAAGCACTCAGCCTTGGCACACCAGTTCTTTGTTGGGCTCATACTTAAAAAGAAAGCAAAGCTACCTCAGCGGGGAGTCCAGGCCAGTGAGCCGCCCCAGAGAAGAAAGTAAACAGCTACCAGCTGCCCTCCACCTCCATCCCAGGGAGTTCTGGGCTCAGATGGAAGGTGTCTAAGTCCAGCTTTGTACCCCAAATGCTTAGGAAGTCACCTAGGAGAGACTGCCTGACCACCCATCCTCCAGAGGGAGCAGGGTGCTTCTGTGGCTACCAGAAGCCAGCACTGAGTACTTCGGGGCCATCCGTGACATTAGAGGCTCATTTAGTACCTCTTAGGATCCCCTGCAACCCAGGTTCGGAGACAGCTACAAAGATACTTTCCTGTGGCAACCGAGGCTCTCAGGATTCAAGTGGATAAACCCCACAGTCTTGGTCAGTGTGGTCCAGCACACAGTAGCAGGTGTCTGAGGGTTGTGCCCTGCAAGTGGTCAAGAGCAGAAGTCATAGAAGGCTGAGCCACAGTGCTGGCCACAGCTGCTTCTCCAATTTTGTGGTTTTTTGAGACAGGGTCTCTCTGTGTAACAGTCCTGGCTGTCCACCTGCCTCTGCCTCCTGAGTGTTGGGATTAAAGGCGTGTGCCACCACGCCTAGCTTCAGCCCCACTTTTGTAAAAAGTTGGAACCTCATTCTCTGCCCCATGCAGCCCATGCAGCCATTCCCCTGGGGTCTAACTATACACCCAGGCCTGGCTATTCCTCAGACTGCCTAGAGGAATCAGTGTGGACCTCAGATGGCTTCCAGGAGATCCCTCCATGTGACACAAGCCCCAGATGACCACCCAGCCCCTCAGCGGTGAGGTCACTTTGCTTTCTTAGTTTCACTCTTGCCTCAAAGCAAGTCTTTGGAGTGTCACTTAACTCTCGTGCCTCAGTGTACACTGTCACTAAGAAACCCCAGGATCCCTGGCGTCCAGGAGCCTCAGAGCCCTTAGCTGAGCCAGTCTTGCTGTGAGTGGCCCCTTGCAGTTCCGATGCAGCCATGGCTGGCTCCTCTCTAGCAGCTCGCCCTTCTGTGTGCTGTTCCAGATCTTCCGCCTCTACCGGGAGTTCCGGGAGCCTGTGCTAGTGCGCGCCTTCATGGAGTGCCAGAAGAGGAGCCTGGTCAACCGACGCCGTGTCAGCCACTCCCAGGGTCCCAAGAAGAACCGTGCTGTGCCCTTTGTGCCCATGTCCTACCAGCTCTCCCAGTCATACTACAAGTGAGTATGTCCTCAGGAGCAGAAGCTCAGCCCAGGAGGTTCTCTCCTGCCTGTCTCCCATGCAGGAGTGCCGCCGTGAAGCAAGTAGGGGAAAGTTAGTAGTTTTGTAAGCACTTCAGGTAGCAATGCACCGCCTAGAGGGATAGCCTTATACCGCCCCCATTCTTCTTTTGTACCACCTGCACAGGGCTGGGCAGGATGCCCTCAGAACCTCTGTACTGCCAGTCCCTGATTGCAAGTGTGGGAAGTCCCTCACAGCATGTCATGCCGGCCTCAAGTTAGCGGGGGCCACGTCTGGACACAGCAGGTCTACCACTAGTTCTTTTGGCCACTCCCATTGCAGCTCTTCCTACCCCCAGGTCCTTACCTGATGACTTTTGGGCTCCTTTGCTTCTGGGGTCCCTACTCTTTGGGCTCCTGTTAGAGGATTGGTGTCTGCTTACATCTGCAGGCAGTGACATTGGACACATGTCCAGTCAATCAGTCCTGTCAACTGTCACAAAAAGAGGGTCCTCCCTGGGTCATGTTGGCACGGGGCACTGCAAGGCCTCTAGCTTAGATGAAAAGACTGGCCCCCCTTGGATGTACATGGTGAGTCGGGAGCGGTGTCTGGACTACATTGGGCAGCAACACTGTCTCCCGTCACAGTGGCCAGGAGTGCTTCAGGCATGAGGGTGAAGGCTGTTTTGAGTACAGTGACTTCCATAGAGTGGCCTAGCACGGACTTCAAGAGCAGCTCTAACAGCACCTTCTTTCTGCCTTGCCTTCAGGCTGTTTACCTGGCGATTTCCCACCACCATCTGCACCGAGTCTTTCCAGTTCTATGACAGACTGAGGACCAACGGCATGCTAGACCAGCCCGATCATTTTTCTTTCAAGGACCTGGATAACAGTGACCCTTCAGATGACCTGGTGGCATTTTCTTTGGACAGCCCAGGAGGATACTGCGTAACAGCCCTGGCCCTCTTCTCTTTGGGCCTCCTCTCTGTGGATGTCAGAATCCCAGAGCAGATCGTGGTGGTGGACAGCTCCATGGTGGAGAGTGAGGTCATGAAGAGGTCAGAGCCCAGAGCAGCGCTGTGCACGTGGCTCTGCTCACAATTTGGGAAAGGCATGGTCATTTCCTCTCATTGCTGTGGGAGCACCAGGCTCACCTGCTCAGCCATCTGGTCTGAGTATATGGCTTATGTACACATCCTCATGGGAGTGTATCCATGAGAATGGAGGTGTAGAACCCAGAAGTTGAATCAGGGGCCTTTTCAACTACACTGGCTGGCCAGTGAGTTCTTGGGATCCAGTGCTTGGATTACAGACCTGTCCAATTTGGGACTGGGAGCTGCGGGGCAGTGTCCAGAGAGGTTTCTGTTGGTACACTTCCTAGGGGTCACAGGAAGGGCCACAGGAAAGGAAATATGAGCCGTGGCAGAGCCAAGCAGGGCCTTCATGGAGAGGGGAGAGAAAGGCTTTGGGTGGTGACTGAAAAGGGGACACATCAAATGATTGTTGTCCGTGACAACAGTTGTGACTCGGCACTAGGTGTGTGGCAGGTGGGCCAGGGCCAAGGCCAAGCACCTAGCTGTCTTCTCTTCTGCAGCTTGGGGAAAGATGGTGGCTTGGATGATGACGAGGAGGAGGAAGACCTGGATGAAGGCTCAGGGACCAAGCGCCAGGGTGTGGAAGTAAAAGCCCATCAGGCCTCACACACCAAGTACCTGCTGATGAGGGGTTACTACACAGTGCCTGGCGTGGTCAGCACGCGCAACCTGAACCCCAATGACAGCATCGTGGTCAATTCCTGCCAGGTTAAATTCCGACTGCGCAACACCCCTGCATCTACCCAGCTTGGGCCCACTGGTGAGTGTCCTGCCACAGCTCAGGTATGGGGCAGCCCCGGGGTTCCTGGCCCCGTGGCCAGGCACACAGCCCTGGAGCTCTGAAGAGTGGCATTGCTGCCCATAGCAGTCACCTCATTTTTCTGTCCATGCTTCGTGCCGCTGAATTCATTTGTGGTACCTTCAGAACCTCAAATCCCGTAGTTTCTGACACTGTTGAATCTTGTCCTTTATCTCTCTGTTGTCAAAGGCGACACTTCAGCTCCATTGCCACCACTCGCCTCCTTTGCGGCTGCTGATCACTCAGGAAGCTCTAGATAGCATAAACCTTTTCTCTTTGCTGAGAGAGAATGGGATTGGGAAGGCCCTGCCCTTCTCCACCCTGCAGCTGCTGCCTTTTGTATGGTCAAGGTGGATGGTGTTTGCTGTCACTTTACCCAGTCAGAACTCTGTTTTGTCTGAAGTATAAAGCACACAAAAATGCCATGCCAACCTGTAGGCTGTGATCTCAGCTAGAGAAGCCCTCCTGGCTAGTGAGCAAAAGCCCGGCTACATGGAAGGAGCCTGGGGCAGCACTCAGGGTTAAGGGACAGGGACGACATGAGGGTTAGGAAGGGCTCAGGACAGCTGCAGGGGGTATGTGCCTGTAGAGTTACATACCAAGAGTCAGCCTGCTAGGGACCAGTATGTCCCCAGAAGGTGACCTCATGACTCCTTAGGGAGCAGTGAGCTAGTGCTGGAGCAGATCTTGCCTCAGACAACCATATGTGTTGGTCCCAGAAAGGATTTCTGTTTGCTTATTTTTCCCTTCCCTCATGTTCTTAGGGTTCACAGCTACACCACTGGAGGAGCTCCGGGCTGGCCTCTCCTGCCTCCCTGCCTCCTTTACCAGCTTGGTGGATCCACAGCTGCACACCTGCTGCCCAGAAGAATTTGCCCACCAGATGGCACAGTCTGGGTACAGCGCTGAGGATGTGGCTGCCTCCCTAGAGATCCTGCAGGCTGTGGCAGCTGCTGACTCCTTTGGGGTTGACAGGGAGAAGCTGAGCAGACAGTTCTCCACCTTGGAGAAGA
>OZ030005.1:118352052-118542052 GCA_964023405.1 Apodemus agrarius | reverse complement strand
CAACAGAGTCACTCCATGGCTGTTTTATTTAGTGTTGTATCAAAATACTTGGGATAAATAACTTACAAAGTGGGAAGATTTATTCTGGAGAACTGTTTTAGAGTTTCAATCTGTGAGTGCCTGGCTCTGCTGCTTTGGCCTGTGTTTGTGCAGCACATCCTGGTGGGAATCTGTGTCAGAGGATTTAGAAACTAAAACAAGATGAAATGGGTGCATTTCAAATACATAAGCTTTCTATCTAGGAGACACATATTACCCCACAGCACCAGGAAGCAAAAAGATAGAGAGGAAGGGGCCATAATTCTAAAATGCCCTTGAAGGGCACGGCCAGTGATCTGACTTCCTCACACCAAGCCCCACTTCCTAAAGGTCTAAGCTCCAAACACTGCTGTGAGCTAGGGCTGAAGCTGTACTGCACTGGCCTTTGTAGAACTTTTGAGCTCTCTGTGATGGTTGATTTTGATTGGTCCCCTCGATGGCATTTAGAATCCCTGTGGAAATGTATTTCTGGTGTATCTATGAAAGCCTTTCCAGGTGGGAAACCCACTTTGAATGTTGGCAGCATGTTCCAGTGGGATGGGGCCCAGGACTGAGTAAAGAGCAGAAACAAGCTGAGAACCGGAGTTCCTCTCTGCTCCCTGACAGTAGACGCAGCATGGCCCGCCGCTTCAGGCTCCTTCCACCACAGCCTTCCTATGATGATGGACTGTACCCTCAAACTGTGAGTCAAGATAAACTCTTCTTTCTTTAAGTTCCTTTTGTCACAGACGTGAGCAAAGTGACTGTTACAACGTGTCAAGGTGTCAAGATGATGTAGTGACCACAGAAGTCGGAACGCAGAATTCTGTCTCCAGCCCTCAGTGGTAGAAGAGAGCATGCTCGGCTTGCACTCTAACCCCGGCCCTGTGATGCTGGGAGATGTTCCCCCATTGTCAGTGTGGGATAAGAGGTCCTTCTCTCCCATCCATCTTCTCTGGTTGAAGGAGATCTGATGCATGGCATATAATACAGAAAAAAATTAGACTGCCTGCTCCAATCCAAGAAGACCAACCAAAGAATTCTTACTAAGACCAAGAGATAGAAACATCCACCATCAGTGGAGAAGAGGGCTGGACTGGGTAGGTGAGGAATCCGTTATGCCTGCACTGAGTACAGGAAGCTGAGTGATCATGGACATTGCATATTTATCATCCTCACTCAAATATTTTTCCATACAAACCTATATAATTTTCAAAAGCAAATAAACGCCCACTTATATTATTAAAACATTACCCTCAGAGCTGGGTTCATGCTTCAGAGCGATTATCTAACCATTTTTCTAGACCATTTGTTGAGAGTTCTTTACATTATAGTGCTTAGCTCCTACTCTTGCCTGACTAACCTTTGTGAATGCACACTTCCCTACAAGGCAGCCCCCCACACCACCTTAGGTGGCTCCCTCTTGAAGTCTAATGGAGCAGATTTTTTTTTTTTTTTTTTTTTAGGGAAATTCTTCAGCACCCGAGATTCTTTCTTCTATCTCTTGTATTCTGTTGTTGATGCTTGCATCTATGACTCCTGAATTCTTTCCAAGGTTTTCTATCTCCAGAGATGTCTCACTTTGTGATTTCTTTATTGTTTCTACTTCCACTTTTAGATCCTGGATGGTTTTGTTCAGTTCCTTCACTTGATTGTTTGTGTTTTCCTGTAATTCTTTCAGGGATTCTTGTGTTTCTTCTTTAAGGGCTTCTGCCTGTTGACCCATGATCTCCTGTATTTCTTTAAGGGATTTTTGTGTTTCCTCTTTAAGGGCTTTTACCTGTTGACCAATGTTCTCCTGTATTTCTTTAAGAGAGTTATTTAAGTCTTTCTTGAAGCCCTCTATCAGCATCATGAGATACAATTTTAAATCCAACTCTTGCTTTTCCGGTGTGTTGGGGTATCTGGGACTTGCTGTGGTGGGAGAACTAGGTTCTGATGTTGCCATCTGGCCTTGGTTTCTGTTGGTAGGGTGCTTGTGCTTGCCTTTTACCATCTGGTGCTAGTTGGTATTCTTGTCTCTGACTGGAATTTGTTCCTCCTGTGGGCCTGTAAGCCTGTGTTCTTACTCCTCTGAGGTCAAAAATGAAAGCACTGCTGGGAGATCTCTCTCCTGGTGGGCTATGCACAGAAGGCTATGGAGTCTCCCTGCTCCCTGGTGCAAATGGCAAGGGAAAAACTTCCGTCCCAACTGCTCCACTGATCTTAGGCCCTGTGTACTCCTAGCTGGTTCCCCTCCAGAGAAAAGGTGGAGATCTCACCTCTGCACTCAGACGTGAAAGCGCTGCTGGGAGATCACTCTCTCTTGGCAGGCTGGTACAAATGGTGGTGGGAAGACTTCCCTCCCAGCTGCTCCACTGATCTCAGGCCCTGTCTGCTCCTGGCTGGTCCCCAGTGGAGCAGATCTTAATGGTGGAGCTTGTAACACATCACTTTGTGTTTTCTCTGGATTCTCCATCCCCTACATGTGGCAGGTCCTTGACACTGGCTCATACACTTTCTCTCCGAGGTGGCATCAACCCACTGGAACATGCCTGTCCTAGCTAAAGGGACAGTAAGATGACTTCAGGACGTTGAGTAAGTAAAGCTTTCAGTCAGAGACCTTGATTGAAAGGGGAAGTACAAGAATGAGGCACAAAGTAAAGCAGGCTTGCTCTATCCATCTAAACTGGAGCCAAGAGACCACCAGAAGCAAAAGGTAGATATGCCAGGATCTGTCTTACCATGCTAACCTAAGAGAGCAGCATGCCTCCTCTTTAACAAGAGGACCTTCAGAGCACTTGTCAACTGAAATGCCAATAAGACCAGAAGACCAGCTTTGCATAGTAAGTGGGACTCACCAAGCAGAACTGAGCCGCTCCCTCCAGCACTGGGAAGCTTGCTTTCATAATTTTTATAGATTTCTCTTTTCTAAGGAACTGCTCAAGCCTTGCTTTGCTCTCTGGGTAAATCAGCGGCTATCTTAGCCTGTGCATACATACACACATCAGGTTTCAAGATCTTGCACTTCCCAATGAAAGTCCATCTCTTGAAGATTCTCTAGTTTGGGCTTGATTTTGGAACATGCACAGCTTGAACAAGTATAATTGTTTGTCTGCTTAGAATCTATCTTACAGCAATAAAATGATACAACTATCCTCACCACCAGAAGACTATTAAATCAGAAAAACAAAACCGTGCTCCCTTCCCAACGCCATGCTGTCTGGCTAGCCCTCTCTGGCTCCCCAGAGTCTCCAATAATAGACACAACCAGGTCTGATCAAACAGATTAGACATTGACCCTGACACTGAGGTTGACTTAGAGATGTACAGTTACCTCATGCCAGTCAAGACGGACCAAGCTGGAAAGGCTTATTTCCCAGGGGGCTTAGATGCAAACCTGGAGTCTCTGTGCTCAGCCTTTGTTACCAGCCAGAAACACTAATTGCTTAGGCATTTGAATCCAGCCAGGCTGTGGAAAGCTCATTCAGTCAGATCTAAACTGAACTGGTCTGAAGCTGGTTTAGGCACAGTTGTTTCTAGTTACACAGCCTCTGTACTTGGCCAAGGTGTTTTTTGTTGTTGTTGTTGTTTTTTTTTGTTGTTGTTGTTTTTTTTTGGTCAGGTTCTGTTTCTGACACTTGGGATAAAAGGCATAGGTATTACCTTGTATTCTTTCAATAATAGCTTTGATGAGTTTCTTGTCAGTGTACCTAAATATTGGAATATCTGTGTCTCTGCTAGCACTAATCCACAGGGCCATAGTATTAGCAGAGGAGATGTTGGGGGCAATTGAGGTCACAAAAGGGAGCCTTCATGAGTAGGATAGGTGTTTTTATAAAAGGATCTCCTGGGAACTTTCTCATCTGCCATCCAATTGTGAAGACACAAAGGAAGCTGATAGCGTATAAGCCAGGAGAAATTATCCTTACAACCTCATGACAATGCTCGCTGGCCTGAGATGTGCAGAACCTGGAATTGTAAGAAAACCTCCTACTTACTGTCTGAAGGGACTAAGGTTCCCACAGTCCAGGTTTCTGTTTTCATGTCCTGCTCTCTTTCTCAGCACTCCCAGTCACATGGAACGTGTCCTCTTTGTAGCAACTGATCTTTTATTTCTTAACACGCTCTGCCCTTGTTTACCCCTGTCACTTTACCCTCCACACATCAGCACAACAAACTTCTACATTTTCAGTCATGCATTTGGTGTGCATACATGTTTGTATAATCTCCGTGTGTCTACATTTGTATGCAGGAACCAGTTTGTTGTCTTGTATCTCAATTACTCTCATTTAAAAATCTCTCTCTCTCTCTCTCTCTCTCTCTCTCTCTCTGTGTGTGTGTGTGTGTGTGTGTGTGTGCGCGCGCGCGCGCGCGCGCGCGCGCATGCGCACATTCAGAAATATTTGTGGATGTGTAGGTCAAAGGACAACTTGGGTTGTTGGTTCTCACCTTCTGCCTTGTTTAGCACACAGTCTTATTGTTTACCACTGTTAACAATTATATAAAAGCTAGCTGATCTGTGAACTTCCGGGGATTCCCCTATCTCCACCCTGAATCTTGATGCTCTTGAGGTATGAACACTGGGATTATAGATTGTCACTACTGTGCCTGATTTTAAATCAGTTCTGGGGATCTGAACTCATGTCCTCTCACTGAGCCATCTTTCCAGCCTTCTGAAACGAGGTCTCTCACTGAATTTGGAGTCCATTGGTTCGTCTACAGTGGTGACCAATGAGCTACAGGGATCCATCTATCTTCTTCTTAGCTCTAGGTTTACAAGAGTGCTCTGCCATAGCTGGCTATTGTGTGAGTGCTAGAGTTTGAACTCAGGTCCCCATGCTTGTGTGGAAAGGACTTTATTGATTGAGCCATCTCCCCAGGCACAACATTAACCCATTTCCTACTTTGGACCATTTAATAGAGAATGCTCAACCATTGTTTGCTTGGACAGCATTCTTTTATTCATTGCTTCCTCCCCCTCCCTCCCTCCCACCCTTTCTCCCTCCTTCCCTCCCTCCCTCCCTTCCTTCCTTCCTGCCCTCTGCCCTTCTCTTTCCTTTCTTCTTTCCATCTTCATCCTCCTCTTTTTTTCTCCTTCTCCTCCCCCTCCTCCTCCTCCCCCTTCTTGACATGTATCTGCATGTGTTGTATGTGTGAATGTGTGTATGCACATGCATACATGTGAAGGCTCAAGGCTAACACAAGTATTAAGTGATCGCTCTTGATCTTATTTGTTGACACAAGGTCTCTCAACTGAACGTAGAACTTGCTGATGAAAGTCTAGATGGACAGACAGCTTGTTCTGGGGACCCCCCCCCCATTCTGCCTTCTGAATGCTAGGATTACAGGCAGACTGCCATGTACACACAGCATTTTGGTGGGTTCTGGAGATCTCAGGTCTGTGTTGTCCAGCAAACTTTACCTGCTCAGTCATCTTCTGACCTGATGAATTCCTTTTAAATAATTCAGCTAATACTCTTATACTTTATTGACTACATATTGCATGCCAGCCACACTTCTAAGAATGTCTCCTTTAAGTAACCCATGTGATGGAGCAGGCAGGTGGTGCTGAGCACCCTTTCACTGGAAGGGTGTCTGAAGCACCAGATGGATGAGCAGCCTCCTGGGGCCTGTGTTCTTAGTGTTGGCCAACACAGCTCACTTCCTGCTTTCCCATGATGCCTGCACACCACTTTTCTTTGTCTCCTGCTCTCCGTGGCCTGAAGAGTTAAGAGATTTTGCAACTCTTTCATTGAATACTGAAGGCCACAGAGCATAGCATGATAATTGGGCTTGTTTTGTGGGGAGGAAACGCCTGTCGTGGTGTCAGGGCACCATGTAAAAATGTGTTTTTATTTCACATAAATTAGTCTCCGTGTTCACCCAGTGCTGATGTTGGCCTGGCTGCTGAACAGGGCTTGGCATTCACTCTGCCCATGGAAATGACTCATTAGCAGAAGCAGGGGCCTTGTCTGCATTTTCTTTTGTCTCTTTCGCCAGAGCAGAGAACACTGGTCTAATTGGAAGTCAGATTGCAGAGCAAATGCATGTGGCCTTTTGTTCCAAATGCTTCTTTTCAGCCCTGCCCATGCTAGCTGAGGGATGGCCAAGCACAGGTAGACTCCATATGCCTAACACTGAGAGCCTTGGAAAGGTGAACTCATCAAGTATTAGAAAACAAGATTCAGGGAATCTTAATAATAGTACTGAATCACAGATTCCCAGAATCATGGGATCTTAGCATTATATATTCTTAGAATCTTGGAAATAATGATAGTTTCCTTCCATTTGTCTGTTTCAACATGGTTGAGTGGTTGAGCTTTGCCCATCTCCAGTTGGTCTGCTGCTCCTTTCCGTCCACCTGACCTCACTCACACATTCTTGTTTTCATCTACACCCGGGCTGGAACAGGCCCTACGCTCTGCTGTTTTCTAGATTTGTAATGGTCGCTATGAGACGAAAGCAGAGCCTGTCATCTTCCCACAATGTCACCTTTCTACTGAGCATACTTCATTTATGACTCTGGCTCTGGTGATTTCCAATATTTTCAGATATTTGTTCATAATCAAATCCCTCCCCTCATATTTAGCATATACTGGATAAGGAAGAAATTTCCAGAAGTTTCTGGATCTTAAATGTCTCATCAAAGTACATGTGCTGAGGTCTTAGTCCTTACTGGGAGGTGGTAACATCTTTAGGAGGTATAGTCTTGATGGAATGGGGACTCTTCACCTTCTGGAGTAACTCTCCATTCTCATTGTCAAGACACTCACTGGGGACGGAGACATTACGATGTAAAGTCACATGTGTCTGTGATAGTACCTCTCTACATAGAATCTCTCACAGAATTTAGCAGAGGAAAAAAATGAGATTATATTCACAATCAACTCAATGGACAGGGTAATTTCCCAAAGATTTGAGCAAAATGCATACTGCAACATCCTTGCTCTAAAAGCCTTACATGATGCAGTTCCTACTCCTTTGTGAGTGTAGACTCACAAAGTCTACTCACTTTGTAGTTCCATGGCTGGAAAAAAAGCAAAGCTACTTCCAGCAAAGCATATGTACACAGCAAGGTGAATGGTGAGTGGACTGTCCTAAGATGTGCATGCCTGCAACCAATGTAGGCCCAGGAACTGCTTGCTCAGGCTACATCCCCTTCTCCAGGGGTCACTCCTGGAACTCCACAGCTCACAGTTGCCTCTTCCTGGGCCTCCCGTCGATAGAATCAATCACTCTGCAAGTTTTCTCCAAATAACCCCCCCCATTTAGCCATGTGGAAGAATCTTCATTTAAAGCAGGCAAAGCTAGGTCCCCACTTCTTCATGACAGATAATGACAACGACCCCCTTTGCATGTGTCATGTGATTGCCAGTGGGCCCCAAGTTAAGTAGTAGTTGTGTAATCTCTTTCAAAAGTACTTGTACATGGTACAATAGCTTGGTCTCTAGCTGGGAGCACTGCAGACAGCCAATTGTATTTGATTTTGCTTATTTCATTAATGAGAAACTTACTGATGAATTTATAGCTGAATTAGATATTACAAAATGGAGACTGATGGGAAGCAGTTTCTGAGGGTCCAACTTTGAACAGGGTTTCTTGTTCTTTCCTGTCTCTCTCCACTTCCTGACTGCCATGAGGTAAAAATTACGTCTAAGGTGATAGTCTGTCCTGCCTCAGCTCAGTGCAGCAGAGCCAGCCATGAGCCTAAACTACCATGAGCCAATTTAAGTGTCTCCTCCTTAAACTGGAGCTCACATACCCTATTCCTCACAGCTCTGCCGCACGTGCTTGCTTCCCTTAATCCGAGCCCTAGGAGAATTGAAGATTTTCCAACCACTGTCAAAGCATCTTCCCTAGGTGTCGGGTCCTCTAATGTCTGCATAGCACTAGAAGGTAGCGTGGTGGAGCAGAGCAAAGGCTATGTTTTGGAACTAAGTGGACACTAGTGTACTGGTAGATGTGACTGATACATCAATAGACATGAGTGGGAACTCCGATAGAAATGAAAACTTGCTACAGTAGTTGTGGATGCACTGGTATCCTAGGAGAAGTGTATCACAGTTTTAGCTACCAAGTTAACACAAGCCCGCATCATTAGGAGAAGAGAAGCTCAACTGAGAAACTGCTTAGAACTGATTGCCCTGTGGTCATGTTTGTGAGATATTTTTAAACTGATAATTGATAGGCTCAGCCCACTGTGGTTGTTACCATGCCTAGACAGGTGGGCCGTGCCTAGTCTATGTAAGAAAGCAAGCTGAGCAAGCCAGAGTAAGCAAATCAGTAGGCAGCATTCTTCCATGGTTTGTCATGTTCCTGCTCTGGGTTCCTGCCTTGAGTTCCTACCTTAGCTTCCCTCCTTGGTGGGCTGTAACTTGTAAAACAAGTCTAACCCTTTCCTCCCCAGGCAGGTTTTGGTGAGTGTTGTATCAAAGAAACAGAAATCAAACTAGAACAATGTGTGTGGGTACCTCAATAGATATGGATGGTTGTCCCAACTGATGTGAAAGGATACTCCAATCTACCTGAGTTGGTAGCTCAACATATATAGTAGGTATCCCAATAAGCATGGGTGGATACCCCAACACATGTGGGCAGGCAGCCTGATATATGTGAGTGGGTATGCCATCAAACGTGCCTGGGCACCCTGATTTGCTACTACCAGGAGAAGATGAACTATAAAGCCTGGGTTTAGGGGTCACTGCTGTGACCTTGGGTGAGTCCTTCATCTTCTGAACTTTATCTTTACAGAGTGTGAGCTCTAGCACTTAGCACCAGAAAGAAGAGACACTTACTCCAGGAATTGAGAAGCATTTGTCAAACAGCTAAGGCCATACCCTTAAGGATGTCACCAGCTTCCTGGAAGCTGTTGTCTCATTTGTGCCAGGTATCAGTAACACCAGCCTCAGATTTCCTGTTAAGATTTCATAATAAAAGGGAACCTATTCTCAGTGGCTTCAGAGGGTTAAGCCAAACAAACCTATTGGTTTTCCCTCCCCCTCCCCCAACTCACACACCAGCAGGAGTGCCATGTTGCATTGTTTTCCACATTAGTGGGGAGATCTGGGAAATCACAGATCCCTGGCCTGGTTGTCATCTTTCACTGCCTGTCCTCCAGGGAATAGGTCCCAGAGGGGTAACGTTCCTGGACTTACCTGCCCACTACACTTTCTTCTCTTAAATATTCATGGATTGACACTTTCGTTCTTGTCACACCTTATTTATGCTGGAAGTCGAGGCTGGATATCCTTTCCCATCTGTCTTGCTCATAGTTCATTTTCTAAGAAAACAAAACAAAACAAAACAAAACAACTGAAAATGTTTATTTCTCTAGAGCTTCCATCTCAGGGGTTATTTCTCATGCTGCTCAGTGTTTTGACACATCACATTTGTTCTTGGGAGGAATCATGCCTCCCAGATGGCATTCATTCATTCACTCATTCATTCCCTCAATTCATAAAACATACTAAGAACCACAGTATTTATTGACAGCTGGAAATAAGTCCCTAATACCCAGAATCACTTCCTTTATGCACTACTGATTTTAATACTTTTATTACCTTTTCTCTTCCTTCTATGTAGCCCTGGCTGTCCTGGAACTTGCTCTATAGACCAGGCAGACCATGAACTCCAAGATCGACCTGCCTCTGCCTCTGCCTCTGCCTCTGCTTCTGCCTCTGCCTCTGCCTCTGCCTCTGCCTCTGCCTCTGCCTCTGCCTCTGCCTCTGCCTCTGCCTCCTGGGTACTGGGATTAAAAGCATGTGCTACTACATGCCTTGCAACTTTCTGGGTATTTCATATCCAGCCATTTATATTTCTAACTATCAAGCAAAAACGCTGTATCATAGTAATTTATAGATGAGGAAACTGAGTCTGGAACTCATTTGATTAGCAATGGCAAGTGTGTCAGTGGACATGGTTCTTGTTCTCTCTGCTCAGACTCTGCATTGTAGAAGCGAAGACTCAGGTAGGTAGGTAGAGGACGCTGCCTCCTGTCTTGAAGAACAGAACTCTTTGGCCTAGGGCCGTGGTTTTCTGATTTGAAAGTAAAAGAGAGGTACAATTCACGCAGGATACAATTCATCTACATAAACAGAATTGTTCAATATTTTACAAGTATATTCACAAAGCTGTCAGAAAACAAGATAGCAATCTAAGTTTAAGTATTTCTGTTTGCACTAAGAGTCACCTCACATCCATCAGTAGCTGTGATTTTAATAGGAATGTCCCAGTGACATTCATGTGCTACAGGTTTAGTTTTTAGATGGTGGCGTTATTTTCAGGGCTGGTTGAAACTTTAGGAGGTTTGGATGGTGCGGGTGACTGGTGGAGAACTGCTTGGGGCATAGGCAGTCCATTCCAGCGTCCCTCTGCTTCCTGGTTACCCTGCTCCACCGTGTTCTCTCTGCTGTGACATTCTGCCCCTCCAACGTTGATGAGCAATGGAGCCAAGTGGTCGTGGACTGAAGCAGGGGACTTAAACAAGATGATCCTCTCAGTTGGTTGTGACAATAACAAAGAAGTGACAGAGCCCTTGGTGTCCACCCTACTCCTGTTCTGCCTTCCTTGAGCTCTAAGCAAATAACTTGGACTCTGAGTCTTGATGCCTACTATAAATATTTCCTGCTAGTGAGTTGTAAAAGCTGATGGTGTTTCACGACTGGTTTCTTTCACTGGGATGGTGTTTCCTGCTCACCTGACTGGTAAGAGGTATTAGTCCTTCACAATTTAGAATTGATCCTCACTTCTGTAGCCCAGGGTGGTTTTAGCTTGCTATGGAGCTCAAGCTGCTCTCCATTTTTTTATCTTTCTGCCTCGGGCTCCTGGGTGCTAGAGTTATAGGAGGGTGTCTCCCTGCTTGGAAGTCCTTATTTCTCTTTATTGTGGAGTAATGCTCTATTACATGGAAATTTCTAATTGTATTTACCCATTAATTAGTTGGTGGCCATTTTGATTTGTATTTCTTTTGTGTAGTATGTGTGTTTCTGGGAATTTGTTCACCTCACCTAAGCAAAAAGAGTATTTTGGGGCAGTAGTATCCTTATCCTTTTCTTACCATCTTTATCTCTGATAGCTCCTGTCATTCTTGGCTTTAGTTATCTGAGTCCCATTTCTCTGTCTCTGTCTCTGTCTCTGGTTTCCTTCCATTTCTATGGTTTCCCTCACATTCTCACTGTTGTTCTAGCCCATGGATCTATTTGTAAACTTGATATTTTTTCCTAGTTTCTTTCAGTTTTGATTTTGACTACTCGCGGTAGGAGGTCAGTTGACTGACTTTAGACCTCTCCATTCTCAGCATGTTTACAGCTTTAGCTTTCCTGTGAGCAACAAGCCCTGTGCAGTTTTGTATGTTGCAATCTTAATTTCATTTATCTGAAGCTATTTTCATAGTCTCCTTGTGATTTCTTCTTTGAACCATTCATCACTTGAGAGAATGTTTTTAACGTTACATGTATTTATGGATTCTGTAAATTCTCAATTGCTGATGGCTTTTAATTCCATCCACTGTTCTGGGAAGACTCCTCTCTTCTTGGTGCCAATCTTGGTTCAGTTCTCTGGGGTGCTTCTGGGGCTTAGCATGAGGCTCTTGGGAAGAACCCCACCTTGCTGGCAGGAATGCTTCTGGGATGCAGGACTTTAGGTCTCCAATGGTCTGCAGGTCTTTTGGTTTATAGTGCTTTCCAGACCTTACATGTCTTCGTTGGTCTTTCTCTTAGTTCTTCTATCAGTGAGAGTGAGGCAAGGAGTCTGCAACTGTTCATCCGGACTGACTAGTTCTTCCTTTCATTTTGCTTGGTTTTGCTTCATTATTTTTTTTAAATACATATATGTTAATGTCCATCTTAGCATTTTGAAATATCTCTAGTAAAGAATTGTTTGGTCTCTTATGTATATGTGTGTTGTATCATTTTTTAAATGAGAATTTCATACATAAATACTATATTACCTAATTTCTACCCCTCCCATTTTCCTCTCAAATTCAGGGTCTCTTCTTTATAATTGGTATGTACGTATGATCTATCTATCTATCTATCTATCTATCTATCTATCTATCTATCATCTTGCTAAGTCTATTTAGTATATATATATATATATAAATACATACATATATGTATATATAGATACATATATATATATACACATATACATTGTATATTCGTGTGTGTGTGTGTGTGTGTGTGTGTGTGTGTGTGTGTGTTTGGCTTGCCATTTAGGATTAGATAATCTCTCAGGGGTCTCATTTCTGGAGAAGACAGTTTGATTGTATTTCCCTTTCATCAGCCACTAATTGGCTGTTGTTCTTCATCTGGTAGCAGGGCCTTATGAGACTTTCCCTATCCATGCCTTTCTTTTTATTTTGCTTTCCCAGGGAACCGATGTGGGGCAAGTGCTCTACCACTGGGCTATATTCCTTCATCTCTCTCCGGTCTTTTCTCTCCATCCATTTGTTTCTAGGAATATAACCATGTCTCCTGTAGGCTGCCTAAACTTGACTGGGCTGACAGTCCTTGGTATTCAATTGCACTGTGTGATGAACTTCACTTGATGCTATTACTGTCTGGGACAGCTTAGCTCTGCTCTTTCGTGTTTTGCTGCTTGTTTCAGATGTGTGCACTCCTCTGGTCCTTCATCACAGCTGTTCTTATATGAAATGAGTTTTTCCTGGGGCTGAGTTTTTATTCTTTCAACACTCAATATTTTAGTTGCTGTGTAGTGCTCAATATTTATATACTGCTTCAGATGTGGTCAACAGTGGTTCAGATGTAATGGAATATAAATACTTCATACTTTTTCTTAGCTCCCTACATTTGAGAATTTCATAGATGTATACAGTGTATAGAGATTATGCTCACCCACACCTTGATCTGTCCCACTCCTTTCTGAAGCCTCCTATATGGGTTTCTCTATCCACCAATTCTGTAGTATTATTATTCTGCTTTTCATACTCTATGTACTATGAATACATTTTCAATTAATTATTACTTGATAGAATCTACTTTAAAGGAACCGAGAGACAGAGAGGAGCAATTACATGCTCACAGAGATTGCTGAGTCAACCTTACTGCTCTGTCTTGCTTTCCCCACCTCTTTTATTCTGTTGAGTCATCTGATACTGTTCCTTTATTTTGACACTTCATCTCTGCCCAACTTCTTTGTGATGTTATGCCTAACTTCTTTGTGATGTTATTGTCAAATATATTATGAAAGTGATAGGCTCACCATGTGTGTGTGTGTGTGTGTGTGTGTGTGTGTGTAATATGTTTATATATCCATATGTGTTCCTGTGTCACTTAATAACCAGGGGGCTGTGTTCTAAGGAATGCATTTATTTTTGTTGAACATCATACATCCCTAATCAGGAATAGAAACAAATACCCTGCCTTCTTGGTTACACATAGATGAGGTACAGCTTTCTGATTTGGAGCTAAGGATCAGAGTCACAGGTATACTATAGCTTAAACTCTCTTAGATTTTCTTAAACTAATGCTTCTCAGTTGACTGTGAACAGTAGGACAATTTGGGAGGACTTTGAATAAAACTTTTGTTTCTGAAAAATAATTTTTATCTGTGTAGTTGCTTTGGTGGGGGAGGATATGCTGATCCTAGCACACTAGAGTCATGGTCATCCTAACTTGTTGGTGGACTGAAGGTGGAGTGAGGATAAAGAGAAGCAGAGGGGGAAGTGGAGAAGCTGTGTAGGCATGAGCTTTTGAGAGCACAGTTCCATCAGCTGCTCTACTTACCCAGGAGACACTGGATCGTGGGAAGCAGCCCAGACTTTCTGCTTCTATTCTGCCCTACTCTACACCAATACTAGTTTACATATAAGAATGGTGAAGTGGGTGTTTGTAGACTGGGTCCAGGCCTCTGAGCACTGACTTATTTGTGTTGGGGTTGGTCTAGCCTGTTTCACATCAGAGTTTATTAAGTGATAAGTGAGAGCAGCTTGTTTACACCTAAGACTGTGACATCAGCCTGTCTCATCAAGATAGCAAGATGATTAGACGATCGATCTAACTTCAGGCTAATATGCTGTCCATAATAAACATTAATTAAACATTTAATTTACTATCATTTTGCTTGCCATATACATTTTAAAAGGGCACTTGGGGCTTTTTTTGATAGGTTGAGAATCTTAATAAAATAGACATAGGAAAG
Source organism: Apodemus agrarius (assembly GCA_964023405.1). NCBI lineage: Eukaryota > Metazoa > Chordata > Mammalia > Rodentia > Muridae > Apodemus > Apodemus agrarius. The sequence goes on along the minus strand of OZ030005.1, from coordinate 118,527,892 downwards.
CCTGAGTTCCTGATTTTTTTCCTTTGGGTAGAATCTGTGGTCAAGTGAGCATCTGTTGATAGTTTTCTGTCCCTGCGGTGGTGGTCAATTGTTTATTTACATATCTGTTTATTCATGAATTCAGTGCATTTATATTTAATATGTATCAATTCCGCACACTCCTCCGGTCTAAAGGCTATCTTGTTAAACAAGGAGTTTGCCCCATGGGGACATGTTTTAAGCAGAGAGGAACAGTAAGTGAGGAAACAGATCAGCAGTGTAGATTAATAATGTGGTTAACCCAGGAAGTAAGGCGAGCAGGACAAGGGATAAAGCTAGATCGTTTGTAAGAATGCATAATCATGGAAGGGCTGGCTGCTATACAGGGGTTTCAGAGCCGATGGCTCAGAGATGAGCAAGGCATACACAAAGAGCCTGGGATACCACAATGACAGGCTTGCATGGGTGGGCCTCCATGCAAGTGAGCTGTTTATGACAGACAGGAGTCAGGATGGAGAGGCTGCTGTGGTCTGGACCATACTCTACAAGGCTTGTTCCATTTGTTCAATGTGACTATTCTGTGACCATCTGACTAGTCAATATTTTGAGACAAAGACCAAAACTCAGAAGATTCCTTAATGCCCAAATCAAAAGCCATGGCTGTTATGTTACCTCAGGATGATGGGTATCACCGGAGAAGAGCTTGGTCTCAGCACAAAGGAAATTTATTTGCCCCAGAGTAACAAGGGTCAGGGAATAGGAGACAAAGGCAGGAGATAGAGGATAAGGAAGAAAGGAAAACGGAACTTGGAAGATCAGAAAGAGCTATTTACCCCCAGAGGGGGGAAAAGGCTTGCTTTTGGATAGGGAGGACATAGATGTGACCCAAGGGCAAATGGCAGTGTATAAAGGTAAAAAGGGAAAGGTGTTAGGATGGGGGTTTAAGGTTGCTTAGACAGGTTAATTAGGGTGGCCAAAGGGGGCCTTTGATTGTTTGGCTTCAATGTTTTAATAGCTGCAGCTTGGCAGTCAGCCTCAAGGGGAGGAAGCAGCCACATAAGGAAAGAGACCTCGGGGCTAGCTTTGAGATTGCAATCTAGTGGGTTTTAACAAGGCGGAGAAGATGAGGAAAGAGCGAGCCTGCCCGAGCTCTGGCCTGCTGGAGCCATGCTTGCCGTGCTCAGGCTGGCTAGTGCTCCTTCATCAACTTCGCCAGCGGCAGGGGGATGGCAGGTCTGCCTTGTATCCTGATTGTCTATATCTGGTCAGCTTAGAGAAGCGGACACACACCTTAGGCCTTAGTCCATCTGTGCTCAAGACTACAGAGCAGAATTTAGGACCCTACAAGTTCAAAATAGAGGGGTCCATATCTGATGGGGACCATTTCTCTCTGCTGTAGCATTTTGCTCCACCATCCTGCAGGGAGGACGAAGAGCAGGGCCTGGGATGGTGTGTGTGTGTGTGTGTGTGTGTGTGTGTGTGTGTGGTCTAGAATGGTGGTGTCTCCCAGAACTCCCTCCCTGGTGAGCTTAGGTCTGCTCAGTCTGCTATGGTGGCAGGTTGGTAAGGCAGGCTTTTAATTCCTGCAGTAGCAGCAGGAGAGGCAGGTGGCTCTTTTTCTGTGAGTTCTAGGCCAGGTTAGTCTACAAAGGGCGGTCCAGGTAAGCCAAGGGCTACATGTAAGTGTGGCCTTGATGCAAAGATAAATTTAAAAGTAATTAACTAATGGTAAAAGAATTCAAGGCCTTTCTTACCCCAGTAGTTTGAGACCAGCTAAGTTACAGGATACCATCTAAAAGAAAACAAAATAGAAGCAACAGAACCCCGAAAAGAATCACAAAAGTGGGGGTGTTTAGGAGTCCCAAGATTAGCCCAGCTGAGGGGAACAGCAGCTCTAAAGCTGGCAGTGGGTGGAGGTAGCTCCCTGATCTTAGGGTGCTTTTACAGGTGCTCTGAGACATTTTCTCCCCAGCTCCTTATCTCAGTGCAAAGGGCAGCCTGCCCTGTATTTATCTTCCCAGAGAGACTACTCTGCAAATTGCAGCTCTCTGAGACTTGAGTGCTACCCACACTCCCAGGTGTGCTGAGTTCTGGGTCACAGCAGAAACCCTTGTTGAGCTGTTAACTGGACTCTTAGTATATTTTGCTTCCCTAGACCTGTGTTTGGTTAGACACTGGGCTCCTTATAGATTTGGGCTCAGGAAATGATTCTCTGGGTCCTGCTGAGTTGAAGATCAGGAGTTTGGGAAAAACAACCCCCAGGTGAAGGGCATTTTTTAGACTCAGGACATCTGCTCTGAAGGGCAGATCATTCTGTAGAAATCCATAAAGCATGGGTTAACTTTCATTTCCAATTAGCTCTGAATTTTCTATAAAGATATAATCCTTTATTAAGTTAATGAGGCATAATAATTATTAATTGCTAATTATTCATAGTCGCTTAGTCGATTTAAAAGAAATGATACCATTTAGGGCAAGATTTAAAGACAAGCAACTATCAAAGGGCCTTTCCCCCCAGTATCCAGCTACTCTGTTCAGCAGCAAGAAGACAAGTTTCTTACCCAGAAGGTATTATTGCACTTTTAATTCTGTGCTGGAAGTCAGCACACTGTCGTGCATCCTTGACAACCTCCTTAGCTGCTCTACTGTTCTGTTTCCACATCTGAAACAGGATATGCTGGGGTGGGGCATGGGGTGATGGGAATCAAGAGCCCAACATGGCAGATGGTGAGTCAGGGTGAGAGAAGGAATCTGTGAGGAACTGCTTCCTGATCTGACTTTGAATACACAATAAGTTTCTAATTCTCTTTCTCTCTCTCTGAGAGTAACAACAATTAATAAAGGGGTCATGACATTGAAAGAGAGCAAGGAGAGAGGGTTTGAAGGGAGAGAGGGAAGGGAAAATGTTTATATTATAATCTCAAAATAAGAGAAATAAGAAATAGAGATACAAAACTAAAACAAAGAAAAAAAAGAAGATTCTCTCTTATCAGATATGTCTAAGTTTGTGTCAAGTTGACAAAGACTAACCAAAACGATACATGTGTCTGTGTATGTGTGTGAGTATGCATGTATTCATGCATATGTGTATGTGGTATGTGTATGTTTTATATATATGCATGTACATATGCATGCATGTTCATGTGTATGCATGTGCACATACTGGTGTATGGGTGTGTCTATATAATCATGTGTATGTAATTGCATGCATGTTTATGTATATGTATGTATATGTGCATGTGTGTGTACCTATGTGTGTATATGCGTATGAACACATATAAGTCAGTATAAAAGTGTGTTTTATATATGTAATATGTGTATGCATATTTCTGCATATTTGTGTATGCATGTAATTGTGTGTATGTGTATATGTATGTGTGTATGCATGCATGTTTTTGTATGTATATTGTGTTTATAATGTATATATGTGCATATGTGTATATGTTTGTAAACATGCATGTGTTTATGTGGTTTTGTTATACATATATATGTATGTGTACGCATGTAAGTGTACATGTGTGATTATGTTTATGCTATGTATTGTGCATATGTATGTATATCTTTGTATGTATGCATATGTATATGTTTATGCTGTGTATGTGTGTATATTTGTGTGTATACATGTGTGTGACTTCTATATCTTTATTTCCAATCATTAAATTTCTCACTGAAGTCTATGGACCCTGTCAGTGGCCCAGGCAGAGGCCAGGCAGAGGCCAGGCAGGAGTTGTAGCAGAAAGTCTTTTACCTGGAGCTTGTGAGGGCAAAGTTATCATTTTCTAAAATATTAGTGACAGAGAGCATTCTAGGTACCAGATGTGACACTCAGCTCTATTATGCATCACCTGACTTGCCCTGAACTGTTTAACATTCTCTTCACTTTGTTGAGAGGATATCCCATCAAGTCTCAAGTCAAATAGCCAGTAAGTATGAACCCCAAATATGCTTTTTCCGAGACAGCATTTTTTTTTTTTTGGCTGTCCTGGAACTCACTCTGTAGTCCAGGCTGCCCTCGAATTCACAGCGATTTGGCTACCTCTGCCTCCCTAGTGCTAAGATTACCTTATTTTCAGGACTCTGCTGCCCCCTTTCCTGGTATCTGAGGGGTGCTTAGAGGCCATGAGTGAAGGGCTGTAGCAAGAGATATTAAGGAATCGTGAGATTCTAAGTCCATGAAAACTTTTGAGGCTAAGGTACTATTAGTTACTCACTTCTCCCAAATGGGACACCAATTTTTGTCTTTGTAATTTTTTTATTTTCTATATTCTTTTTTTACATTTCAAATGCTTTCCCCTTTCCCAGTTCCCCCCCTCACCATATGTCCCATAAGTCCTCTTCCCTCCCCCCAATCCCCAATCACCCCCACCCATTTCTTTGTTCTAGTACTCCCCTACCATACTGGATCAAGTCTTTTCAGGACCAGGGCCCTCTCCTTCCTCCTTCTTGGATGATTTGCTAATTGTGACTTGTGTATTCATAGCTTCTGGGCTAATTAATATCTACTTATCAGTGATTGCATTTCATGTGTATTCTTTTGTGATTGGGGATGATATTTTCCAGTTCTAACCATTTGCCTACAAATTTCATGAATTCATTGTTTTTAATTGCTGAGTAGTATTCCATTGTACAAATATACCACATTTTCTGTATCCATTCCTCCATTGAGGCACATCTGGGTTCTTTCCAGCTTCTGGGACACCAAGTTTTGACATACAAGAAGCAAATGAAACTGATTATCTCCTACTAAGTTGACAATTTTGCCCTACAGAGTAGGGAGGAGCTGATACAGCAAACCAGCTCTCATTGATAGCCATACACAAGTCAGTCTGAGAACTTCCCATTGCGGGTTTCATCTATGGGAAGTCGAATGGTAGAAGGGGACTGAACAGCCCCATAAAGAAGCAATCACACAAGCCTGAGATGAGCCTCATTTCACAAGACACCTGTCAGCTCTACTGAGTAGTGGGCAGCAGGAGGGAGGGGTCTCTACACATTTCCCTCCAGACAGTTGGGACTTACAGTTAGCTTGTCCTTGTTGTTTGTTAATAGTGGCCTTTTCCACTCTCAAAAATGTTCAAGTCTTGATGTTGGCCTATATTATTGTTGAACCCAAAGTATGTTTCCTTAACCAGGGAAATACCCATTTACAGGTGTGTAGAAAACACAAAAACCCCAATATAGCGAGTGAACCTTGTCTAGTATTAGCTTTTATTGGAAAAACTGTCACCCACATCTCTCTATATTACCACACATGTTTAAATAAAGTATTGGATGACACAATTTTGTGAGAGTGGTAAAAACATCATCTGTAGGCATAAAAATATTCACTTATAAATAACATATCAAAGTATTAAGTTGAAATGGCATAGGGTCTGGAATTTGCTTTAAAATAATCTGGTGACATTATGGATAAAATAAATATAAACCCAAGACATGATGCTAGCTGCTCAGGATGATTGGTCCATATGGGGCTGGTAAACTGTCTCCTTGTACACATTGGAACTTTCCATAGTAGGAATGTAAAAACAGAGTCCTCTTTATAGTCCAGTTATTAAGGGAAGAACTAGCCATTGAGTGTTCTTATTACTTTTCTTGTCTCATTAGACTGGCCTTGGTTGGGCTGGACAGAGAGAATACTGGGACATGGAGGGGGTGTCTAGTGAGGTTTTTAAACAAGCCCATGAGCTACAGAAAGTTATCCTTTGGGGAATAGGATTGCAAAAGTGGGTACTCAATAATTAGCACATCAATTCCTATTTCCAATACATCTTAGGGGACCTCTTGTGAGTGAAGAGGTGTAATTCTGATTTGGGGTAAAATTCAAGGGTTCCATACATTCACAGGAATGGAGAAATAAGCCATTAAAGGGAAATCATGAATTAAGGACCAGTGGGATTCATTAAGCAAGTACTATGTAGAGGAAGGGACATAGCTATTAAATCCACACGTCTTGTTCTAAAATTCATAGCTGTGCTGTCTTAATCATTCTGAACTTTCTTATCTGACATCAGAAATCAAACCCTTATTCCTGAGGACCATTGACTGACAGGACTTCCATAATATATTTTAAACATCTGACACGTAGTAGGATTGGTATACACTTGATCTCTTTCATTCCTGGGTTTGCTGACATTGTATGCTTTAGGTGTCAGTAACTCATGCTGTGTGCTTAAAGATGAACTGCTCCTGATTTCTAAACCTAGCGGAAGAGGGAGAAGAAAGGTTATTGTAGTCAGAGGGCATGGAGGTCATCAGGAGAACACTGAGTCAACTAAGCAGGGCTCATACGGGCTTACAGGGACAGAAGTGTCAAGCATGGGACCTGCCCTGGTCTGTACCAGGTCTTCTGCCCATGTCACGGCTGTTCATTTTGTCTTCCTGTGGAACTCTTAACAGTGGGAAAGAGGGTGTTTCTGACTCTTTATCCTGGTCTTGAGACTCTTTTCCTTCTATTGGATTACTTTGTCCAGCCTCTGTAGGAGGGATTTTTTTTTCTTGCCTTATTGCAACTTGTTTTGTCTTGTTTGGTTGTTGTCTCCTGGAGGCTTACTCTTTTCTTAAGGGAAACAGAAGGGGAGTGAATCTGGGGGAGAGAGGAGGGAGTAGGGAGCGGGGATGGAGGAAGGGAGGAGAAATGGTGGTCAGTATGTATTGTATGAGAGAAGAATATTTTCAATAAAAGAGAATGTGTGTTCATTATTTAAGAACCTAGTAATGTCTACTCATTGTAGAAGAGAAAAAAAAATCACGGGAGTGTGTAAAGGAAAATAAAAACCTCCCAGAGTCTCCACAGACCTCAGCAGCAGGCACTGCATATCCTGTTCAGTTTTAGTCTTCTCCCACCTTTCAGTAAAATAATTGAGGTCATTTGAGGTGTAGATTTTTTTCCGTCTGATTTTTTTCAACATGTTATATGAGTTTTTCCTCCCTGGGGATTTTTTTCAATGTTTAACAATAAAAGCATGCTGGAGTTTGAAGTTGGATGAGCTGACATAGGAGAATTCGTAGCTCTGCTATGTCTTAGGTGTTTGGATAAATCATGGGTCCTTTTGTTTCTGGGTTACTGTGGGAATTAAGTGGCCTAAAGCCTATCCATTCCTGGGCAAAGTGCCTGCAGTGGTGTTTATACAGTTCTGGTTGCTGATATTGGTGTTGGTTACAAGGCTGTGTCATTGCAAATGCGTAATTCTCCCCTTGCCCCACGCCCATGCACCTGAATGAGGAGGGACACAAATGCTGGAGCACTAGGGGTCATACTGTGGGACGATCTCCTCACTCTGTGATTCCGGGTTCTCTTGGCTCATGAAAACTCCAAGCTAGTGGCCAGTTTGTGTAAATGGAGGGAAATAATGTGACCTCAGATATATTCCTGGCTCGCCCAGAAACCAGGCCTTCTTCTGCGACCCGCATCAGCCCTTGGTATGTCTTAGAATTGCCGCTTGCTGCTCAGTTTTGAGAATAGTGTGTTTAAACAGCAGGGTCAAGCCAGCCTCCCTGTAGTACTTTATCGTGGCCCTGTCATTGCTCTGATCCACAGCATGTCCTGAGGGCAATCAGTCTCTCAGGAGCATTCACCGGGTTCTGCTCTGGCATTTTGCTCCACTTATATCAGGATGTGAAAAACACCAGACGGATCTGAGTGCTGGTGTGTTGGAGGCTGCATGCTGGATACTCCTGGGAATGATCAGATTGTCCAGAAAACCTGCACACAAAGGGAGCTTCTTGATTTTCTTCTATTTATTCATGTTCACGAATACCATCAGCCTTTCAACTTCTATGACACAGGTAGTGAGATGCAAGTAAAGGGTTTAAACGTCTAATAAAACATGGGTGTGCATTGCAGCTTTGGTTCGCAGTAGCTGTGTGTCATGCAGTGAGCTGCTTCCCATCCCTAGGGCTGCCCTTTTTCATTTAGATAATGGGGGACAGGAGAAACTCTGACTTCTGTCGGTCTATAATTTTACTACTTCATTTCTAAGCCAGTCATAGAGCTTCACGTTCAGCGCAGCACAATGTTAGAAATAAGCTTCATCAGCTCAGAAGCATTGGGTCACAGATAGAAACATCTCCCCAGACTGGTCTAGAAGCACAGAATTGTTTGGCAGGGTGGGAACTTTGGACTGGGTGGATAACAACTCCAGCAAGTCTTCAAAGACTCAAGTTTCTTTGAAAGCTCCCAGCAATCCCAAGGCTCGCTGCCTCCTCATACTTCTGGAGACATTTTCTGCTGCTCCAAAGGATACAATGGATGAGAAAACATCAGCTCAAAGAGAAGGTTTCTTCTGATAGAGTTGCCCTGAGAGAGAGAAAAAGTTTCCAAAGCTTTCCTCATATGCCAAAGTTTTATCACGTGCTCTATCTCCACAAGACAGACATTTTAGAGAGGTAGGATCATCTTGGAGCAAACATCCATCCAAGGATTCCACAGTGTGCTTGGTGGTATGTCCACAGGGGGACCTGGAGCAAAATGAGGCTCTACTCTACTTAAGCAAAGGAAGTGAAACTGGGAAGGGGGAGGAACAATATTAATTTTTTAATGATTTTATAATTTTCTTCTCAGATGATTAAATAAAAATAAAACTAGTTAATACACATTATATGTTTAATATATAGTAGTACATTCATGTGTTGAGACCTGGACAACTGATTTATCCCCTGTGGGTCTTTTCCTGTCTGTTTATAGTTTTGTAATATGAGTGTGTGTGTGTGTGTGTGTGTGTGTGTGTGTACTCACATATGTGCTAGTGCATGTGTATGTGTGTGTGTGTGTGCAGAGTAGAGTTCAGTCTTTGGTGAGGTTCTTCAGCTGCCGACTCTGGTTTGTTTGTTTGTTTGTTTGAAAGAGGGTCTTTGGGACCTGGGGTTTGCTGATTGTATCAGTCTGACTACCAGTGAGCTCCAGAACCCACTTGTCTCTGGTCTCCAGAGCTGGAATCACAGGTATGTGCCACCATGACCAGCTTTTTATGAGGGTTCTGGAGATTGAAATCGGGTCTAAACACATGGGCAGCAGACACTGGGATTACAAATTGTACACCAGTGCATCCATCTCTCCTTCATCTGTACCATGACCTGGAAACAGATGCTTATACCATGAATCTTTCACAGACAAGGAACATGGGGTCCACTCATGATCACAATCAAAGTGTCCTGACTCAAATGCAGGTACAGCTGCGCAATTCCAAAGCCTAAAGTTTTCATTTCTATCTCATTCAGGTTTGGAGAAAAAAGAGAAGAGGCACAAATACCTGCAAAACACCAGCTATGCTCCACTAGTCTAAACCCTAAAAACAAGCCAGCTAGTTGGTTTTTGGCTGTGGTTCGTCCTAGTTTATATTTTGGGAAGTTAAGTCTCAAAGGTATGCTTAACTTGCCAAGAATTTCATAATCAGTAGAAAGCATTGATATAAGAATATTTGAAACAGTAGTTTCAGAAAGAGAATTATAATGCCAAGAAAGTGTTAGTGAATTGAGAAAGACCAGTCAGGAGCCGATTTGATGCAATCACACCAGGGCCTTTATTCAAGCTCTAGTTTGGGCTCGGCCCACTGCCAATACACAGGATGGTTTCGGTGGAGAAGAACCCTGAACACTTATGGAGTAAGGTTTTATAGAGAGTGGCAAGAAGGGGTGAGGGAGTCTATCCTGACAAGTATCTAACTGGAGTGCTACTATGGCGTTTAGTATAATTGTCTGGTGCTGGGAGTCAAACCATAAACTTCTGCTTCCCTCTGCATTGGTGGTTGTTAGACAGGGGGTGCGCTTGTTGTAATTGACCTGGAAATTATGGATTTTCTGGGGGAGATTAACCTAGAGAGGTAGGTCCTGTTGGGGTTCGCCTAAAAACTGGAGCAAGGCTCAGGTTTATTGGGGGGTAACTTGAAAAGTGATGCTAGAAACTAGCCTGTTAGTTGACCTAAGTTCAAAACTGGTTCAACTCTAAACTCTAAACTCTAAAATGGGGTCTGAACTTAAAAGATTTGGTCTCTGAGAATGTTTTTATCTTTAAGGAATAAGAGTGACCTAACATTAAGGAAGTTTGTTCCTTTTTTTTTTCATATCTGGAAAAAGATGCAACTCATTAGCTCATCAGTGACACTCAGGACTCAGGATGTTGCATGTTTCTGCCGTGTCATGTTTAGTGTACTAACCATGTCTCTCTTCAGGGCACCTGAGCATCCTGGTCCTTGTCCAGATTTGTTCTAATGTGGGAAAGGGGGAGGGGAGGATCAATGGATGACTCTGGAGTATTCCTCTTTCTGTCATGTCTCCTCTGTTTCTCTGGAAGAATCAAGGTCTCTAATGACCACTAGTTGGTGTCCCCTTATGAACCATTAATCAAAATGGCTATGGAATGACCTGGTTAAATCCTAGCTGCAAGAGAGTTGAGAAAGGTAAGTGCCTATATTTTAACCCTCTTCTGTTGGCAGGTTTGAGCAGCTGGTTATCCTAGTATTGTATCCTTATTTCTTATATCCTTATTTCTTATAATCATTTTAACTTCCTATCAGTGAGTTTCCCTGTGAGAAAATACAAATAAGAAGTAAAGAAGCCCTAGTTTCTTATTCTGTTAAAAAAAATGGAATAGAGCCTGTCTGTTATAAGGCTTCCAATTTTTGGTCTTGATACTGAATTTAGAGACATAAAAAGATGTGATTCAGGTCCAACCATGCAGTGAGCCTCCTACCTTGAGATATCAGGAAGATGAAAAGAAGATGTGTTGAAGCCTAGTGACCGTGTACTTAGATCAGAGACTCCGCCTCCCAGGCTAGGTGAAGCTTTCCAAGCTGTTGAGGTCATCTTAATTCTCATCCTTTATTTCTTCTTAAAGATGTGTTCTTCACAGTATTATACACAATGGGATATTATTCAACTGTAAAAAGAATGAAATTCTGTTATGAGTGGTGACAAGTATGGGCCTGAAGGTCATGGAGTTACATGAAATAAGCCAGGAAGAGAAGGACAAATACTGCGTGTTCTAGGTTGTATATGGAAGTTGAAACATGGATTGAGAAGGAAAGGATAGAAGGGTGGTTACCAGAACCCAGAAAGCATAAAGGAGCGAGAGTGTGTCAGAGACCAGTGAATGGGGATTGGGTACAGCTTGGTGGAGATATTGCTTCTTATGATCACAGGAGGACTGACTGACTGACCTGGATACAGGTCATCCCTGCCCTAGACCACGATTTGCTTCCTTTCCCTCTACAGGTGTCAGAACTGATGGACATTACAGGCTATGCTGACTGTGACCATCTATGACTGCCCATAGATTCAATGACTCCTACTTGGAGTGTGCCGTACTCTCAGATGAACCAATCCAAGATAACATTAAAAAGATGTGTAGATGCAGGATAAAGGAGGGATAATTCCGCTGCTGCTGCTTCTGCTGCTGCTCCTGCTGCTTCTGCTGCTTCTGCTGCTGCTCCTGCTGCTTCTGCTGTTCCTCCTGCTGCTGTTACCCTGCTCTGAGCAGGCCAGAGTCCACTTGTAATCTTGTATCTGGTTTATTATTGCATTGAAAAACCAGCTTTTGACCAAATGGAGGACCACAGTACCAATGAGAGTTGGAGTGATGTCATACAAGATGTACTGATGGCTGCAAAACTGAGGCGGATGGCTGGTGTTCATAAAGGCAGAAATTTTAGTTTAATTTGTAATGATCAAAGCAGTCTGAGAAAGGATTGGACTAACTGGGGATGTGGTAAACTCCCTATTGTTGAAGGTATGCAAGATGTAACAGGCTAATTGGCTGTTGCGGGTATTGAGGGCTATTTTCAGAGTGTTGAATAGCAGCTGTGTCAGTCTGAGTCCCAGAAGCAGATCCTGAGGCAAGGATTTGGATGCTGGTAGTTCACATGGCTGGCAGATCCCAGGAACACTGGGAGCAAAAAGGAAATGAGACAGAAATAGGAAGAGACCAGCCATACAAGTGTCAGAAAACTGCTTACTGCATACGGTAGACAAAGGGCCATTTGGGACACCCGCTGTGGCAATTTCCCCAGGTAACAAGGAAGCACAGGCGCTCTTACTGGGAGCTCTGGGGTATGATCACACAAGGCACTTTCCACTATGCTCTGAGCATTCTGGTGTGGCTGGGGAGGGGACAAGAGGATGACTCCCACTAATGGAACTGTCTTCAGGGAGCCCTCGGCCAGAGGGACTGTCAGCTCAATACAGGCACCTCCTGGAGGAGCAAACCCCTGAGTTTTGTCTGAGCGCTGGGTGGGATTCTGCCTATAGAGCGTCTCCCTTAGCAGGGTCATGCTTTTGTAAAGTGGGGTTTGAAAAACAATCTCTAATTCCCACATGCCCTGACTCTTATTTTAAACAGATATTTGGTCTGCTTCATTACTTTACTCTTGCCTGACAGTGAAGGCAGATCCCTGGGTTCATCTGTGCCATCTCTTCTCACACCATCTGCCCCAAGAAGGCTGTTCTTCATGGTCACTCTAGTGGCTCCCAGTGACACTGAAGAGCATAAAGATGTCTTTGGGGAAGAGTTGCCAGCTACCCATGGCATGATGAGTTCCTGTGGGTAACCCCTCAGCACCTCCACTCTTTTTTTTCTTTTCCTTTTTTCTTTCTCTTTTTTAAAGACAGGGTTTCTCTGTGTAGCCCTGGCTGTCCTGGGACTCACTCTGTAGACCAGGCTGGCCTCAAACTCAGAAATCCACCTGCCTCTGCCTCCCGAGTGCTGGGATTAAAGGCGTGCGCCACCACTGTCTGGCTGCACCCACACTCTTAAGCATTTCTTAACTGCTAACATGCTTTGCAGCATCAGCTATCCCAGGCCTTCTAACACCACCACGGGAGAGACATAGTCAAGAAAACGGTTCAAGTTTATCCCAAGTTTCACAGAGCATCTGAGGCTTGGATAGAGTCAGACCTTGAGTTCAGGTAGCCTGCCTTCCCATACCCAGGTCTCAGCTGAGGCAGTGTGGCTTCAGAGGCAGGTGCTCAGACCTGGGGCTGGGCAGCACAGAGTAGCAATAGGATGTGGGCAGAAGAAACTTGGGGCAAGGGGTGGAAGGTACAGGAAGAGGCAATTTTCATATGGAATCACATTTCCCACTTTGAAATAGGAGCTGAGCAACAGTGAGGGAGTGATAGACAGCCTACCTAGACAGGAGGGAGGGATATTACACGGCTCATATTTAATTATGTAAAATCCCATAATCCCTCGGGGAGCTCAAAGGACATGAGATGGTGACTTCTTTTCTCTCATAACCTCGAGTCACTTTATTAAAACGACAGCGAGACTAATACAGTGAGGAAGGAAGAAAGAATTCTATGGCCAAAGGATCGGGAACAAACGTATCCTTTCCCCCTCTCATGCCCACCCCTTTCCTCTGCTGCCTCAGGCTGAGATTCCGGTCTGAATGTGAGCATACGTGTGAGGTGTCCCAGAGAACGACACCTTGCCTTCAAAGGCTGCTGTGACTCTGATTTTATAACTGGTTCGAAGGGAGGGATGGGAAATGGAGGTTGTGGAGGCAAAGGAGAAAAGGGGAAAGAATGACAGAGAGACAGAGTGATAAAAGGTAGACGGAGGCAGGAGGACAAAGAGGAGGGGACAGAGGAAGAAAAATAAAAAGAGGAAAAGAAGTAAGGAGAAAGGAAGGAAGGAAGGAAGGAACAAAGAAAGAAAGGAAGGAAGGAAGCACAGTTGACAGACTTGTCTCCTTCTGAAAGTCCATCTCTGGAGCCTTCACCGTACGCTCACAGCAGTCAGCATGCTCCTCAACTTGGACAAGGAGACTTAGCTCAGCTAAAATGTGTTCTTTAACTTGAAGCCCCACTCAAGCTGACTAGATTGTCCATGAAAAGAGAAATCTGGGAACAGAAGGGACACAAGGGATGCCCACAAGGAAGAAAGGCCACATAAGAATTTGGGCGGAGAAGGCCAGCTAAAGCCTCATGAGAAACTAAGCCTTCCTGACAGCGTGGACTTGCAATTCCAGAATGTAGAACTGGGAGAAGATAACTGTCTGCTTTTACACATGCACATGTGTATCTACATGCATGCGTGCATGTGTGTGTGTGTGTATGCATGTGTGTGTGTGTGTGGTGTATGCATATGTGTGTATGTGCATGTGTGCATGTGGTATATGCATATGTGTGTGGTATATGCATGTGTGTATTGTATACATATATGTGTGTAGTATGTGCATATGTGTATGTGTGGTATACACATGCATGTGTGTGAAATGCATTTATTTGTGCATACAGAGGCCAAAGGAAAATGTCAGATGCCCCACTTTATCATTTTCTGTCTTATTTCTATGAGATGGGGTCTTGAATGCCATCTGGCTAGGCTGAAGTTAGGCTGGCAGCCAAGCAGCCCCACCCTCACCCCTCTAGCCCACCTGTCCCTGTCTTCCACTGTGGAGGTTTATAGGGGATTGATTGCATGGCCTTGGTCAACTTTTATGTGGGTGATGGGGATTTGAACTCATGCCCTCATGCTTGTTCATTAGGTACTCTTAACCTACTTACTCATCGTCCCAGCCCGATTTCTGTCTGTGATGCTGCCCTGTGTGAGATATGTTGTCAGGGATGCCTAACAAGAATATAGACCTGAGTGCGGAGAAGTTGGGTACTGTTGTAACAAGTATTTATTTCAAAATGTAAAATGACTTTGGAGTTGCATTTGAGTTAGAGGCTGGGACAATTTTGACGTATATTCTAGAATAAAAAACATACAAATAATGCTGACAACCTTGGTAAAACAAAACAAAACAAAACTGGATGTTAAGGTTGTTTCAAACCTTGTAATGGAAGCCTTTTCAAACTCATACATGCAGGAGCAAGCTAGAAGACCAGCTGGGCTAGTCTAGTAGCTGTGTCTCCGTAGCCCGCCATGGTTTCCATTTCCTTATAAAATGGAATAAAATGACCTTACTTTTCTGGATACTGTGGCAGAACAGTGGTGGGTGAGCTGTTTGCTTTAAAATTCTTGCTGAACTCCTTTCCAGTTGACTTGGTCTCAGTACGCCGCATGGCTGCGTGTGTCCTACACGGCTACTGCTGGATCCTTTGCAAGAGCAACACATGATCTAAACTACAGAGCCATCTCTCCAAACCCCCAAGTTTGTTTCTTGTTCTTTGCTTTATTGCTGCCATCCCAGACTTCCAAAACGGTACCTGAACAGAATGAATTCTCTGTGTATAAATGTTACTGACCAGCCAGATGTGTGGTAGATGAGAAGCTGTGAGGGGTGCCAATCAGACCAGCAATGCTCCTGTCTGCGCAGGAAAATAAGCTCCACTCTCCCTCTCAGTCTGCTGCTGGCATCTCCAGGCATGGTGCATGACTCTGTGATGCTTTTGTAGATACCTTTTAACAGTGATTTAGGATTTTTTTTTATCCCCAAGAAGACTATTAGACAGCCAGTGGTGTGGGTAGCCCCTTCAAAACTGCCCCTGGCAGCCTGACACATGCTAGCAGGCTTTGGCAATGAAATCCTTATTTTCACTCTGCATGAGTAAGTAGAGACTGCTCCAGTGTTCCTGAGACCTGGGGAGAAACGGATTCCATTCGCCACACAAAAGATTTAGATTAGATGCAGGGAAGGCACTTTGGGTGTAAAAGAAACTCATCCCATGGTAGGAGTGCAGAGAGTTTTGCTGGGTGCTAAGGTCATGATGTGGCCTTGGCCCTGGATGCTGAGATAATCATTCTTTGTTCTCTAGTGCTTGAGTTGTTAACTTCTGCTCTGCTCGGGAGAGGCCTTGGAGTGGAGAGATGTGCTTTTCAGTTGCTTTTGCTCCATGTACATTCTTTACTCTTTCTGGCAACTGTGTAGCAGTGGGACAGCAACCAACTAGAGAAGAAAGCATGCTTTGCCGAGCAGTCTTACTAAGGCAGTGTCCTGACATGTATCAGGTGCAGCTTGCAGCCAACCAGAAGCTCCTACAGCCACCACCCATCGACCAGGACCGAAGGAGCAGTTGCCAGCTCCCCACATACCTGCTTTCATCAGGTTCTACTTGATACATTGTTACAGTGTTAGAATAGCAGTCAGCAACATGTTTTTTATTCCGATTGCTGGGGAGCACCAGGTAGAAGCCTGAGTGCTTGCAGTTGCAGAAAGATCCAGTGGTCCTCCTGAGCCCTCTCCTCTGTTTCTCTTTGCTCTTTCATGTTTGGTGAAACTGTGGTATGAATACCCTGATAACATCTGTGGTAGATGGAGAGTGCTGCAGACAGCATCCTGAGCCCCCAGTATGCACACTTTCATTTCACCCTCAACTGCACCTGTCACAGCTGCATTTGGGGAATGCAGAAAATTCAAGCTCAGAGAAGAGAGAGGACTGGCCAAGCTCACACGGCTCCTTGGCAGAAGAGTGCTTTCACTCTAACCCCAGAGCTCGGCGTCACAGTTCTCGAGGCCAGCAGGGCATGTGCCTTGAATATGTTTTGCACACAGGGTTGTTTTCCTCTATAGATTAGTGTTTTTGTGAATTTTGATCTTTTCTTCTAATTGTACCCCATATTTTTGCACTACATGGTTTACTAATGGAAATACACGTTCTAATTTTATGAGTAGAACAGAGATCTGTTTGAGAAAAATGTAACCTTTGGAGGCTCACACTCCTGGGTGACATGTGAACCCTAAGCATTGTTACTCTGAAGGTCTGTGCTGTCTATTTAAGATGCACGCTGAGTTACATGTGGGGAGGGTCTGCCCCATTCTCTCTCCAAGTTACAAGCGATTTGACTATACTGATTAAGCTTATGTGTACTTCTTTGTTTATTAATCTAATTTATTTGCTTCTTAGGCAGTGTTGGGGATTGAACCTAGGACCTGTGATTGCTACATAAATACTCTATCACCAAGCTATGACCCTTGCCTGTTTAGCTTTAATTTATCGATTAGCACATTAAGTATGAATATTGCATCTGGCATTGAATTTGATATCCCCACACATGCATGCAGGATGCTTTGATCAGTTTCAACCTCTCTCTATTTTCCTTTCTCCACCCTTCCTAGCCTCTAAGAATCAGGTTGAGGTGATTTCCATTTTAGCATCCAAGTCACAGAGAGAACATGAGGTTCCTGTTTCTCCATGTCTGTCTTAGTTGACTGGTCAGCTGGGCCTCCCGTTCCAACCATTCTCTAACAAACAAGCCTGTGTTCTTTCTCACAAGAAACACGCAACTGGGTGTGTAAACCACCTGGGCGGACTACATAGTTTCAACCAGGTGAAGGAAGTGAGAAACAGATTGAGAGGTTTTCTTGAGTTAGTATGTAGTAATAAATGGCGAGTTTGAAATCAAGCTGTCTGTGCCCCCTCCCATCCCCAAGTTCAACCCTTTAACCATGACGTCACCCAACCAATCACTGGTGTGAACTGTTTGGACTGCCTAAGGTGTCTCAGTGTTGATTTCAAAGCAAGAGAAGCAGCAGGCCCACCACCCTTCTCAGTGGACATAGGGAAACCAAGACCTGGGACAGGAAGGGAGAAACCAGTGGTCTCCTGGGCAGGAGGCACAGAGTACGGGTCTGTGTGGGAGCTGCAGACTGCCAGTATGATAAGCAGATCCTCCCTCAGCTGCACAGTCTCCCTGGCCTTTGGAGAATTCCTTCCTCCCTGGAAGGCTGTGATGTTCACATTCGCACACACACTCTGCAGACAAAGTTTTTATCTCATTAGTTAAAGAAAAAGTAACTTCTGAACTTGGTATATCTGTGTGATAGACTTCAAGTAAATTGTAGTTTTATTTATAGCTCCCTGTCTTCCAGAAACTTAAGCGGCAATATGTTATTTGGCTCATAAAAAAATAAAATAAAATAAAATAAGATGACACCTCGGGCAGCACTGTAACTAATTAGGGAGGCTTCGAAACTGCTGTTAATTCCAGACTCTGAAAAGCGCACCGGCAGTGCCAGCAGCCAGCCCCGCGATCCCGAGGAGGACTGCCTCATGCAGCTGCGAAGCTCAGATTTCACATTAAGTCAAACAATTATTTTGACGGGTTGAGTGAGCTCCGCAAAGTGCCATTATAATAAAATCCTTCAATTGCCTTGCTGAGGCGCTGGCACCGGCTGGCTGACGGCGGGGGCTCTCCGAAAGCCTGGCAGCCAGCATCCTCCTCACTCGGGTGCTGCCAGACACTTACTGCAGAGGATCCAGAGCTTTGGGGGCTGGAGACAGGGCAAGGTGGGTTCAGGAGTGACAGCGGTAACTGAAGGCAGCCAGAGTTGCTTTGATTCTTTTCTTTCTTCCTTTTTTTCTTTCTTCCTCCTTTTCTTTTGTTTTTTTTTTCTCTTTTTTTCTTTCTGCCTGCTAGCATTACTGCTATTTTTGTTTATTTTGAACTAATTTTGAATGTGAAAAAAGTTACAAATGTAAGATCGGGGATGAGAGAACTCTTGGGCAGCTTCAGCCCCACCCATGTTGTGACTCATACTTAACCGGGGTGGGTTTCCTCTGGACACTGAAGATTCACTGTTAAGAAACACGTGGGGCCCCCATTGCCTTGAAGCAAAAGTTAGGTGTGGAACAGAGTCAGACCATGCCGTGCAGATGGTCACAAGCACCAGCTGTGTTATCAAGGCTCCAACTACAGAGCTCAGGAGGCCAGGCAGCCACTGCTGTGCTAAACCTGAGTTCATGATTCAATGGGGGAACTGACTCCAGTGCTCTGGACTCTAGAGGGTAGAGAAAGAAGAAGGAACTATAGACATGATCATCTGAGATCTGACAAAGCCAGTTTCGGGTTTGTGTGTGCTTTGCATCCAGACTCTCAGTTAACTGCGGTGAAAGAAAAAAGGTCTCTTTCTTTGGGGTAACCTAAAAGGGTTATGCCATTAAGGTTTGTGGAATCTTGTTCGAGAATTAATGGAGGGTGGTATGGCCATTCATTCATCTGGATGATTGCCGGACCATTGTGACAGAGCCTCATCTGGCATCTGTCCTCAGCGATCACATCCCTCTGCAGCCAGGTCCCCTTTATCAGTGTCCTGCGTCCAGTGGTAGACGGTCTTGGGATTTTGCAGTTTGCTTCAGCCTCTCTACTGATGATGCTCTCTCTCTGTGTTTGCGGTGCTCCCGGAGCACCGAGCCCATCTTCAAATGCAGCTTTCGTGGTGTGGTTTTCTCTGCCTAGACACCTGAAGCCTGGCTTGCAGAGTGCCTGCTGAGTTTTTCTAGCCAGCTGATTGCTGCTGCATCTTCCTTTGTTTTTGTTTTCGAGCACTTTGCACAACTGGACAAGTTACAGATGTGTTTGTTTTGCCTTTCTCTGCCTTTGCTGTGGAAGTCTTTAATGATGATTGCGAAGTGGAAATATCCGCCTTTCATTTTCCCTCCCTCCACCTTCTTTCTTCATTTTTTGGTCCTGACAAACCCAATGAGGTCCCTTTTAAAATGCTGATTTGGATCTCACTCTTTTCTATCAACGTCTCTTGGTCTTGCCCAAGTGAAAGGCTGGATCTAAGACGTAGCCAAACACTTCCTTCCCTTATCCCCTAAGCCTAGGTATGAACAAGATGGATGTGCCCTGGTCACAACCTTGAGTTCACCCTCTCCCATAGCCATTTGTTCAAGTTATTTTATTCTAGAGCTTCACCAAATGCTCAGATCTGGAGAAACATCCCTACTAGTCACCTCCGCAACCCACTGTTCTCCCTTTCTCTTAATGCAGCATGAGGAATAGAGGGGCTTAGGACGTAGGAGGTGTGGGAGCTGACACTGAGGCAAGGAGTGCCATTAAGGTCAGTATATTTCATTAAAGGAGATGTCAGTTTCACCTGGAGAAACCCTGTCATCCCCTGGCCACCTCTGAACTCCAGGTGGGGAACATTGACTTCTGCATCTAACTGTCCTCTTCACTAAGTGGTTTCAGGAGCCATATCCTGAGAGAAACACCCAGAACACCATTCCTGGACCAGCCTGAATAGGTAGCACATGGGAAATGCACACATAAGTGTCTTTGTGTTGGAAATAGTCATTGCTATCTATGGAACATGATGCAGGACATGTTACCTTAGGACACCTGAAAATATAGGGAGGTACACACATCTCCTGTGCTTTATGTACACAGACTGGAGCCCCAGGAGCTTGCCCAGGATCTTATGATGATACCAGGTGATGGTAAGATTTGGACAGTGTGGTTGCAAATGTATGAACTTGGCTGCTATGCAAAGCTGCGAAAATGGCAGCTGCTGTGTGCTTCCCCGTGGCTATCTTATTATCAGAGGAATATGCCAACACTTAAGGCTTATGAGATTTTATTTTTATGTCTTTGTTTCGTTTTTTTTCCAGCTTTTTATTTTGCTTAATTTGTGCTCATAGTAAGCGGCTCCTGAGGCTGTCTGTACGAGTTACTTTCATCCAGAGCTTCACCAAACACTCGGAACTGGAGAAACATCCCCCATTAGTCATCTGCTTAATCCACTGTTTTCCCGCTTCTCCTTAGGTAGCACAAGGAGAAGACGGGCTCAGAACATGGGTAGGGCCGGGAGCTGACACCCAAGGCAAGTGTGTCATTAAGGTCAGTGTGTCTCATTAAAGGAGACAACAGCAAAAGGACATTTTAACATTCGTAAGCCAGTTTTCTCTCTGTGCACACATCTCATTATGGTACATTCTAGAAACCAAGCAGTGTACCAAGTGCTGGTATAATACTCTGAACAGGATGGCAGAATGGGCCACGTTATACTACCTCTCACACATATCATCTTAGCCAGGTTACTTTAAAAGTCTGAAATTCAGATACCTACTAGAAGAATCCATATCTGACTAGGAGAGGCCAAATATCAATGGGGAAAGGATGGCCCTTTGTCCATGAAGGTCCTTGAATTTTTGCTGTGTTTCAGCCTCTTCGCATTCAGTTCACTTGTTTGTAACACATTTTAGGCCTTTGAGTGAACTGGTAATTTGTCACTCTGCAGTAAGTGCCTGGATAATCAGAAACACTGTGAAGTGGGTATAAATTTGTCATATATTCTAGGATATCTGAGTGTCTTAGTGAGGGTTTCTATTCCTGTACAAACATCATGACCAAGAAGCAAGTTGGGGAGGAAAGGGTTTATTCAGCTTACACTTCCACATTGCTGTTTATCACCAAAAGAAGTCAGGACTGGAACTCAAGCAGGTCAGGAAGCAGGAGCTGATGCAGAGGCCATGGAGGGATGTTACTTACTGCCTTGCTTCCCCTGGCTTGCTCAGCCTGCTTTCTTATAGAACCCAAGACTACCAGCCCAGGAATGGCACCACCCACAATGGGCCATCCCACCCTTGATCATTAATTGAGAAAATGGCTTATAGCTGGGGCTCATGGAGGCACTTCCTCACCTGAAACTCCTTTCTCTGTGATAACTCCAGCCTGTGTCAAGTTCACACACAAAACCAGCCAGTACACTGAGCATAGATGCAGAACAGAGGTGGGAGTGAACTTCAATGAATCTTAAGAAATGAGAGCTGAGCTGCTCTAGGGGCCCAGGGGCATTGGATGCTTTTTGACAGAGACCGAGTACCATCTGCCTTATGAAGGGGAGAATCTGAACTTGGTGGTACACACCTATTATGCAAATTACTTGAGTAGTTAAGACAGGAGGGTTGTAAGTTCAAAGCCTACCTGATCTACATTGAGCCCAAAGCCAGCCTGAGTATCAAAGTGAGACCTCATGTCAAAAATAAAGTGAGTGGGTAGGGATACATCTTGGTGGAAGGACACTAACTCAACATGTAGCATTCCCTAGGACCTCAATGACAATCAGCACACATACATATGACATGAAATTAGAAGGGGAGCTATTTGGAGAGAAGGGGAAAGAGTAATGGTAGAGACAGGAGGGTAGAAGAGGGCAATATGACAAATATGACAGGGTACAGTCATATGTGTCCATGCAAATGTCCTAGGGAAGCCTATTATTGTGCACACTAATAAGATCAATCTAATGGGAGTCGGGGAAGGGAACCTGTTACAACAGAGATGTGTGTCCTGGGTAATTCTTCTAAGAGCACTTTAATGACATTCTTAGGTCTTATCCTCTGTCTTGAAGATCGGAAGTTAGTGTGTTATGGTCCAGCTGTGTGTGTGTACACACTCATATACATATGAAGGCACACACACACACACACACACACACACACACACACACCATGTGATTTAGCTCATTTAGTCCTCATGACGATAATTTGGGCCAATTCTGTTATTCACCACACTTAACAAAGATGTGTCAAGGCCAAACAAAGTGTTCAACTGAGCCAGTGATCTCCCACTTCTGGTTTCAAACTTCTGTCCCCCTTGGCATCAAAGCACCCACTTCCTGGTTTGTTTTTGCGCCTCCCAGCAAAGTCCTTTAGACAGAACATATTTTCTTCCTTCTCATGTCTCCAGCTGCTGCCAGGGGGCGTGTGCTGCACATACATAAGCAGCTATGCTGATGTAGGGATGATCATACTGGGAGCACAGAAGGTTGAACAAAAATGAGTGCTCTCAGAGCCCAGAGCTGGGGGATATGCCTCAGGTTTTCTGAACAGAGCCTGTGAATATGCCTCTGTAACAAGCTCCTGGGTTATCTTATGTATTAGCACAGGGCCTTCTGGAATTGTTTCATTCATTTGCCCATCTCTTGTTTTATTTACACTGAGAGATGAACATGAACAGATTTGTGCCAGAACCTTCTCTGGACTCCAAGAGGCACAACCATGAATAAACAGACATAAGCCAATGAGCAGCTGTGACTTAAAGGTGTTCCCACTTGTGTTCACTCCGATTATATATTTTAGGTAGGGAAATATACAGAAACTGAGAAGATTGGGAAATTTAAAAGTGGTTTACAAGTGATGGCTGCTAGGCTTCAGTAGGAAGAGGCAGCCAATGGATACTGGGTTTCTTCACTTTCTAGTTAGCGAGCACTTGTATTGCACTTGTGAGTATTCTAGAAGCCACTGAATTGTCCAGTTTGAAAGAGTGAATCATATCAATCAAAGCAAGTAAATAAAAATCACTGGGCAAGAATGAAGAGACGTTGGTATGGTGATGAACACCTTTAATTTCAAAACTCTGGAGGCAAAGGCAGGTGGATCTGTGAGTTTGAGGTCAGCTTTGTCTACATTGTGAGTTGAAGGCCAATGAATGTCACATAGTGAGATCCTGTCACAAAACAAAACAACCGAATTTATAGAAACCAGCTCACTCCTGCCTCTAAGGGATGCAGTTCATAGCCATTCCGAAAAACCATTACACAGTTCTTTTAAAATCTGAAATTGGACTTACTGGATGAGCCAACGATTGAGCTCTGGGTGTATACCCCAGAGAATTGAAGGCATATTTCCATTTAGAATCTTGCACACAAATTCTAATACATATTCATAATAGCCCCAAATTGCAAATTTCTTATACACATCCTTTAGTGGATAAACTATTAAATAACTATGGTACGTTTGTTTATAGAACACAGCTAAGGAATTAAAGGAGTGAACCATTACTGTGCTTCACACTTGGGTGAATCACAAGAAAATTATGTAAAGTTTCAAAAATATTTCATAAGGAACAAATCCTATCTGTGTAACCTTCACAAAATATCCTTGCTAAGGAAATGCTCATAAAATGGGGTAAGCAGGGTGGTAATAGACCCAGGGTGGCAGCCTTGTGGTGACATTACTGTTGAGCATCGTGATCATGGTTAGCAGTGAAGAAAGACACAGAAATGGCGGAGTTGTAAGGAATTACATACACACACCCAACTACAGAAGGGCATTCGCCACTGGCTACTCAAACCTGAATAAGACTTCTGTCCTATTGTGCTGGCATGAGCCACAACTATAAAAAAAAAAAATCAGTATTGTGGGAAACTGGAAGAGAGGACTTAGTGAAACACTTCTCTCAACCCTGTAGATCTGTAACCATTTTTAATGTAAAAAGTTAAAGCTAAGAGGGAAAGAAGTAAACCACCAGGTCACTGTGTTTAGAATTTTTCTTTGGGGTTGGAGATGGGGCTCAGTTGGTAGAGTGCCCGCCACAAAGCCCTTGGTTCAATCTCTAGAACCAAATAAAGCTGGGCTTTATTGAGCTCATTGGAACCCCAGTGGATGGGAGCGAGGGCAAGAGCCCTCAAGGTTCCTCCTGTCTCTGGGGTCAGAGAAGATCTAATGAAAGCGTGGACAGTCACTAGTGCCCAGCAGTGATGACCTCACCTGCTGTGTCCATGGAGGCTGGGTGAGGATGAAAGTGTGCCTCCTGTCCTACCTCTCCTCCCGACAGGTAGCATTAGCAGTAATGTCATAGGGTCTGCTGATGTGCCAGCCATGCCCAGCAGTCATAATGAACCCTGTGCCCCACTTGATACCAGTGCAGATCGATGGACTGGTGCAGATCACTAGTGACCGCTCCATGCTTTTATTAGATCTTCTCTGACCCCGGGGACAGGAACCTTGAGGGCTCTTGCCTCACTCCTAACTGCTAGGATTCCAATGAGCTCAATAAAACACTATTCCAACTGACAATAATGTTATGGTGTCTTCTGCATTCCCCTTAGGAACACTATCAGAGAGGGACTAGTAGAAAACAGTTTTGATGAGACTCGGGATCTTAAACATAGTATCACAAATGATCAGATGTCAGTAAAGTCTCTTACCATAGTATCAATCAGAGATATAGCCACTGGAATGAAACCCACAGGTCACTCACAGAATCTGGTTCCAAGGGGACACATTTCCAGATCTCTCTGACAGAAATGTAGAGGGAGCAGTGTGGAATGCCTGGGTGAGCAACAAAGACCACGGCAGACCCAATGGAAGCTGCCGAAAACAAGAGAAATTGTGAGCAAAGAAATAGAAAATTTGAGAAGAGCAAAATGACATTTTTATGCCAAAACATTACAAATACCAAAGTGAAACCCAAATGAATTGTTTAAGCAGAGGAATCTGGGTGGTCAAGGTAAGAATCAATGAGCTTAAACACAAGTTATTTATTAACCAACTTGAACAACTGGACTACAGACAGGAAATAGATGGTAAATGAACAGCATGTCAGGTCCATGTGGACAAAGCACTCACCACTAGTGTCATTGCTCTCGGAGGACAGAATATGGAATCTGGATGAAAAACTATTGCAAGACATAATGACTGAGAACTCCCCCAATTTGGCAAAGCTCTTATGTCCAAAAACTCAATAAATAGAGCCAGTTCCAAAGAAGGCAAATGTAAGTATATTTACAACAAAACATATCATGAGCAACTTCTAAATTCCAAGGACAGAGGACTCTTTAATGTTGTCAGCAAGAAATTGCATATATGTTATATTATAGGAGAAAGATGGTAAGGAGAGGAATAGTATGCTTCTCAGGGATCCAGGGACCTGGGAAAATACCATATTCTTAACTAGTTTTAATTTATTTTGAGAATTACATACAATATCTGTAACTGCCTGCAGTTACATTGAATGGATTACCTGGAAGGGAAGCTGGGCATCTATGGGAAGGCAGCAAAAAGAGATAGAGACCAAGACAACATTGCTGTTCAAGGTCTCAAAGTTTAATGGAGAACTCCAAATATAGAGGCAGAGGAAAGCCCTTCCCCCAAAGGCTGGAAACTTCTGTACAGAACTGGTTCAGCTGCTCCAGAGGTGGCTAGTATTTCTCAGGAGACTGCAGGTCCTTAAAGAATAATGGGCTTCACCTTTGAGCACCCTAGGTGAAGGGGATTATGGATAACACAGGAGTTCCTGCTCAAAGGCTGGAAGAGGAACTTCACATTGGTGGATGTCAAGTTCCTGCCAGGTGTCATGGCACCTCAATAAGGCTCTCTACAAATATCTTTTGGTCTTATTCCCTCCCCTCCCTTACTACCTAAATTCATGCTCTTTTTCTCTCTTAAAAGAGAAAACCAAGCCTAAACAAAACAGACAACCTCCCCCCATAGAGAACAATAACAACAACAAGAGAACACCATGGAGCCTGATTTCTGTTGGCCAGCTAACTTGTGTGCATGGGGCCCGCCATTGGATATGGTTGATACACCCAGTGTCACACCATTGCAGGAAACTGACTCTCCCTCTTTTGCAGCTATCCACTGCAAATAGCTTCCAGGCTAGGGGTGGGACTTTGTATCCACTTCCCCTTCTCTCTATTGGGATTTGGTTCTCTGTATTGAGCTTGTTCAGGTCTTGTGCTTGATGTCAGAGTCCCTGTGAGTTCATATGGGTGTCTGACCTGTTATGCAATGTACTTTTTAAATATTGAACAACAACAACAAAGAAATACCAAACCAAAGTTCTATACCCACAGAAAATATTCCCTGAACATGGAGGAGAAATGAAGACCTATGAAGAGAAACTAGGGGATTTAGATGGACACATCTTAAAGGAACTGCAAAGAAAATTTTCTGAGCAGAATGGAAACATTGAAAGGAGATTTGGATCATGGTAGAGAAGAAGACATCAGTAGGGAGAAAAAGGCAGGGTTAAGCACACATATATGCACACATACAATAAATATATGTAATTATTTTTGTCAAAGATGCTTTTAATTACAGAGATGGAAGCCAGGGTCACATTTTGAAAAAGAAAAAACAACATAATTCATCATTTTATGAGCTAAAGAGTGAAAATTAGACTGTCATATTACTTGATGCAGAGAAATCACTTGACAAAATGCAACACCCACTCATAAAAATCACACACTTCTGAGAAAATAGGAATACAGGGATCCTTTAACTTGCATTTATAAATTTTGTAGTTAACATCAGACTTGATGGAGAAGTCCAGGATAACCTTCTGCTGAGAGAACAACACAAAAGCACTTGTTCTGCATGCTGGGACCAACACTTAATGCCGAGCTTAGTTCTCACCAGAGCAGGAAAAAGAGACAAAGGGGATTTTATTTTGTCATAAGAGGGCTTCATATTCTCCTGGCCATGGAGTTACCAGCAGTTGTGAGCTGCTGTGTTGTTGCTGGGAATGGAACCCAGGTCCTCTCAAAGAGCAGTCAGTGTTAACTGATGAACCATCTCTGGATGCATTGCAAAATGATTAGCATCCCTATTGGCAGAAAGAAATACTCTATGACATAAAAATCCACAGAAAGATGACTTGAACAAGTTATAATCACAATGGACCTAAGCCAATCATGTCTGTATGTACAAGCAATGAAACATAGGAAATAAAGGTAAAAATGTGATACCATTTACAGTTGTGACAAAAATGATCAGCAATTTGGCAGAAATTGGACAGAATATACATACAATCTACAATATTCATATCCCTCTGGATGTGGAGCCATCCACCCACCTACCAGAAACTACACACTTAAAGAAAACTGCCTCTCCCTGCCCCAGAAGCCATCAACTGTTTATGTCATGGATGAAGGCATAGTGAACCTTCTGTACTGGAAGGTTGACTGGCTGGATCTCGTGCAGTCAGTCCTCCTGGCATGTGCAGAGGAAGAGATAAGATAAAGAGAAGATGAAGTTGGAAGGAAAGAGAGTTGGGGGCAGATCTGGGAGGAGGTGGTATGAATATGACCAAAATACATGGAAAGAAATTCTCAAAATTAAAAAAATATATTTTAATATTTGCATACTATGTATATGTTCAAAACTACAAAACACCAATGAAAGAAAAAAGGTCCAAACAAATGTGGAGATAATCTGTGCTTGTGTACCAGAAAATTCAAGATTTTAATATTCATCAGATTGCTATAAAGGCTTAATGCAATTTCTATGAAAATCCAAGCAGTGCATTTTAGATATGCTGAAAGAGTTTCTTTTAATTTTATCTTTGGGCTGGAGAGATGGTTCAGCAGCTAAGAACAAGGGCTGTTCTTTCATAGAACTTGGATCTCATTCTCAGCACCCACAAGGCATCTCAGAATTGTTTGTAGCTCAAGTTCCAGGGGAATTGATGCACTCTTCTGGCCTCCCTGGTGCATAGACATACTTGCAAGCTGCACACCCATTCACATAAAATGAAAGTAAAATTTATATGCAAAGTAAAGGTAACTGTAATAGTAAACCATTCTAAAATTGAAAATTAAGGGATCATGTGTTCAATGATAGTTAAGTCTTCATAGCATTGACAGAGTCAGAAGCATAGCTCAGTGGAACAGAATAAGTCACAAACAGTCTCTCACAAATAAGGTCAGTCTATTTTTTGACAAAAAGATGAACTTAAAGAAAAGGAGAATGGTTCTTTTGACTCGAGCTTCCAGAACAATTAGAAAACATGCCAAAAGGAAAAAATCTACTTCAAATCTCTGCCTTACACAAAGTTGGCTTCAAGTGAGTCATTGATTTGAATGTATAGTACAAAACTGTGAAATATTTTGAAGTAGCATAGAATTTTCTGAATAGAAAACTTAGTGAAGGATCCTTCTTAGTCATAATGTAAAGCATATAGATCATTTTTTTTAAAGCAAACCAATTTACTACACTTCATTCATCAAAGTGAAAAAGAACCTGTTAAGAAGGTGAGAAAGTCATGCACTGGGACAAAATACTTACAAACTATAAATATATCATCAGGTGTGAGTAAGGTATATTTTAAACTGCCAAAATTCAACGGTAATTTAAGAGTGAGGTTAGGGAATAGGCAAGATGCAAGATAGACGTGCTGGTAAACATGGTAGCAAATGAGCTGGGGAGAGGTGCCTGATGTCACAGTCGCATCAACCATGACCCTGTTGCTGTCACAAAACACCCAGGAGAAATGACCTGAGGAAAAAAAGGCTTATCTTGACTTCTGTGTCAGGGATACCATCCATCATGGTGAGGTAGTGGCAGTGCCTTCTTCCTGTGGCAGTAGGAGGCTGCTTGATCATATCTTGGTGGATTAGGAAGCAGGGAAAAGGGCATACTGATGGGCTCACCTGGCTCTTACTCTGAGATCCTTGCCTGTGGGCTGGTGCAGCCTACATTCAGGGCAGGTCTTTTCCCCTTAGGTAATCTCTTATGGTCACAGCTAAGGGTTTATTCATCAATGCCCAAAGGGTTCTCCTAACCCATTCATACTGACAATCAAAATTAACCATCATTCTGGGCATGTGGAAAAAAAAAGAATTAAGATAACAATGAGTTCTTACTACCTGCCCATTAAAACAGCTAAAATTTAAGAAGAATAATAATCACAGCTTCAAGGGGAGGGAATGGATAAACAGATCTCTCTGCATATTGTTGCTGAGGATGTGAAGTTGCCCAACTACTCTGATAAATAGGTTTTATCTTTTAAAAGCTAAATACATTTTTAAAAATTTTTATTTTCTATATTCTATGTTTACATTCCAAAGACTTTCCCCTTTCCCAGTTCCCCCCCACCCTACGTCCCATAATTCCTCTCCCCCCCAACTATTCCCCAATCATTCCCCCTTCCCCCACAGTTTCTCTACAAAACTGGATCCAATCTTTACAGGCCCAGGGTCCTCTCCTTTCTTCTTCTTGGGAATCATTTGACTTGCTAATTGTGCCTTGAGTATTTAGGGCTTCTGGGCTCATTAATATCCACTTATCAGTGATTGCATTTCATGTGTATTCTTTTGTGATTAGGTTAACTCACTCAGGATGATATTTTCCAGGTCTAACCATTTACCTACAAATTGCATGAATTCATTATTTTTAATTGCTGAGTAGTATTCCATTGTATAAATATACCACATTTTCTGTATCCATTCCTCCTTTGAGGGATATTTGGGCTCCTTCCAATTTCTGGCTATTATAAACAAGGCTGCTATAAACATAGTGGAGCATGTGTCTTTATTGTATGCAGGGGAATCCTCTGGGTATATGCCCAGGAGTGGTATGCCAGGGTCCTCTGGAAGTGACATGCCCAATTTTCTGAGGAACCGCCAAACTGTTTTCCAGAGTTTTACCATTTTGCAATCCCACCAACAGTGGAGGAGTGTTCCTCTTTCTCCACATCCTCGCCAGCACTTGTTGTCTCTTGAGTTTTTAATCTTAGCCATTCTGACTGGTGTGAGGTGGAATCTCAGGGTTGTTTTGATTTGCATTTCCCTGATGACTAATGATGTTGAACATCTTTTAAGGTGTTTCTCGGCCATCCGAATTTCTTCTGGTGAAAATTCTTTGTTTAGCTCTGTACCCCATTTTTTGATAGGGTTATTTGGTTCTTTGGGGTCTAACTTCTTGAGTTCTTTGTATATATTGGATATTAGCCCTCTGTCGGATGTGGGGTTGGTGAAGATCTTTTCCCACTTTGAT
Organism: Apodemus agrarius; assembly: GCA_964023405.1. NCBI lineage: Eukaryota > Metazoa > Chordata > Mammalia > Rodentia > Muridae > Apodemus > Apodemus agrarius. The sequence continues at coordinate 118,497,748 of OZ030005.1, read as the reverse complement.
GGTTGTCGTTTTGTCCTTCTGACAGTGTCCTTTGCCTTGCAGAAACTTTGTAATTTTATGAGGTCCCATTTGTCAATTCTTGATCTTAGTGCGTAAGCTATTGGTGTTCTGTTCAGGAACTTTCCCCCTGTGCCTATGTCCTCCAGGGTCTTCCCAAGTTTCTTTTCTAATAGTTTCAGTGAGTCTGGAGCAATTGCATTCCTAGACATGACCTTGAAAAACCAAGAAATTAAATGTGAACAAAAAGCATATACATTTTAGCAATTGTATCACAGTAACCAAAAATCAGAAAAATCAAATCAAATAAAATATCCCTCTACACAAGAATGGGTAAATAAGCATTGGTGATGCATTATAAATAAAGAACACATTACAGTAATGAGAAAAATGGACTGTGGGTCTAGTCAAGAGCTGCAGTGACTCTCAAGGGCATCATACAGAATAGGAAAGACCAATATCAAAAGGCCACATACTCCATTAGTGATGCTTCCACTGTACTGAAACACCAGAGGTTATCGATTTACAGAGGAAGGATTGCTTTGACTATAGATTTGGAGGTTCCAGTCCATGATCTGTCCAGTTGCTTTTGTGTCTCTGATGAGGATGCTTATAGCATGGAGCATGGGATAAAGTAAACCAATCACCTGAGACAAGGCAAGAACCATAGAGAGAAAGGAGAAGACTGGGCTCCAGTATTCGCCTTCAAAGGGCATGCTTGCAATTACTTAAAGATGTCCCATGAGGCCATTCCTTTTAAAGCTTCTACTGCCTCCCAGGATTACTACTCAGAGGAAGAAGCCTTTACATAAAGGTCTTCAGAGACATTCCAGATCAAAACTATACAAACGATTTCTTATTCTATTTTATAACGTCATTAGACTAAAAGGGATAATGATCATTCATTGTTAGGATTCTTGCAGAGATACAGGTGTTGGTGGTGGCAGTGATGGTGGTGGTGGGAGTGTGACTATGGAGAAGCATCAGGGAGGGCTTGTCATAGTGATGGAATTGTTCCTGATGTTGACTATGGTGGAGTCTATACCCAAGAGATTGCATCAGTGCCAAGTTGCTGTTCAGATACTGTGCACCACTAAGGCAAAATGGTATGAGGAAAGTGGGTGAAAGGTACACAGAACTTCCTTGTAATTTCTGTGACCTTTTATAAATTAAATCATAACTTTGAAATCAATTAAACTTAGTCAACAGAGTACTGGATACTAGAAACATGTGTGAAAATACTGCAGTCAATATTTTATCTGGGTATCTATTTTAAACTTCATCAATGATGAGCGCTGCCAGGATGATCCAGATGTTGGATGTTGATAAAGGAGTTCTTCAGCTGACAACTGTTTTGAAGATCAGAGCAAATCTCATGATGGGCTGCCATTATATTAGACTTGAAAGTGTTTTTAAAAGCCCAACTGAGACTCAGGAAAGGAAGATTAAGAGCTAGGGAAATGTCTCTGTGGATAAGAGTGCTTGCTAGGCAAGTATGGGAATGTGGGCTGGAAGCACTAGCACCCACACAAAAGCTCCACATAGCATACAAGCCTTCTGGATCTCAAGAGCTTGCTGACCAGTCAGCTTAGCCTGAGTGGATAGTTTTCGGTTCAGTTAGAGACCTCAAGGCAAAAAAATGAAGAGAGATAGAGGAAGATAGGTAGCATCCTTCTTCAACTGCATACATAAATACACACACACACACACACACACACAAACACACACACACACACACACACACACTTATCTCCCATACCCTTACACACACACACACACACATCACCCACACCCTTACACACACACACACACACACACACACACACACATACACACACACTCTGTAAAATGAACCAGATTCAAAAGCACAGTGCCCAAATGGAGAAAGGGTTTTATGTGAACCACATCTCTTTGAGCAAGGAACATTGTAAGAGATAGAAACCACATGCACAGAAAACAATTAAGGGTTTCTGGCCATCCTCTTCCTCAGCAGCTTCCATTCTTATTATCACACCCTGTACTTCATCCACACAGCTCACTAATAATTCTTTGAGCAAGCTATTATCTTTCCTGTGTCTTGTACAGGAGACTGAGGTAGAAAGCATAAGGCTGCCTTAAAATTCTTTGAGGTCCAGCATACATTGAGTCTACCACGAGGAGCCTACCTAAGAGCTGAGGACCCAAGTGAGCCCAGAGCCCCAGGACCTCATAGACAGCCTCTGCCTTGAGTTAACATTGGCAAGATTGCAGTGTTCATTTGTGGATGGCCTTAGAAACATACTTAAGTCCCAGCACCATCTTCTGAAAGCGGCAAACAGCCACCAGCATAGCCCTTTCTGGAGACAAGTCTCATTTTTAGCAAATATTTCCTTAAAAGGCCCAAGTTCTTGCTGAACTAAGATTCTTTAGGAGTTCCTTTACCCCCATCTGCCCTAAGGTGGATGTTTAGAGCACATTTGCAGGGCATTCATGATACATTCTCCTTTCAGTGGACAGATCTATCTAGGAACTTCAAAGTATCCTACTCACTCCAAATCAGTCCTGCATGAGAAAACAGAGTTTGCATGCTACCCAACTGTTTGCTGAAGTTGAGAAGTTACCAGTGGAGTGATGCCAAAGGCCTTGTTTCTGGAGAACAAGAACTCCCTCAGCAGGGAGAACTTAAGATTCCTATTGTTAGTATGGTGAGACTCTAGGGCTCGCTCAAAGTCTGCTGGAATAAAGTACTATTGCAGGGCCTACCAGCTGTGAATGGTTGACTAGAATGTCATCTTAGTTGGTGTTTTTATTGCTGGGACAAAGTACAGTGGCCAAAAAAAAGCAAGTTAGTGAGGAAAGGGTTTGTCTTATACTTCCACAGCACTCTTTGTTTTTATCATTGAAGGAAGCCAGAATAGGAACTTAAACAGAACCCGGAGTCAGGAGCTGATGCAGAGGCCATGGAGGGATGCTGCTTACTGGCTTGCTCATCATGACTTGCTCAGCCTGCTTTCATCTAGAACTCAGGTTTGATGCCATTCACAAAGGGCCTCCCACAACCATCACTAGTTAAGAAAGTGTTCTACAGTCTATCCTACAGCCTCATCTCCTGGACGCATTTTCTTAATTGGAATTTCCTCCTTTCAGATGACTGTAGCTCGTGTCAAGCTGACACATTACTATCCAGCAGAGATGTAGCTCTGCTTTGAAGCTCATACTATCGATGCAGACCAGGTGCGTGTTTGAAAGGAACCACCCTTACCTTTTCAGTCAGCTGAGAGAGCTGAGGAAGGATTTGAAGGCCTCAAGCTGGTCATTAATTTGTGAATTCTCTTCGTCTACATTCCACTGGAAGGTAAGCATGTCATTTTGGTAAGAACCTTCTGACTGTACCTGGTTAGATGATAGTGGATCACAAGATACAGTCCTTGACAATATCGACTAAATCAAAGTCCCTTTGGAGGAAATGGTGAGAGACACAAAAAGCATAGTCAGATGGTCTTGCTGACCATGGTATAGGAATTAAAAGGCTGTATAGCATCATTCCAAGGCTGGGTACCTCACAAGTCAAAACCAAAGCGGGAGACTCAGTAGGACTTGAAGTAAGGTCAATAACAAATCAATCCACACACTAAATCGAGGTTTACTGGTTCAGGCAACTCTATGTCTCAGGATTATGTGGGAGCTGCTTGGGGTAAGGGTTTGAATGCTGCTATCCAGCTATTTCCACATTTATTGACTAGTATGGTCAACTCCACAGACTCAATTTGTCCTCAAATAGGATTTCTCTTGGCAATGACATTTTGAGTCCAGTGGTCTCTAAACCTACAATTCCCATGGAGAAGCCTCCCAGTACAGGAGGGCAGTCTCCCTTAAAAATGCCTCCAGGAGCCCAGTGTACCGTACTGGTTGTGATTTGACCAGACGGACCCCATGAGTTGCTGATCTGATCTGGTAAGGTGTTTTGTTTTGTTTTGCTTTTCAAGACAGGGTTTCTCTGTAGAGCCCTGGCTGTCCTGGAACTCACTCTGTAGACCAGGCTAGCCTGGAACTCAGAAGTCCACCTGCTTCTGCCTCCCAAGTGCTGGGATTAAAGGCCTGTGCCATCACTGCCTATTAATCTGGTAAGTTTTGGTGATGAGTTTCACCCACAGTGCTGGTTTAGCAGGACTCTATCCAAATTCTGTGACTCATGGATGAGAAGAAGAGGAGCCCTAACATCTACAAGAAGAGTACACTCATTTGGAGTAGTCCATAAAACCAGATAGGAGGAGGGAACAGAGAGAGGTAAATGAAACCAGTACCTATGGAAAGTCAGAGGTGATGCTCACACAAGAAGAGAGGGAAACCAAAGGAAGGAAAAGGACCCCTGAGCTTCTTATTTATTTAATAATTGCCTTAGTTCATTACTATAACAAACATCTTATAAACATTTGTGGTTGGCTTTCACCGTCTGAAGCCATACTTACTTCCTGGTTTAGAGACACATTCTTTTTGCTATATTCTTACAAGGGAAAAATGAGAAGGTCTCTGGGCTCTCTTTATAAGGACACCAAATATACCTATGAGGGCTCCACCCTTGTGACTTCATCTCATTATAATGATGACCCAAAGATCCATGTCATAATGTTATGTAGTAGTGTTTAAGTATCGACCCACACATTTTCAGTTACATTAGCATTAGACATAAAGCACATTCCCACTCTTGGAACTCCTGCCTGGATTTGACTCACAATAGAGTATTTGGAGATGTGTTGGGGATAGAAGTCACAGCCTTACATACTCTAAGCACATGCAATATCCCTGGCCTGCACCCTCAGACCCTCATCCTGGTGGCTTTTGGTTTCTTTCCACTTAGCACCCCTAAATTCAGTCTGAGAAACCTCCAGTACGTCTGGGAAGAACTACACAGCCGGGCTGACTCTACAGTGAGGTGGACTCCATTTGTGTCTCCATGCACTTTGATAGATGAATCGGGAGCTCCCTCGATTTCAGCATTAATTTCTCCAGCTGCAATTGTCTCCCCAGTTACTAAGTACTGTTAGTCCTAATTAACCAGTTTGCAGGCAATTTTTCAACCTATCAAGTAGTGAAATAAAATAATGAGCTCGGCTGAAGAGGACAGACAAGGCGGGGGTTCACAGGGGAGCTCACGTTTTATTACCGATTCCACTCAGAGCTGAGCTGCAGAGGTTTTCTTCCTTTAAAAGCTTTCTTGCCTTTTTTTTTTTTTTAACCAGTTCCATCCTCATCATACCTTGAAGTCAGAAGAATCCTGTCAGTATATTAAGATGAAAGATGCTTCTGTGTTTCCCTTATGAACGAGCTGGATTTAATTCTTGATCACACCCAGTTAATTTGAATACTTTAATGATCCTGTCTACCGGGGAAAGGAAACCAGATGAATGTGTCATGCCCACCTCATTCGATAACGTCTCCAAGGAATTTCTCTATCAGAAAACTAAATATTCAAAACCCCATTCATTCATTTCCCCAACAGGCGAACTCTCTTTGACATTTATTAATTTTTTTTTCCTTTTTGATGTTTTCAGCCGACGGCAAGTGGGGGGATGATATTAGGAAGGCTAACCTGTTGAAATTCCAAAACTTGTCTGTCCTCTGTAATGTGACCTTATCTTTCTTTCCTTCTCCCATGAACATCATACAGAAGGTGCTCAATAAATACTTGTTAAGGAAGGTGGGGCTCAGCTCTTCTGTGTTGCCCTATCTTGCTGGCTCCTTGGGGCACTGTTTTCCTTCGAATGCTAGCTAAGTCCAAGTTCGGCTTTACCATGTCTGGACCCAGATTCTCTTTCAGCTGAACGGAGGCTGGCTGCCATTTCCACAAAGAGCATGCCTGAAAATGTGTGACAACTCAGGAAATAAGGAAAATGTGCGAATGCATAAAATGTTGTGTCTTTGTGGTCCTCTGACTCCAGTCAAGTGGTTGATAGATCTGCCAGACTCATCTCTGCCCCGGCTTTTGCTGGATTCTCATGACTGACTGGGCCTCTTCCCTCCTCAGGTCTGGGTGGATCTATAGGTCTTCCATAAAGGAGAAGATGCTTATTGGACACTGCCCCATGCTCCTAGGGCTCTCTGTGATCTCTCCTACTCCTATGTTCATACACTTCCCAGGTCCAGGATCCTTCCCTCTTAATGAGAAGCTTTCACTTTGGTTCAATACATTGTTCTTAGAGTCAGGCTTCTGCAGCAGCTGCAGCCTTATTGCCTGACCCTTGTCAGGAATACAGATGCCCAGGCCTATGCAGTAATGAGCTAGTGTGAGCAAGTGTTCCAGGAGATGCTGATGCTCGCTGGAGCTTGGTGACCAGTGGCATAAAGGAGCCACTCCAGGCAGCAGAAGGAGAGCAACGGTGCTGTTCTGTGAAGGTTGTGGGAGGTGCTCACAGGCCTGGCAGGGGCAGCTGTATCCTCAAGGACCATTCCACCCGGAATATTTAAGAAATGGTGCAGGAAAAAAAAAGCAGTTCTGGCCTCCAATCCTGAACTTCAGGCTCCCAGGTGCATCTGTCCTTCGTTCATGGCTGAGATCCTATAAGTGGATACTACAAAGCTGGGATTATGACTTAAGTAACAAACACATCAACTGAGTCTTACATACTTTGGAGAATTGGAAGAATTCATCTTAAATTCTGAATTTGTAGCTAACCTCTAAAAGTCAGATCATGTGGTGGCTTTCCTGCTTGGCTGGAGCCCACATTGTCTAGATCCCAACTTCTTAAATCTGGGTCACACCCTTTGCCTTTAGCACTTCTGGCTCTGCTTTCCCTTCAGCTGAACTGAGGCTGGTTTTCATTTCCATAAAGAACATGGTTGAAAGATGTATGAGTGCTAGGAAAAGAAGGAAAATGTGTGAATGCATAAAATGTTATTTTCTCATGATCCTCAGACTCCAGTCAGTGTGGGTAATAGACCTGCAAGGTTCGCCTTTGCCTTGACTCTCCTGGACACTGAAGGCTGACCAAGCCTCTTCCCACTGTGCAGGACTAGTAAATTCCTTGTTGACATACAGAACTTCACTGATGCCACAGTGCTCAAGACAATGTGTGCACTTTGCACTGCTCCCTGCTGTGAGCACAGATTAGTGACTGATGCCTGGAGCATGTGGCTCAGATCTGACACTCATGTGTCTTATGAATGCCGTGTTCATACTGTACACAGAAAGTTTTCTGCTCTTAAATATAACAGTTTAATCACCAAAACAAAGCCTATAATCTTTTTCTTTCATCATTCGTTGGCATCAGAGTATCAAAATATTGCCTTTTAAATTTTATTTGATAGAAAAAAACCTTGTTTGTGTTGCTGAAAAGTTTCATAAGAAAAATCATTTATGAATTTTGGGATAGGAAAGAAGTTCCAACAATCTCTAAAATAGCCTTAATCATTTTTCTGGTTTTGGACTATACATACAGGTAAGTGAAGTAGCATTATCTGAGTTGATGGCTGTAAAGTCAAGAGACTGACCAATACTGAAGAAACTTTGTGTCCTGCAATATCAAAATTTCAGCTAAGATTTAATTAATTATGTAAAATATACACTCATCTCATTAGATCCAAGTTTCTTTTCATTCTTCAAAAATAGTAAAAATTTAATGTACACCAAATGATTGGTTTAAAATAAATTTAAAGTACTTGTGATTAGTTTATATCTGCTTCATATATCTAATTTCTATATCTATACACCTAAAAGTTATATAATTTTTTTCTTGGGAGAAATGGGGTCATATGTGGAAAGTTAAGAAGAGCTGACTCAGTTTCCATTGCTCCCTGTGGCTTCCTAGGCTGAGGATTGTTGTCAAGTGCTGTCTGAGCTTGTCCTGTTGGAAAAGATGCTGACCAAGAAGGGTCAGGGGTTAAAAAAATGCAAAGAGATAGTTTCTCTTTAAATTAGCATACCTACACAAGCATTCTCTACAGAGGTAGGGATGCACCTTGCTCTTCTTGTCACATCAGCTGGGCCCTGCCACGCCCCTCCTCTTCCATCTGTGCTATTCACTTCCCAGAGATTCTTCTTTCCACTCTTGGCCTCTATCAGTGTTTAGGAGCTAGACTCTGCATGTGATATGTGTTTATCTTTCTGACTCTTGCTTATTTTGATTGACAGGAACAAACTAGGTCCTTTGCAGGGCAGAGGATGAAGGGCGAGTGGAAGTATCTGCTTGAAACAACATTGAAAACATACACCCTTACAACGCCCAAATCATATCTTTGACATTATCATAGTGGTTCATGGGTTTTTTTTTGATTTTTTTATTGTATATATTCTATATTTACAATTCATTTCCCTTTTTCTGGTTCCCCACCCCCAAAGGTCCCACATGTCCTTTTCCCTCCCCCTGCTCCCGCATCCACCCCCTCCCACTTTACTGTTCTTGTACTCTCCCACAATGATGTTTTGGTCCATTCTAGCACCAGTGTCCACTCCTTTCTTCTTGTGAGACATCACTTGATATGTGATTTGTGTCTTTGGTGTTCCAAGCTTCTAGGCTAATATCCACTTATCAGTGACTGTATACCATGGGTATTCTTTTGAGACTGGGTCACCTCACTTAGTATGACATTCTCCAGCTCCATCCATTTCTCTAAGAATTTCATGAATTCATTGTTTCTAATGGCTGAATAGTACTCCATTGTGTATATATACCACATTTTTTGTATCCATTCCTCTGTTGAGGGACATCTGGGTTCTTTCCAGCTTCTGGCTATTATATATAAGGCTGCTATGAACATAGTGGAGCATGTATCCTTATTGCATGCTGGTGAATCTTCTGGGTATATTCCCCAGGAGTGGTATGGCTGGGTCCTCCAGAAGGATCACGTTCAGTTTTCTGAGGAACCGCCATACTGATTTCCAGAGTGGTTGTACCAGCTTGCATTCCCACCAGCAGTGGAGGAGTGTTCCTCTTTCTCCACATCCTCGCCAACACCTGATGTCTTCTGAGTTTTTAATCTTAGCCATTCTGACTGGTGTGAGGTGAAATCTCAGGGTTGTTTTAATTTGCATTTCCCTAATGACTAGTGATGTTGAACATTTTTTAAGGTGTTTCTCAGCCATCCGAATTTCTTCAGGTGAAAAGTCTCTGTTTCCTTGTATCATGGTTTGAGTTTCTCTTCATTGTGCCTCAGTGTCATGAATCCTAAAGGTTTGGATTTTCACATCTTGGTTCTGGCATTGCATTGCAGTCTACCAAAAGACACAGAAAATAGATGCCAGATTCTGAGGACAAGCCTCAGGTAAGGGTTTGCTATGGGAACTAAAGCACTAGATATAATATACAAACATGGATGAAGTCCCTGTATATTGCTGAAAGAGGGGAGGAAAAGAGGATCAGGAACTGAATAACTGAGCACCCAGGCATGCTTCTTGGACCTTAGAAGTGTCAGTTCCTCCTTGAAGGTAGTCTTGATCTTCAGGTAAACCTTCAAACTCCCCTCAGTCCCCATTCACTGGCCAGATGAAAGTTAAAGTGTGCAAGAATAAAGTAAAGGCCACTCAGAGACTGCCCTACCTGGGGAGTCATCCTATAAACAGTCAATTAACCCTGACACTACTATGGACAACAAGAAGTGTATACCAAAAGGAGCATGTCATGGTTGTCTCTGGAGGGGCCCTGCCAGAGCCTTACAAATACAGAGGCAGATGCTAACAACCAACTATTGGACTGGGCATGGGGTCCCCAATGGAGGAGCTGGAGGATGGTCCAGAGGAACTGAAGGGGTTTACAGCCCCATGGGAAAAACAATGATTTCAGCCACCCAGACACCCCAAGACTCCCAGGGACTGAACTATCAACCAAGGGGCACACATGGTTCCAGCCAAAAAACATGGCAGAGGAAGGCCTTGTTGGGCATCAGTGGGAGGAGTGGTCCTTGGTCAGGTAAAGGCTCAACAGAGGCCCGAACAAAGGGAAACCGAGGGCGGAGGGAGGAGGGAGTGTGTTGTGTGGAGAAGCATATACATGGAGTCAGGGGGAAGGAGGAAGGGAAGGGGTTGGGGTTCTTAGGGGAGGGGGGATATCGGGAAAGGTTTTATAGTTGGTAATGTAAATGAAGACGATATTCAATAAAAAATAAATTAAAAAAGAATACCCATTCTTTCCTTTTCTGCGTTTTCCTTCCTCTCTCCTTCCTTCTTTCCTTCCTTTCTCCTTCCCTCTTCTCCCTCCCTCCCTTCCTCCCTGTCTCTTTCCTTCCTCCCTTCCCTTGTTTTGTTAAGACAAGATCTCTAAACCATCCTGACTAGCCTCACACTGAACCTCTCCCTGCATTTGCATCTGGGGTTCTAAGATACTGGCGTGTACCAGCACCTCTGGCACCTATGACATTTTGAGGGGGGTTATTTATTTGTTTGTCTCATTGGCTTCTTTTAGAGACATGTTCTTATTTATTTGGCCTTGTAGGTCTAATTTGGTCTAATTTGTATATAAAAAAAGAAATCAATTGGCTACAGATGCTTCGGTTAGTTTCTGAGTCCGAACTCTATTGCTCTGCATGTCTGTTTTTATGCCCATAGTATGTGATTTTGTATACGGTAGCTTTGTAGTCCAGTAATGAGACACCTGTGATGGTTTGTATATGATTAGCCCAGGAAGTGACCCTATTAGGAGGTGTGGCCTTGTTGGAGTAGGTGTGTCACTGTGGGTGTGGGCTTAAGACCCTCATCCTAGTTGCCTGGAAGTGAGTCTTCCACTAGCAGCCTTCAGGTGAAGATGTAGAACTCTCAGCCTCTCCTGCACCATATCTGCCTGAATGCTGTCATGTTTCTGTCTTGATGACAATGGACTGAACTTCTGAGCCTGTAAGCCAACCCCAATTAAATGTTGTCTTTTATAAAACTTGCATTGGTCATGGTGTCTGTTCACAGCAGTGAAATCCTAAGACAGAAGTTGGTACCAGGGACTGGGGTATTGCTGTGATAGGCATGACCATGCTCTTGTTTGGAATAATGTAGATTTTGGGACTTTGGATTTGGAAAGCCATGAAATGCTTTAAGTGGGGCTTAATGGGCCAACCTAGAAGGAATATGGAAGACAGTGGTGCTGAGGGTCATTTGAACTGTATAGGCCTGATGGCCCAAGAGGTTTCAGTGGAGAAGAACTTTAATATGTGGCTGAGAGATTGTTTTTGTGATGTTTTGGTGAAGAATGTGGCTGCTTTTTGCCATTGTCTGAAGAGACTGCCTAGGGTTAAGGTGAAGAGATTTATATTAATTGCATCTGCAAAGGAAGTCTCAAAAAAGCCCAACAAAGATTTTGTTCGCTGGTTAAGTCTGATGAAGAGAATTTTGAACAAATATAGCAAGCTGAGAAAGGAAAAGTACAAAATATATAGTTTGAGTATTAAAGGGACTCCAGGAAGTGAAATGGAGCTGAATTCAAGGATATTAAATTGTATTAAGGGAGTGGTGACCTTGAGGCAAGATTCCACCTAGCTAAATTTAGATCCAGGCTTGGTGGTACAAGCCTTTAATCCCAGGATGCAAAGATAAGTAGATCTCAAGTTCAAGGCCAGCCTAGAACAGAGAAAATCTAGGTGAAGAAAATTTAAATCCAAGTTTGGTGGACTACACTTTTAATCCCAGTGCTTAGGAGACAGACATGCAGATCTCTGAGTTCAAAGTCATGGAGCAAGATTCAGGACAGCCAATTTAGGCAGTGAAGGAGCTGGGAAAAAGGAAGCTAGTGATAATGTAGTAGAACTAGGGGGCCAGTGTTCCAGCTCCTGCAAGCAGCAGAACTCAGCAGCTTCGGCCATATGTCTCTGGCTTTATATTCAAGAGGAGAAGGAGACTACTGGGACAATTGATGCTGGTTAGCTGGAGCTAAGAAATTAGTGGTGATTAAGAAAAGACCAGCATCACTTAGGTGAAATCTTCTGGAAAGTGTTTTCTGAGAGCACACAGAAGCTGTATTCCAGAAATAGCCAAAGTTGTATCTCATGCTGCAGCTGTACTTGGTAATGTGTAAGAATCACCCAGGTGGTACTGTCTTTGAAGGCATGAAGGCATCATGAAGAACAGCTGAGGTTTGGCACTATGAGAGGCCATGGAAGGCCATTGGTGAAAGTGCACCCTCAGTTGTAATTGACAGCCCAGGACTGAAGGGGTCATGCAAAGGAGTTGAGGCTTGGTACTGTGCAGAGAGCCTATGAAAGGCTTTGGTGAACCATAGTTGCAGTGGAAGATCCTAGCATACTGGAGATGCCAGTACCACGGGATGACCACCAAGAACAGCAGTGGCAACGGAGTAGATCAACCTGAACTTAGAGTGCTACAGTGGGCAGAGCTGGAGAAGTGACACCAGCTCTTTGGAGATGAACAGAAGGTCATGCGTGGATCTCAGACATTGGAACAAGAAGCTGTGAAGCTGAAATTGACTTGGGGACCTCGAGATGTTAAAGATGCCAGAGCCACAGGAGCTACAGACTCATGTCTGAACAAGCCTATGGGAGCAAAGGAGTGGAATGTGATGGTTTGTATATGATTGGCCCAGGAAGTGACCCTATTCTGAGGTGTGGCCTTGTTGGAGTAGGCATGTCACTGTGAGTGTGGGCTTAAGACCCTCATCCTAGTTGCCTGGAAGTGAGCCTTCCACTAGCAGCCTTCAGATGAAGATGTAGAACTCTCAGCCTCTCCTGCACCATATCTGCCTGGATGCTGCCATGTTTCTGTCTTGATGACAATGGATTGAATTTCTGAGCCTGTAAGCCAACACCAATTAAATGTTGTCTTTTATAAAACTTGCATTGGTCATGGTGTCTGTTCACAGCAGTAAAATCCTAACTAAGACAACACCTTCAGATTTGTTCTTTATGGTCAGGGTTATGACCAAAACCCTGTTTGAGGGGTTTTGTTATCCTATATTAATTTCAGGGCTATTTTCTGTTTTTCTGAGCATATCTTTGGTAATTTTAGTAGGCATCACATTGAATTTTGTGTATCAAGTTAGATGGAGTGGACACAGCAGTAATATTCTATTTTAGTGAAAAAATTGTCATGCAATATATTCTGATCAGGCTTTCCTTTCCCTCAAGTCCTCTCAGATTTTCCCCCTCCTCACCTACCCACACCTTTTTCCTCTTTCTTTAGAAGAAAACCACGAACATGGAACATTTTTCTATTATTGTGTGTCTTCTTGAATTATTTTAATTAATGCTTTATAATTTTTGATGTAGAGATTCTTCATTTCATTGAGTAGATTTACTTCTTAGTATTTAGAATTATTGTATATAGACTTGCTTGGTTTATTTTCTGGATAATTCACTATTGGTAGAAAAACTTCATTGATTTAACATGCTTTGAAGAAAAGACAGTCTCTTCAGGAAGTGGGGGATTTGGATATCTGTATTCAAAAGAATTAACCTAGATCCTTATTTCTTACCACATGAAAATCAACTCAAAAGACTTAAATGTAAGACTCAACTTATATGAAGAATGTGTAAGGAACTCAATAACTCAATGACAAAGGAAAATGGGCAAAAAAACTAGATAAACACCACAAAGACTAACAAATACAAATGAAAGATGGTTCGGGACAAAACTTAAATCAGGAAAATCGAGCTCAAAACCACAATAACATATCTAACAGTTTTATAAAAATATTGAAGGCAAGTTCCAAGGAAAGTATGCAAAGAGAGGATCCTTACACACTGCACTGTTGGTAGGTGAGAAAGTTAGCATCTGTGGTAAACTCTGGAGAAGTTCCTCAAGGAAACTAGACTAGACTTACTGTATGGTCCTTCTGTCTCACTATGGATATATACCCAAAGGGAACTAAAACACTGGGCCCAAGAGATTTCTGCACTCACATTTATTATTGCAGTACTGTTCATAGAAGTCCATCAGTGGCCTGCCCAGGAATGAGTAGATAAGAAAACGAGACACACACAAATGAGCATTATTTAAGCAGAGATGGAGGGCATGCCCGAACCAGGAAAACACTAGCAAGAAAGCCAAGCACAGAAAGGTAAGTTCTGTGTGACCCCACAGCTGTGTAGAATACAGAAAAACACTGTTGTTCATAGAAGCATCGAGCACAGTCTGGCAAGGACACAGTGGAAGAGGGAGACACAGATGTTTCGAGCAGGTACAAAGCTACAGAGAGGAGGGGAATTTCTGTTGCACAACAGAGTGGCAATGTGTCCAGTATTTCAAATAGCTGGAAAAGAGGTCGCATATTTTGAAAAAAAGAAATGACAAGTGCTTAAAGTGGTAGAATGCCTTACCTAGATACTTAGCCTGTAATCATTACTGTGTGTGTGTGTGTGTGTGTGTGTGTGTGTGTGTAGACATAGGCACACTTTTACAGCCATGTGAGTGAGTAGTGTGTGTCGACTTTAAAATAAAAGTGAAGAAATAAAAGACCTGCTACATGAATGGTTGTTGGAAGAAGTAAGGATAATTAGGAAAAGTTTAGTTTTTTTTTTATGGTGAGAAAGGACACATCCTTGGCTGCAGGGGTTCAGCTGCTCCTGCATCCATCCATTACTCGAAAGCTGAGCTTGATAAGATGGGGGTCAGGAGGTCCTGTGGTGATGGGGAGACAGGCAACTGGACTTAGGTTGTGAGAAAAATTCCCTCTGCTCAGGGGTACACAGACCCAGGGTGCCTCCCTCCCTCCCAGGCAGCCCCAATTCTACCCACCTTTTGTTTCTATTCTCTTTCCTTAAGTTAGTGGAGGAAACTGATAATTAAGCAATTAAACATCAAAGGGAGGCTCTGACAGCCCTGGAACTTGTTAAAAAAAAAAAAAAAAAAAAGCCCAGTAAGGAAGCTACTGTGAAGATAAAGGCCTGCTGAGCTGAGACCACCTTGTGATGGGTGCTCAGGTCCAGGAGGCCAAGACTCCCCAGGGCCCAGGGCAGGTGCCAGGGTTACTCTAGCATGGTGGTATGAACAAGTCCAACTGCCCTCTGACCATCCTAGGGCTTGGTTTCCTAGAGCCAGCATCATCACAATTTCAAGAGTGTGCTAGCATGGAGACATGGATCTCAGGGTGGTGTGAACAATTGTGTTGGGTGGGTGGAGGCCTTGGGTTATGGCGGCAGGCTCCAAAATCTCTTCCTCCTTTGCCATTTGTAATCAAAGCACCGAGATCATAGATGCTGGAAATGGCTAAGTCAGTAAAAACATCCTTTAAAACTCTGAATCAAATACCTGTTTATTAGAAACATTCTGTGGACCAAGAATACTGGAGCACAGGAAACAAATGCACATACTGGTCACGGGAAGTTTCATTTTCTAGTCAGAGGTGACATAGCATAAGCAACTTAATAAGTAAAGTGTCCAGCATGCCAGAAGGTAACTCACACTGTGCAGAAGAACAGGGCAGAGCAGGGACCTGGGTGACAGAGGCTGTGACGCCTACTAGGGAGTAAGAAGAAACTGCAGCATTAAGGAAACCAGAGTCACAAAGAGTCCCACTCCAGCTCAGTCCTCCAGCAAAGCCCTCTTTAGCCTCCTCCCCCTGCCTGGAGTGTTTCCAAGGGTTTCTGCTTCCTGATTTTCTCCTTTCTGTCTACCTTCAGCATAGCTTTCACCTGTGCCAGCCTGCTCACACTGCTCGCCTTTTCCGAATCCCAAGGTGACCCCATGTGTCGAATAGAATAGGAATGAAAAGAGAACTGGGGAGTTGGCAGGGTGGGGTGGACCAGACTGAATAGAAGATGGATGTATCGGGGGGGACATCTCCCTACAGCACCACTCAGGAAGCATGGAGAAACGTAGGCAGACTATTGCTAGATGCAAGATATTGTTAAATGAGTTTTGAAAGACAGGCAGGTAATCTTGCTTTTAAATTGACAGCCAATGAAAATAATTTTAAATATTAACAGGTCAAACCAAACATGTCTGTGGATCAAGTTTCTGCCTCTAGGGTCACTAGTTTGCTAGTGAGGGGTGGAGCATAAATCATAACCTCTTTACCAGAGCCTCTTTCTGTCTGCACAGGCTTAAACTCCAAGCCACCTCAGCTTTGGCTTAGCACCTCTCCACACAGATTCTGGGGTTCAGATGCAGTGAATTCTTATTTACCAGGCGCAGCGCTTCCAGCAGACTGGTTGTTTTTACCACCCTGTAAATTGGTAAGCTCCTATTCCTACCATACCCAGCTCAGAGTTACCTTTCTTGGGTCGCTTCCCTTTCCCTCCCAGGCAGAGATGATTCCACCTACTTCAGATGCTTAATGGGCTGGGACAGATGTGCTTACCATCAGGCACAGCGTGTTACATAGTAAAGCTTTAACGAGTTTGGCTTCTGCACTGACATGGGACTTGAGTCAGGGATAGGAGTTTGCCTGTCTGTGTTTTACATCCTTCATAGGGCTTTCTGAAATGTGCTCCAGACCTGGATGGGAGAGCAGCCTAGCACAGATCAGGTGCTCAGGCTCCAGAGACTGGACTGCAGTCACGGCTCTACCATTCACATGCCCACTGCTCACTATCCCCGCCTGCAGCAGAGGGGTGAGCTCAAAGGAACTGTGACCATGAAAGCATTTTTGTTAGCTTGTTTGTTTCTTTGTTTGTTTAGGACAGAGTTTTGCTATGAATTCCAAGTTGGTCTCATTCTGTATCCCAAGATGGTTTTGAGCTTATGGTATTGTTCCTATCTCAGTGGCCTGAGTGCTGAGATTACCAATGAGTTCCACCATCTCTCGCCCTGTGAAATATTTCTGATGACTGAAAAATGAATTTTCAAACAGACCGAAGTCGAAAACTCATTTCCAGTGTGGATAGGGCATCTTAGTTTTCCAGGGTATCCTTTAAAACTGTGGTGGTTTAAATATGCTTGGTTCAGGGAGTGGCACTATTAAGAGGCCCTGCCAGAGCCTTACAAATACAGAGGCAGATGCTAACAACCAACTATTGGGCTGGGTATGGGGTCCCCAATGGAGGAGCTGGAGGATGGTCCAGAGGAGCTGAAGGGGTTTACAGCCCCATAGGCAGAACAATGATTTCAGCCACCCAGACACCCCAAGACTCCCAGGGACTGAACTATCAACCAAGGGGCACACATGGTTCCAGCCAAAAAATGTGGCAGAGGAAGGCCTTGTTGGGCATCAGTGAGAGGAATGGTCCTTGGTCAGATAAAGGCTCAACAGAGGCCCGAACAAAGGGAAACCGAGGGTGGAGGGAGGAGGGAGTGTGGTGGGTGGAGAGGCATATATGTGGAGGCAGGAGGAAGGAGGAAGGGAGGGGTTGGAGGGTCTTAGGGGAGGGAGGATATTGGGAAAGGTTTTACCATTGGCAATGTAAATGAAGACGATATTCAATAAAAAGATAAATTTTAAAACTCTAAGATTAATTAAAAAAAAAAGAGATGTAACCTTTGTGGAATAGGTGTGGCCTTGTTAGAGGAAGTTTGTCACTGTGGGGTGGGCTTTGAGACCTTCTTCCTAGCCATGTAGGAGACAGTCTGCTCCTGGCTTCCTTTGGATGAAGATATAGAACTCTGAGCTCCTCCAGCTCCATGTCTGCCTGGATGCTGCCATGCTTCCTGCCTTGATGATAATGGACTGAACCTCTAAACTGTAGGCCAGCCCCAATTAAATGTTGTCTTTGTAAGAGGTGCCTTGGTCATGGTGTCTGTTCACAGCAGTGAAAATCCTAAGACAAGAACGTAGAGATAGCCCTATACTGAAAATGTATCTCCACACTGCATTAAGTTCAGGCCCTAGGCACAAACTCTTTAGTGGAACTGGAGCTCCTCAGGTAGAATCTGTCCTTCTCTTTACCCCACACCCTCTCTTTTTTCTGCCCAAACACAAATATGTCCGTAGCTTTATACAACTCTGGTACAATTCAGAATTCTTTGTTCTATTTGGTAGCACTAAAGCCACATACATGCCTTAAACTCTGATACCTAACCTCTAATTTGATTTTCATAACAGTTTCCTGAAATAGTGCAGGTTCTAACAGTTGCTAAGATGAGCTATCGGAGGCCCAGCAATGGCACATGGTAACTTTGTTCTGCTGCTTAGTAGGGCAAGTGATGGGTTTGGGTCCAGATTGCACCTTCACCTTCTTCGCCAGTCACTCACACACTTATGTTGTTGTGTGGAGCGTGGAATTCAGCCTCACTGAGCCATGGTGCCGATTCTTAGAACATTGCATGTTTGCAAGCATGAGTCACTAGGAGAGCAAACTTGCTACATGAAGAACATATAAAATTACCATGGATACCATAATGGTGTTCCTCAAGTTGTAACAAAATCAATAGAGGTGTGATTCCTCCTAGCTCAGGAAGCAAGAAGTTCAAGTTAAGGGCAGACTCCTGCTGTTGGCTCTGAGGAAAAATCCTTCCCAGGCCTCCTGTCCCTGGCATTGGTGGCTATTGGGATTCCTGCATACCTAGCCTCTAATTCAGCCTTCACAGAATTTTCCAGATATCAAATTCTCTTATCTCTGAAGGCTACTTACCATTATGAATCTAGGGTCCAACTAACCCAATGTGATCTTTCTTGAAGATCCTTGGTTTAATTTCATCTTCAAGGAGCTTTCCTCCAATTTTGTCTCTATAATACATTAATGAGCTCTAAGTGGCATTATTCCTCTCCCCTCCCCTCTGCCTGCTTCTCTTTCTTTCCTTTCTCCTTTCCCTTTATCTCTCCCCTCCCTTCCTTCTGTTCCCTTTGCCTCCCCGCTCAGTTCGCCTTCTCCTCCTTTCCTCTCCTTTCCTTCCCTCTTCCCTCTTCCTTCCTCTCATTTCCCCTCTCTCTCCTCCATTTTTCTCTTTCTTCTTTACCTTCCCTTCCTTCTTCCCTCCCCACCTCCTTTTCCTTTCCTCTTTCCTTCTTTTTTATGAATTTTTATTAATCATTCTATTCATTTACATTTCAAATGATAACCCCCTTCTCGGTTACCCCTCCACCAACCCCCCATCCCATTTCTCATCCCTCCCTCCCCTTGGCTTCTGTGAGGGTGCTCCTCCGTCCATTCACCCACTCCTGCCTCACCCCTCTAGCATCCCCCTATGCTGGGGCATTAAGCCTCCCTCCCCTCTCTCTGATGTCAGATAAGGCCATCCTCTGCACATATGTATCTGGAGTCATGGCTCCCTCCATGTGTACTCTGTGGTTGGTGGTTTAGTCCCTGGGAGCTCTGGGTGGTCCAGTTAGTTGATATTGTTCTTCTTATGAGGTTACAATCCCCTTCAGATCCTTCAGTCCTTCCCTTAGCTCTTCCGTTGGGGTCCCTGGGCTCAGTCCAATGGTTGGCTGTGAGCATCTGCATTTGTATTGGTCAGGTGCTGGTAGAAACTTTCAGGGAACAGCCATATCAGGCTCCTGTCAGCAAGTGCTCCTTGGCATCAGCAATTGTGTAGGGTTTGATATCTGCAGATGGGATGGGTCCCTATGTGGGCTGGTCTCTGGATGGCTTTTCCTTCAGTCTCTGTTCCATTTTTTGTCCTAGTCTTTCCTTTGGACAGGAACATTTCTTGGATAAAACCTTTGAGATGCGTGGGTAGCCCCACCCCTCAACTGGAGGCCATGCCTATTACTGGAGGTGGTGTCTACAGGGTGTATCTCCCCTTTGTTGGGTATTTCAGCTAAAGTTTTTGCCACTGGCTCCTGAGAGCCTCTCACTTCCCTAGAATCTGGGACTTTCTAGTGGCTACCCCAGTTTGCCATTCCCCTCTGCTACATGTTTCTATTCAATTTCCTGATGGTCTGTGCTTCTCTCCTATTCCTTCCAGTACCTGTTCCTGACCCCCCTTTTTGCACCCTCCCCTCCTCTCTCCCTCCCAAATCCCTCCCTCCCTCCCTCCCTCCCTCCCTCCCTCCCTCCCTCCCTCTAATTTTTGTAACTATTTTGCTCCTTGATCTATGTAGGATTGGAGCATCTACACTTTGGTCTTCCTCCTTAAGTTGCATATGGTTTGTGGGTTGCATCATGGGTATTCTGAGCTTTTGGGCTAAAATCCACTTATCAGTGGATACATACCATGTGTGTTCTTTTGTGTCTGGGTTACCTCACTCAGGATGGTATTTTATGATACTGTTTGCCTTCAAATTTCATGAAGTCATTGTTTTTAATAGCTGAGTAGTACTCCATTATGTAAATGTACCACATTTTTTTGTATCCATTCCTCTGTTGAAGGGCATCTGGTTGTTACCAGCTTCTGGCTGTTATAAATGAGGCTGCCATGAACATAGTGGAGCATGTGTTCTTGTTACATGTTGGAGCATCTTTTGGGTATATGCCTAGTAGTGGTATAGGGAGGTCTTCAGATAGACTAATTTCTAATTTTCTGAGAAATTGCCAGATTGATTTCCAAAGCATTTTTACCAGCGTGCAGTCCCACCAGCACTGGAGGAGTTTTCTCCACATCCTTGCCAGCATCTCTGATCGATCAGTGGAATAGAACTGAAGATCCGGAAATAAACTCACACACCTACAGTCACTTGATCTTTGACAAAGAAGCCAAAACCACCCAGTGGAAAAAAGAGCATTTTTAACAAGTGGTGCGGTTTCAACTGGCAACCAGCATGAAGAAGAATGCAAATTGATCCATTCTTACTCCTTGCACAAAGCTCAAGTCCAAGTGAATCAAGGACCTCCATACCAAACCAGATACACTGGATCTAATAGAAGAGAAAGTGGGAAAGAAACAAACACATTGACACAGGGGAAAATTTCCTGAACAGAACACCAATGACTTATGCTCTAAGATCAACAATCGACAAATGAGACCTCATAAAATTGAAACACTTCTGTAAGGCAAATGTCAATAGAACACTGTCAATAGGACAAAACAGCAACCCGCAGATTGGGGAAAGTGCTTTACCAACCCTACATTTGACAGAGAGCTAATATCTAAAATATACAAAGAACTCAACAAGTTAGACTCCAGAGAACCAAATAACCCTATTTAAAATGGGGTAAAGAACAAAACAAAGAATTTTCAACTGAGGAATCTCCAATGGCTGAGAAGCACCTAGAGGTCAACATCCTTAGTCATCAAGATAATGTAAATCAAAATGACCCTGAGATCCCACCTCACACCAATCAGAATGCTTTCTTTTCTTCTGAAGCTTTAACTTACCAGGGAACTCCACAGAAGACTTGCTTCCCTTGGAGTGAGAGGGGGCATCTCTGCTGGTCTGGATGCTTGCAACTGTATGGAAAGCTCTTGCAGCCATTCCTGCTGCTTTTGCTTTGTATAGCAGCTTTGGCAGAGGGGAAGGCAATCCACCCCAGACTCCGGACACCTAGAACCTCAGAATCTAGAATGAGACCCTGAACTATTGAAGCAACTCAGCAGTGATCACTGAAGGTGGGTGCTGGTCCTTGCTCCCTTAAAATGGGGTGTGCTGATGGAGGGAGGAGGCAGGGAATGGGCCTGCTTTCATGGCTCTACCTGGAATTCATCCCATTTAGATGAGTGGGCAGGCCCTCACTCCACTGGAGTATGAGTGACAAGAACAGTCTTGTGTGAGCAGTCCTCAGGCGCCTCAGACTGCCGCACTCCACTGAGCACAGTTCCTGTGATTGCTTGAGAAGTCAGGTGATGTGGCAGTTGAAACCTCAGATTTGGAATTAGAGCAGCAGCTCTGTCCCACATGGGATGGCAGCTGGCCGGGTACTCTGCCCCTGATGGGGTGGCCATTGGCCCGCTGCTCACTGGTCTTCTGGTCCCTGTCCTTGTGCACAATAGTGCACAGAACAGCAGAATTCACGGAGCAGGACTGTGGCAATTGACGATAAACTGAAGAATTCGCTAAAATGTAATCCTTCCCTATAAAGTGCATCATTCCTCATCAGAGCCTCACAAAAGTTAAGAATGAAAACACTGGCAGAAGTGGTGTTAGTTTCCTTACTAACTCTACATTTTAATCCTAAGCACTATTAATGCCTCCTTGATGAAGGATGGGAAAGCCTGAGTGCTCATATATCTAACTCCTTGTCTCCAGCTCTCTTGAATTGTTAATTACATCTTTACTTGGACTTCATTGTTATTTAACTTACTTGGTTCTTGGAATGCTGATGTCACAGCCACTGCTTAGGCAGTGCTAAGAAGGCTGTCCACTGAAGTGCATCCTTCCTCCTTGTGCTCTGACTGGTGGAGTGTTTTGATTTGTTTCATTTATTTTGGAGACAAGTTCTCTCTATGCCTTTCAGGTTGGCCTTGAACTCATGATCTTCCTATCTCAGCCTTCAGGTTCTGGGATTTCCCTACCTGGCCTGGAAACTGTGCTGTCACCCTTTTGTTTCAGATAAATGCAGAGTCACCATTGTCCCTGTTGTGGTCAAGGATGTCATCCTGCTGGGTGGTACACGCCTTTAGTTCCAGCACTTGGGAGGCAGAGGCAGGCAGATTTCTGAGTTCGAGGCCAGCCTGGTCTAGAGTGGGTTCCAGGACAGTTGGGGCTATGCAGAGAAACCCTGTCTTGGAAAAAACAAACCAAAACAAAACAAAAAAACAAACAATAACAATGATGTCAAGAATGTTCTAGAACTACAGATCCTTCTCATGCCTCTGTGAGTATTGCTCCATTTTCTTTTTCGTTTTCACTGTGAAATGATAGTTTTGTGTTACTTTAACTTTTCACCTTGTGTTTTTGTTTATTTTGCTTTGTTTTTTATTTGTTTTGGCTTACAGAGTGAAATGCTTTCTTTGTGTTGAAACCCTGTAAGGTGTGTGTGTGTGTATATATATATATGTTATAGTTGTTTGCTTATGTCAGCTCTTCCTGGAGTAGAATGTGTGTTCTCATTCTAAAGACTCAGTTCTGTCTGATTGTAGGAATTTTTCTTCTAATGTATTTAGAAGAATATGTAATTCTTTTTCCTTGTAGTTTTATTGGGTTCTGTGCTACAGCTACATCAATTATCTCCCCACTGGTTTGTCTTTGTTCTGCCCGATCACCTAATACCTGACTCTAAATACTTTGATCTCACAGCCTTAGCTCTGTATTTCAACTGTAATTATGTCAACATTCCCTTTTCTGTTAGGAAATCAATTTTCAACTCTATTTTATTCTTCAGTGGCTCTGACCCTGAGCACCGATTCTTTTTTTTTTTTAGGCCGGAATGATATCTTCTTGCCCTGGTATCCTTGATGTATAATGAAGTATACCACAGGTAAGAGATACTTCTTCAGTGGGCAGAGCCATCATGCCTGCTTATACTCTCAGCATACACTCTGCATACCATGAGAAAACAGTCAGCACGCCCCCAGCAGACTGCTGGACCACCTTCTATATACCCTCTGCGTTCTATCGGCATACCTCAGCACACCCTCAGCACATTCCCCTGTACAACACCCTCTGTGTACTCTCTGCAACCCTCTACACCCCTACATCCCTGCCGTACACCCTCTACACACCCCATCGATGGTGGTGTAGATCAGGGTGGGGTAGAAGCCACCAGAACCTTAGATGCAGAGCTGCATGGAATCTTAGTTCTCTAGTTGCATGTTTCTCTTGGCTTCTGATTTCTGTGTTGGGGACCCTAATCTCAGTGCTTTAGGAACCCAGTGAAAGCACAGAGCAAGGGGACCTCTTAACATCTCCCCCTCATCCTGTGTAGATTGCTCAAGAATCCAGAATTGTGATTCAAAATATTTTATCTCCTACTTTCTGAAGTCTACTAGGTACCAGAAAGATCCTAAACTCGAAGCAATGCCTCTAAAGCAGGAAGCACCTCATCAACGTTCATGAATGTGATGGCTAACCTTGATCATCTTCTTGATTAGACAGAGGGGTACCCAGGGGGTTGGTAAAGCATGCAGGTGTCTGACATTTCTAGAGAAGATCTAGTAGGTTGATGGCCTGGGTGCAATAAAGGGGGCTAGAGGAGGAGGCCTGCACAAAGCCTTCTGTGCCCAGGGAAGCTTCTCTGGCTCCCACACAGCATGACATTCATGCCTCAAGCACCATGTCCTGAGCCATGAAGAACCTGGGACCATGAGCCAAAATATCACCTCTCCCCCAACCTAAGTATGCTGCGATTCAGTAATGCTGCTGTGCCTGTGACTCTGCATTATGTTGTACCTCGAAATTTGGTCCCTTTCTGTTTCCCTAGTACTCCGTTTCAAAAGTAACACAGAGCTCACCTGGATGGCAGGGCTATGGTACTCTATCCCACTAGCGCATGGCCTTTCTTCCTGTAGATTACCCCCTTCCTCCCTCTCTTCTTTCCTTCTTCCCTCTTTCCCTCTGTCTCTCATCTTGTCTTTTCTGCCTCCCATTCTGTGCATTGGATTCACCCCTTATGGCTCTGAAGGATAATTCCGTTTAACAAATATTAGTACAACATATTTCCATTGAAGGTGATGCTTAGATGAGAGCAGGACCCTCATAGCCCTCCATGGAAGGAGCAAAAATACCAAAGAAACAATTTTCTCCAGCATTCAAACATTCCACATTACAATATGGGAATGGGATGTTCAAAAGGTGAGAAGAAAATATGTGTATGCAAAAGGTTCAGACAGCAAGCCCTAGACAGGAAACACAGGAATCCAGTTTACCTGAAAGCCTTGAAGGCTGCTTATGTAATATCCTCATGCCTTTTGCAGGTAGAGGTATAATTATTCCATTATGTTTTCCTGTGAAGTGTGAAAACTCTCTTTACCAATCCTCTTAAATTAGTTAAATATAATATTCAGCGAGACAGGAGACAGAGCAATGCTAATTGAAAGTGGAGAGGTGTTTATAGGTTGATGTGGTGCAGCCAACTGTGACTAAAATTAATGTCTGGGGGTTCCTGAAACTGCGGGATGCCCTCGAGTTTATCCTGCAGTTCCAATAACAAATCCTGGCACCCAGAGAGTCTTGTTCACTGTGTCAAGATTCCAGCCTTGGAGAAGATTTCTTTAAAATAGGTCTGAGAATTTTAATTACATTCCATTTGTAAATTTCTTTTTTCCTCATAAGGTGTTGAGGACAATGAGAAATTTTTCTAAAAGTTCAGCTTACAGCAAGTGAGTTATTGGTAAACTGGTTGCTCAGCCTGTTTGCGACTACCTAAGAGTTCCTCCATGCTGGGCCTGCTCTCTTCTCGGTCAAACCACAGTTGGATTCTTTTAGACTGTAGTGAAATGGAACTCACAGGACAAAGACTGGTCAAAGGGCCTGATTCTGCCTTTTCTTTAATCATTGGCACTGCCAAGCAATTCTTTATGTGGTTGCTGCTTGGCAGTAGGTTCCTTGACCGTGTGAGCAGCATCAGGATTCATTGCTCACTTAGCTGAGAGAGCAAGTGTCATGTCTGTGGCCAGAGACCCCTGTCTGAGCCTGGCTAGCAGAGCATGGCCAGAGATGGTCTGTCATTGGCCAGAGATGGTCTGTCATTTCTACAGTGTGAGCAGACCTATTCTGAGTCCTTTCTTTGTTTTGCTAGGACAGAAATTATGGGTCCATGCTGGTTTCCAATCATGTTTGTTTATGTCAAATCCACAGCTTTAATGCTGATGACTTCTTTAAAGAATAGAAGAGACCAGGGTTTTGCTGGTCTGGAGGACACAAAGGAACCTAGGAAATGGAGAGGTGGTTTTGTTCTCCCTCAGCTGGGTGGATGTATTTAAAGCCTGGATTTGGAGAGGAAACAGAGCTACTAGCATAGCTTGCTTAGGATCAGTAGCTTAAACACACACACACACACACACACACACACACACACACACACACACACACAGAGAGAGAGAGAGAGAGAGAGAGAGAGAGAGAGAGAGAGAGAGAGAGAGAGTTGTTGTACCATTTATTTCCCATAGACAAGAATTGCTATATTGTGCTGTCCTGTGCCCAGTGGGATATTATGCCCAAAGGTACTGAGGCTACATAGCTCCAGCTTTGCACTGGCTTTACTTTTGTGCTTAGAACAAGGGCATTTCTTTCTCTCTGGGTTGGCTGATAGACAAACGGGTTACTGATGCAATCCACTTTGTGTCTTTATATCAGTCAGACTTCTATTTCTGAAGTATTTTTACACTTTAGACTCCAAAGTATTCTCCTGTCTACATTTAATTTATCCCCTTACCATGCCTAAAGAAACATCTCTTCATTAGTAACCTAACCTAATTCCCAATGCCACCTCTGAGGGCATTTTATTTTTGCAGTGAACTACACAGGATCTTTATTTATATATTCATTCTTACCCTGTCTTAGGTGGAATGTAAACCTCACTGTCTGTGTTCATATGTGACCTTTGGTCACATGTGTTTCAGTCGTGGCCTGTACATGTCAATCATTGGGTAATGGAATATGAAATTCTCACTGAGGAAACAGGAGGGAAGAAATGAAAGCATTTGAACAGAAAGGAAACAGGGAAAATGGGGACGTTCTGGGAAGGCCTTAGAGAGATCCCTTGAGAGGACACATGCCAGGAAGCCCAGGGCTGAGTCAGTGACATGTATTCAAGAGCCTGCTGAAGCCTGGAGATGGGCACCCAAAAGAAAATAAAACTAGACAGTCAGAGACTCCAATAACCCACTGCAGGAAGAGCACTGTTTATAGTTCATTCAAAAGCCACATTTCTTATCTGTAACAATACAAGCATAAGGTCACAAGCAGCTTCTCTTCACTCAACAGTCTTGGGTGGAGGAACCAGACAAATGTTCTTTGAAAACTCCTTTCACATGAGAGAATGAGCCATCTAGATTGTCCCAAGAGATATCAAGAAGAAATCCTTCACCTGCTGTTGTCTTTATCAACATGACTAACCCAACATCTACTTAGCTTCCTGTGTCCCAGGCCATCCCACAGGCTTCTTACTTTACTCCATACTTCCAGGCCATTGCGAGAACCAGTTCTCAGTAGAGCAGCCAATACTTTTTCTTGTTTCCTCTGAGAACCAGGCAGGACACCAATAAGGCTCACTATGTATTTATGCTTAATGTGGGTATTTCTTTGAGTTAGATTTAGTGTCTCAGCTCAAATGATGAACACGATCACAAGAACAGAAGTATTGCTAATGTCTTCTATGTTCCCCTATTCCAGATGTCCTTTAGGTTATTTTGGAGAGACTGTTTGCTTTGGCATGTCTAAGAATTCAATCTGTTTCTTGTCCTTGTATATTAAGAGAATGCTCTGGGACCTCTTAAAGGTCTTCTCAGTAGTTTCTGTATTTCACTAATGTGAAAGAGGTCTGTTTGTCATTTGTCCTTCAGAATCTTAGAAATCCCATCTCATGCTCCATGAATGTATTGTGAATGGAAAGGGTTTTCAAAAGTCTTTTTGCCAATAACTTCTCTACTGCAGGCATGCACCCTACCTCTAGTACATTGCTACCAAGGTCTGCCTCCATTTGAAATTAGACATGGTAGGAGAGTAGACTGATAGTTATAATGAGAGAGAGAGAGAGAGAGAGAGAGAGAGAGAGAGAGAGAGAGAGAGTTGGAAACTTGAGATTACAAGACAAAGAGGTGAACCTAGAAGACCTTGTTCTTCAAATATGATCAATATGTCTTGGGGAGAATAATGTGTCCATTTCTCTGGTCACCAGAGGAAAAACATGCTACATAAACTTTTTGCAAGAACTCTAGTGTAGGATGGAGTGTGGTTAAGAATGAGAAACAAAGCCTGGTGGTTAAAGGAACATTCTATAATCTGTGCCTACGATAGTTCATCTTGATCGTTAACTTGATTGGATTGATCCCTAAGACATCTGTGTAACATATAGCCTCAATGTGGTGATAAAATGACATAAATGCATCCAGAATTAAGGTCAAAGGAGGGGGGATGATGATGGCCTTGATGACAATGATGGTGGTGTCAGTAGCAATGGTGATGCTGATTGTGGTGATCGTAGTGGTGGTGATGGTGATGATGGTGGTGGTGATGGTAACAGTGATGATGATGATGATGATGATGATGATGATGATGATGATGATGAAGGTGGTGATGATAATGAAACAGGTATACTCTTATTACCCAGCTTCCTTTGACCACTGCTCTCTGTGGGCCATGCTGCTTTGCCTATTTCTATTTTTGCCTTTTCTCTACCTATTCTTCCGTTTTTCCTATTGTCCCTGGGTCAGATGTCCTGATTTAAAACATGGCCCCCATCATCTCAGGTGCATCACAGCCTGTGGTCCCCCAGCCTGACTCTGACTCTTGTGCAGGCACCCAGGTTCACCTGCTGCTCAAGGCCAGGGCCATCTCCTGTTCGCACCTGCTCCTTGCTGCTGCTCTGATATGTTTGTATCTCCTTGTATATCTGATGCTGCTTCTAAGGCATTGCAATGGGGAAAACTCAAGGTCAGAGCAAACAAACACATAAAATCAATTTTACCTTGGGAACTAACTCTTCTGCAGAGCGGCTGTCTGATAGTCATCACCTTGGCCCTGGCTCAGCGCTCAGTGCAGTGGCAACACTGTGAGGATGGCTGCTCGCCGGACCTGTGCAGGGGAAAACATCACAGACAAACCCACCCACCAGAGAGCGTGCACGTGGATCTGCATGTGCACACGCAGGGCATGGCTCTCATCCCCACCCCCTCTCCCTTGTTCTCTGCCTCACTCTGTGTTTTCCTTTCTCTCCTCTGCCCTGATTTTCTGAGCCATCTCTCTTGTGTTTCTTTGTTTCCTCTCTTATCTCTCCTGAGATTTCCCCTTGACCTCTTCTCTCCAGCTCTCTCTGTCCCCCCCCCCCCACTTCACGTCTCTGCTCTCTCGTACACTCTTTATCTCACCCTCCCTCTTCTCCCGTCTTTGTTTTTTCTTCATTCCTCTCTGTCACAGACTGTCTCCTGAGGACAGTAGCTGTTTCTCTTTCAACAGCTATCTTTTTTTTTTCCTCCTTCTAAAAGTGCAAAGGGTTCTGGACCTAAAACTGGGGTGTTTTGGGCTGGCTTAGCTACACTGGGCAGTGTGGACAAGTATTTGTGTGTGAAGTCACAGATAGGAGGGAACAGATTTGGGCCTTGCAGAGGGACAGACAAGTCCAAGAGAATTTTGGCATGGTGTGGGGGACTTGGACACACGAAGGCGGGGGTGGGGGTGGGGGGGCTGAGTATGGATGGCTGCCTTCTGGTATTGCCTCATGCACAGCAGTCTGAATATTCAGCCGTCTTCCCGCTTGTAGGGTGGGGCTACTGAAAGTCCATACTATAAATACTGCCCTGAAATTTACTTTGTTCCAAGGAAGAGGTAGGATGGTATGGGCTTTGAGATCAGCTGAATCTTTTAAGCAGTTGTTTAATCTTTATGTGCCTGTCTTTGTCCCTTCTCACCATCTGGGAAATCCTATTAGCATGGCTATTGATAATGTATCCTGTGATCACCCTTAATTTTAGAATCTGTGCTTCATTGGTTTAAATTATCTACACATTCTCTCTCTCTCTCTCTCTCTCTCTCTCTCTCTCTCTCTCTCTCTCTCTCTCTCTCTGAGCCTGCAGCACATCAACTTCCCTAGATAAGCTGGCCAGCAGTCACTGGGATCCTCCTCTTCCCAGCACTGGTTATAACTATACCCTGAAACACTGACTTTACTTTGTTTATGTGGGTACCAGAGCTCAGACTCAATCTTCATGCTTGTATGACAAGCACCTCCCAATTGAGTAATCTCCCCAGCTCAACAATACTACTCCTAGAGGAGCTATTACTTCTAAATAAAATTCCCCACACTATAAAAACCAACAACTAAATAAATACATATTTAAAACATTGGGTGGAGAAGAATAGAGAAAGACACTCAGCAATGGCTTGTGGGTTCTACACAGACTCTCATACATGTACTGTGTTTTTACACACACACACACACACACAGAGAGAGAGAGAGAGAGAGAGAGAGAGAGAGAGAGAGAGAGAGAGAGACTCTTTGCAAATGTCACTTCATCACCAAAAAAGAGAAGAGCCATGTAAACACAGCCACTGAAACTTTCTGAAGGTATATTCACATGTTAATGACAGTCCTTTCTCAAGAGAGGCAGGCGGCACAAAGAAAGCAATCAGCCTCCCAGCCAGGCTTGACACTAAGTGGACCTGTACTCAAGCTGCAGCCTTCTCTAAGTTGGTGCTAACGAACTTTCTTCACAGGAGACTGGCCCGGTTTGCCCCCTTTTTTGACCTGATTAAAGAAAGGGATCAAAAGGGAGCTAAGCTCCCTGGTTGGAACACTTATCACTATACGATTGGAAATCAGCTTGGGTCTCTGATCTTCAGAGGCTACAAGGTGGCAAAGTTTGCTAAAGAATGACAGCCCCAGTGACCTTACACTCCAGGCATTGTCCATCATTCACACTAACCATTTACCTTTCCACATCTTTACGGCCCTGAACCCTGGATACTCAGAGAACTGCACATGTCCAGATCCCCCCCACCCCCAGACATGGCAGAGGACTTTTAATGGACTCTTGTACTGGGACCTATTGCAGATTATGGCAAAGTACTGCTTCTGTTTCTGAAGTGAAGGAAACACAAAATAAGAGCTCTCTAACAATGCTCAAGTGCTGGGTTCCTTGAACAATAATCATAGTAACTGAAGCAGAGAGGGAGAGGTGGGGCACGTGCCCATCGATACAGCATTTTGATGCTCTGTGTGTTTGGCTCCCTCCCACCTGCCCCAGCATGCTCCTGTCGGTGGGGAGAGTGGGCCTGGTCTAAGTGCAGCCTGAATCTGCTCCAAAGAATGAGTAAGTAATTTGCAAGCCTGGATGTGGATGGTCCTGTATTGAGCCTCCCACCCCTGCCCCATTTCGAGGCTGTCTGGCATGGATGGAACTCAGTATGTGGCAGGCGGTGTAATGGATGGTTTATTCAATGCATTACTTCATTTCAGCTTTCCTGAAGCTTCAAGAAGGCGTCCCCTTGTACTCTGTGTTGAAGCCAAGGAAGCAAAAGTACAGAGAAGGCAGTGGGAACAGGCAGAGCTGAAATATGAAGGTTCACTCCCTAAGCACAAATTCCAAACTCCTAACTACTGTGTCATATATACCCTCCCCAATCTGTTGTAGTACAATGTGATGCCACAGTGTGGTTATCTAGAGAAACACAGCAGCACACAACACACTTATGAACACCCACACATACACAGGCAAGTACACACACACACACACACACACACACACGCACACACACTCACATATACACACAGACATTCATCTTTAATAGGAATTGTCCCTAACAGGCTCACGTGTCTGAAGGTGTGGCTCTTGGCTGATAATGCAGTTTTGGTAGGTTGTGGAAGCTTTGACAGGTGAGACATAGCTGTCAGTCCCTGAGAACAGGTCCCTAGGGACTACTCTCCCTGGCCACTTACTGTCATTCCATGCTTCCTGCCACTGTTGCAAGACTTGAGCCTCTTTACTATATCTTCCCTATCATAATGTCCCAGGCCAGGTCTGGCTACTATATACAGTGACTAATCCATATATCCTAGATTAATAAATCACTTAAATCTATTAGAAAGAATTGACTCATTTGTTATGGGCCATGTGAGGCTCTAAAATATGCTGTGTACGCCTGAGGAAACTCAAGAGATCTGGAGATACAGTTTGAAGAGCTGAGAGTCAGAGGGCCAATACTACTTACTCCAGTTCAGTTCAGAAGACCTGAGACCCAGAAATGCTGAGGGAGGTGGAGCACATGAAGTCAGGCAGGAGGCAAAGCCAGCCATTTTGCCTTTTACTCTCTTTGGCTTTTCTGTCTTCTCTTGGTTGGGTGTTGCAAAGAGAAGCTGGGCTTCTGCTCCCTTCTGCTCATCAATTTCCATACTAACTGCACAGATATACCTGGGGATAATGGCTAAGCAGCTATCCTGATGTCCCACAACTCCAATAGTTCAGATCTGGAATCCTTCCCCAGATGCTCATGGATTAAAGTTTCATCCCAGCTTGACATGCCTGGGAGATGGTGGAACTTCTGAGAAGCAGGGTCAATTAGAAGGTCATTGGGGCAGGCCATGAAGAGGATTGAAGGACCTTCACTCTTCTTCTCTCCCTTTTTCTGATTGGCAGAGGCGAATGACTTTCTTTGCCATACGTTCCCACCATGGCGTACTGCCTCATCACAGGCCGAAAATCGGTGAGGCTGGGCATGGTCATGACTTGGAACCTGCAAGGATGTGGGCCAGAAAGAATATTTCCTTTAGAGTTGATTAGGTCAAGTATTTGATATAGTCGCACAAAGCTGGCTACCCCACTCATATACACCAGCCATCTCTCCTGCATATGGCAGACTCTTAACCCTCATGCATTTATGAACTAAGTGACCTATTGAAATGTGACTCTGAAGGGCAGGGTAGAGGTACATCCTGAGAGTGCATTTATGTAATACTACTGGGGACAGTTTAGGCAGCTAGATACAAAATACTGGTCTCCATTGACAAGGTCAGAGGAGATACAATAAGTGTCTAGGTCTCTTATGATGGTCCAGTCCAACATACAAGTTCATTATAAAATTCTGAGCCTACCTCTGACATCCCATGCACAGATTTGCTGTGGAATTGTCATTTGATGACCATTCTTAAGGCCACGAATGTTCCTGACGCCCCTAAGACACTATAAGAGTACCATTATGGAACAACAGAATTTTTCTATCCCTCACCCCAGCATACCAGGGATTCTTTCTCTCCCTAGTCTATGTCTTCTTTCTGAGCCTTGTCCGAGCCACCAGCTAGGGTGTCTAGGTATGGTTACAGGCCTCTAACAATGAATACACAGCCACCCGATTCTTCACTGTCTCCCCAGATTTATCCTCTGGTTCCCACATGGGGTTAATGAGGTCTCAGTGTGGCTACCAGGGCCTTTTGCTCCCTACACATACAAAGAGAATTCTGCAGCCTTCCTTTCTCTCCTGCTAGCCCTGCAGGCCTGTGGTGATGTACTGAGTTGGCAAAGCCAGCGCAGCAGCCTCTGCAGCTGTGCAGAGAGGCGAGAAGGTCAGGGGTGTCTACGGGAAGGAGGCAATGCCTTCCAGGGACATTAATTTTTCAGTTTGTGTGTTCAGATGCGTGGCGGCTTAAGGCTGACAGGCTGGATTGCAGGCTTCTGTCAGGCTCAGAGCTGAAGGATGGCTCTGGGTCTAGAATGTAATTTAGTTTCAAGCAGGCTCCTCTGGCTGGCTGCTGAGGCCAGCAGTGGTGGGCAGGCAGGCGGGTAGCAGAATAACACTAATGGGGCTGCCTACTACTAGGGATATTGCAAGATTTCACTGGGGGAGTCATCACCACTTTCTAAAAGGTAGTCAGCCTCACCCCCAAGCTGGAAACGAGAAAGCTGAGGTTTGGGTAAACAATCAACATGCTGTCTAACTGTGCTCATTCCTTTAGCAAATATTGATGAGAGATTACTTTCTTCCAGGAAGCATGGCAGTCACTGGAGACCCAGTGCCTTGGTGGTGTGAATAGTTTTAGTCTAATATGTTATGATAAATTTTGAAATTTTAATTTTTATGTGTTATGTGTGTGTGCGTGTGTGTGTGTGTGTGTGTGTGTGTGTGTGTGTGTGTGTATGTCTTAGTTGGTGTTTCATTGCTGTGAAGAGACACCATGACCAAGGCAACTCTTAAAAAAACATTTAATTGGGGCAGACTTACACTTTCAGGGGTTTAGTTCATTGTTATCATGGCAGGAAGCATGGCAGCATGTAGGCAGACGTGGTGTGGAGAGTTTTACATTTTGATCTGAAGACAATGAGGAGGAAACTACTTGCGACACTGGGCTGAGCTTGAGCACAAAAGACCTCAAAGCTCACTTGCACACTGACACATTTCCTCTACAAAGGTCACATCTTCTAATAGTGCAAGCATTCCAACATATGAGTCTATGGAGGCCAAACCTATTCAAACTGCCACAGTGCCTCTCTGTGTATACGTCACAAATGTGGGTGCCCATGGAGGCCATAAGAGAGTATCAGATGGCCCGGAGCTGGAGTTACAGTGGTTGTAAGTTGCTCGACAATTGCTGTTAGGTGCTGAACATGTGTCCACTGGAAGAACAGCCAGGGCTTTTAAACTCTGACCCTTCTCTTCTCTTCAGCTCCACAATACCTAATTTTAAAAGCAAACCATTTAAAGCAGGAAAAAATTTTTTCCTAATGGATCTATTCAGTGGTCACTTGGCTCTGTTGTGTCTGGGTTTGTGGCAAGGTGAGACATCAAGGCAGAAGGACAGAAGAAAGCCGTCAGGAAACAGGGGCAGGAGAAGCCAGAGGAAGAACAGTCTCTAAGAACACATCTTGGTGACAAGCTACCTTCAACTAGACCCTAGCTCCTAAATTTCCATCACTTCCCAATCAAGTTATGAGCCCAGTGATGGGTGGTGATGTGCTGATGAGATCAGAGCTCTCCTGATCCCTTCCCCAAACCCAAGCTCTGAACAGTGCTGCGTTAGAGACTAAGCCTTCAACACAAGAGTCACTGAGGACTGCCTCAGCTCAAATCTTAGTTACAGTTTCTATTGCTATGGTAAAGCACCATGACCAAAATAAAACTTGGGGAGAAAATGGTTTATTTCACCTTACAACATATAATCCATCATCCAAGGAAGTCAGGGCAGGAACTCAAGACAGATATCTGGAGGCAGGAACCTAAGCGGAGGCTGTGGAAAAGTATTGCTAACTGGCTTGCTCCAAGTGACGTGCTCAGCCTGCTTTCTGCCTACCCAAGGGTGAAGCCACACAAAGTGCCCTCCTACACCAATCATCAGTAAAGGGTTGCGTCTTTTATTTGGGAACTAAATGATCTAAGGACAGATAGGAACCCCCAAATAATATTTACCTCAACAAAACATATATCAGACTCGCCTCCAGGCCAATCTTAGGGAGGTATTTAGTAAATTAAGAGTCTCTCTTCTTACCCTGGAGGACATAGGTACAGGGGGAAAGTTCCTGAACAGAACACCAATAGCTTATGCACTAAGATCAAGAATTGACAAATGGGACCTCATAAAATTACAAAGTTTCTGCAAGGCAAAGGACACTGTCAGAAGGACAAAACGACAACCAACAAAGTGGGAAAAGATCTTCACCAACCCCACATCCGACAGAGGGCTAATATCCAATATATACAAAGAACTCAAGAAGTTAGACCCCAAAGAACCAAATAACCCTGTCAAAAAATGGGGTACAGAGCTAAACAAAGAATTTTCACCAGAAGAAATTCGGATGGCCGAGAAACACCTTAAAAGATATTCAACATCATTAGTCTCAGAGAAATGCAAATCAAAACAACCCTGAGATTCCACCTCACACCAGTCAGAATGGCTAAGATTAAAAACTCAAGAGACAACAAGTGCTGGCGAGGATGTGGAGAAAGAGGAACACTCCTCCACTGTTGGTGGGATTGCAAAATGGTAAAACCGCTCTGGAAATCAGTGTGGCGGTTCCTCAGAAAATTGGGCATGTCCCTTCCAGAGGACCCTGGCATACCACTCCTGGGCATATACCCAGAGGATTCCCCTGCATACAATAAAGACACATGCTCCACTATGTTTATAGCAGCCTTGTTTATAATAGCCAGAAATTGGAAGGAGCCCAAATATCCCTCAAAGGAGGAATGGATACAGAAAATGTGGTATATTTATACAATGGAATACTACTCAGCAATTAAAAATAATGAATTCATGCAATTTGTAGGTAAATGGTTAGACCTGGAAAATATCATCCTGAGTGAGCTAACCCAGTCACAAAAGAATACACATGAAATGCAATCACTGATAAGTGGATATTAATGAGCCCAGAAGCCCTAAATACTCAAGGCACAATTAGCAAGTCAAATGATTCCCAAGAAGAAAGGAGAGGACCCTGGGCCTGTAAAGATTGGATCCAGTTTTGTAAAGAAACCATGGGGGGAGGGGGAATGACTGGGGAATAGTTGGGGGGGAGAGGACATATGGGACATAGGGAGGGGGGAACTGGGAAAGGGAAAAGCCTTTGGAATGTAAACATAGTATATAGAAAATAAAAATTAAAAAAAAGAGTCTCTCTTCTTAGCTACATCTCTAGCTGTGTCAAATTGGCATGAAACTAACTAGCATATCTCCATATGAAAACATTCAACGAGATAGGCAATAGGCATAATTTGAGAAACAGGACTTCTTGGGGCCAAGAGAAAAGATATTTGGGGAGATTTACTTTACAGGGACATTCCTATTGGCCTCTTCAAGTACTCAATGGGAAGGGGAAGGCCAAGTGAAGAGGATGGTCTTCAGAGTCACAGGGGCATGAGATTAGCAAAGATCCTGAAAAGCCTAGGCACCTGAGAGAAGATGTAGCTGCTTACAGAGGGCCTGGGGGTGGTGGGAGGCAGGCAGGCAGTGAGCACAAGTATTTGCGGACAACCATGGCCATCTTGGAATTATTTACCATAACACGCATGGAAGCAGAAGATCTCTCCCCAGATTTTATGATTTTACAGCTTTGGTTTTTGCCCATGACAACAGTGATTTTCAAAGGTAGATTTTCAAAGCAGCAGAACCCTTTTATCAATGAATCGTTATCATCAACCCTCCAAGACAAAAAATTTGTCTGAGAGGTGTCAATTGAAAGCATGGGTTTAGGGATCCCTGGGTCTAGCAATGTTGCCTCTGCCCAATGTCCTGTAACAGACCAGAATATATTAATCTCTGCGTAGATTTCTGTATATGTAAATCCCATGAATGTTGTCATATGAATTCACCTTGGTCATTTTTGACAATAAATTAGTTCATTAAAAATAACCTCTCAGGTCCCATCCATATCCCACTCCCTGCATCCTCTCCAGTGCCCTCAGAGCTCACAGTATGGCTAAGGAGTCAGAGTCCAGCTCCCACACTTTGCATGCTTTATGAGTGGAACTGGAAAACACAGATTTTAGATGAACAGTCTGAGAGGTGTGGAGGTTGGGGAAGAACACAATGTTCATGCTGAACTAGGTTTTCAGAACCTCTGGTTCCCAGGTAAAGAAACCCTCAATTTGTGATAGCTCCAGGGTTAAGAGGCCTGAGTGCTAGGCACACTACAAGCTTGGTACTATTGATGTGATAGGACACTGGCAATTGTCAGACATGGTAAGTTCCATATAGAAGTTGGACCTTCAGAAAGGTGCCAGGGGCTATGCGATGCTGTGGAGATGGCTCAAAGCAGCCAGATGTGCTGTGTGAGAACAAGAAGATAGACTTCTAGAAGTTTGGCTGATCGTATGGTCACCCAACGTAATGTGGAGCCCCTTTCACCTCTAAGAGCCTTGTGCCAGGAATCAGGGATGAAGGTCGTGTGTGTGTGTGTGTGTGTGTGTGTGTGTGTGTGTGTGTGTGGTCAGGAATCAAGGATGAAGGTCATGTGTGTGTGTGAAGCCAGGAATCAGGGATGAAGGTCATGTGTGTGTGTGTGTGTGTGTGTGTGTGTGTGTGTGTTTTAACTGCAGGTGTGGAGACTAGCTGTGACAAAGAAAGGAGATAACTGGGACAGAAGCCTTGTCCATGGCCTACACTAACCAATCAGGTATCCTGAGCAAGCCAGAGGTTGCAGAATGCTGGTTTGAGCAGCCCAGGGGCTCTCTTCTGTGGTTGGCAGCCTGGATTGAGTGGAGTTGAGACTCCTGTGGGTTCTTTAATCACATCCTGTCATGTTCTTTCTTGGAGACTTTCTCCGCATCCTCCATGGATGCCAGCTGTGGTGCTGGGGTAACCAGGAGGCTGGAGACAGCACAGTCTACCAATCAGCTTGGGGAGGTACGACTGGTCATGGAGCTAAAACACTGAGTGGTAGAAGATTTGGCACATGATGACCAAGCTACCTGTGCTGTAGATGTATCAGCACTGGTTTCCGCCTTTCCTCTGCTTTCCTTGGGAAAATCTGAGTTCAACGTGGTGACTGTGGTGGTAGATATTACTTGTATGATGTCCCAGGCTTTGGGAACAGACAGGAGCCATCCTTGTGGACCTACCTACATCTCAGGCAGGACTTCACCAGTTTAGCAACCATTCTGTTACTCCCTGGCTCAATCGCCAGCCTGCCTTCTCATCCTTTCTTCTTACTGATTTGCTACATATAAACCAACCTTTGTGAACAGAACCAGGGCAGCTTCTGTCTTCAGCCGCTTATCACTTCCCCACGGACAAGTGTGGGTTGCCCATCTTTGTTCACAGTTAGCTACAATAACAGGTAAAATGCACATTTGATTTCAGTCACTCACATAAGCACCCGAGTGCATGTTTTGCTCACAAACATCCACACAGAGAGAAACAGGCATGGCCTGCAGTCAGTCATGTGTAAAATGCCAGCCTGGCCTTCCAGTGAGTGTTTAAGACAGGGCGGGAGCCCTTGTCAGGATGTTCTAACATTCACCCCATCCTCACCTTTCCAGACAATGAGAATCTTCCCGCTGCAGAAAGGAATACAAATTGATGCTGTTTCTTGGGTGTGGAAAGTATTATAACCACAAAGGCATACTGTGTTGAGAACCAGCTTCCCTTTGCTGTGTGGCCTCAGGAAGCTGCTTGAAAACCTTAGTTCCTGTTTGGATTTTGAGGGAGGGCATCAATCTCCCTTTCCTTTGGGGAGCTGAGGCTACACCTTCTTTTCCATCCAACAGGGAGATACCCCCTGCTGAAGACCATCAAAAAGCACCATTTATCTAATTCCTTTTCCAAATACAGAGCGCCTTTAGTGTTCAATTTGGCAGTCTCCAACACTAATTAGCACCAAGTGCTTGGCAGAGTTCTAAGCATGGTCCTTTGTGGGTCTTTGTGACTTTTCCTGGAGACACATAAATGTCTAACCACCTGAGATGGGGAGGGGAGGGTCAGGCCAAGATCAGGGTCCTTCCCAAGCCCAGCTGAGTGAAACAGAGTATATTGGGGTCACATAGAGGGGTAGAGGTGACCCACAGGCACCACTGATTCATCTCATCCTGGGCAACTGCTCACTTCTTGTATTACCTTGGAGAGAGGGTTAGATGCCTGATGAGTCTCCCTCCTGTTCACAAAGGGATGTTAACTGGCCTGATCTTCTGAGGATCCCCTGTGGCCCTCACAGCTTCACTTTCAAGACAGCAATGACCTTTTCCAACCTGGAAGGAACAGTCACAGTACAACTACAGTTGTATTAAGCTGCTTCATCCTACATCATCCTTTTGAGGCTGTTCCTATTGTTATAAATCCATTTTCTGTGTATGCAAAGAAACTGAAGCACAGAGAGATTAATCTGCTTTGCCCACAAAGGTAGCAAGGATGGAAGTTGAACTCTGAGAATCCGGCTTCAGCATTTGAGTTCTTCAGTATGCTGTAATGTCTTGGCGAATAGGGAGAGCTGTATAAAAGTCAGGCCTCTCCAGGGGTGTGGAGAAAGGGCGTCTCTAAAATCCCCCACCACTCAGGACTTCTGGGCATGCAAAGTAGAGAGACTCACTTATGACTCTCCACCTTTTCCAGGAGGTGCTTGCCCGTGTCAGCTGGCCGCTGCAGGCAGGAGGTGGGCCTTCTTTCTCTGAATCTTCTCTCCCTCACCCAGAACAGTTCCAAAGAGACCCACACACTTACATAATGGCTCCTTGGAGACTTCACTTGCCCTATTTTCTAGGAAGGCAACTTTCACATTGTCACCAGACATTAGATCTTTTCCACTTTTGTTTGGGGAGGTTTGGTCCATGAAGCAGGTGCATGAAGTGCCCCGTCTCTTGATTTTGTGGGTCTTTTTTTGCTCTTCGTTTGGACAAGGGTCTAACAGCATCTCCTAGGGCCCAGGCTTGACACACTTCTGCTTCTCGGCATTTCTGCTGGGCTCCTGCAGTCGCTTGTGTACACCCTCAGGAGTCCAGGCAGACGACCTCCCAACCACCCTGTGAAATGGAATCTGCAAATCACCACAGAGAGACCTTTAAGAGTCTCCCAGTTTGACATTTTGTTGTTGTTTGGCTAAAAGTCACGCTTTTATTGTTATTAATATTGGAATCTTCTTTTCCAACCAAATTTTGCAGAAGAGGAATGTCAAGGAGGCATGTCACACCTTGTATGGCCTCAGCACCATCTTCCATCAGGGCTTCTGTCCCCTTTCTGTTTTACTCAGGGTGGCTCATGCAGACACGGGTACAGCACTTCACACTGCCACGCACAGATGCTACTGGGGGCCATCATTTGTAATCTCAGCACGAGGGAAGCTGAAGCAAGAAGATCTCCAGTTTGTGGCTAGCCTGGTCTACATAGTAAGACCTTGTCTAAAAAAAAAAATGGGGGGTGGAGAAATGTCTCCTTGGTTCGGGGTGCATACTGCTCTTGCAGAGGATCTGAGTTCAGTTTTCAGGACTCATACTGTTGCCTAACACCTGTAACTATTTCTGATGCTTTTGGCTAACAGTCAAGTGCACATATCCACACTCACACATACATACGATTAAAAATACATCTTAAAAGACAAATAAGACCTGGCAACAATAAACACTGCTGTTTTCAGGGTCCCAGGCTTCCTGATGCCACATCCCTGAGTACCCTGCAGTGTCAAGTCCTCCCATCTTGTGGACCTGGTCTCCTCATGTAAAGTCTAACCTGGCTCTCATGTGGTATACTGGTGCTAAAGGGATCTGTCTAAACTTCATATCAGGCCCCACCCCAAGTCTTGTTAAGACACTTTCCTATTGCTTCTCACTGGCCTGAGGCTGAAGACAAAAATTGTCAGTGAAGTTGAAAAGATGCATTTGTTTGTGACCAGGTTTTGTCATGTCTCCCAGGCTGGTCTGGAATTCATACTCCTCCCTCAGTATTCCAAGAGCTGTAATTATTAAATTAGGCCTGCGTTGGACCTTTGCCAGAGCATTACTGCTTCATTGAGAAGTGTTTCTGGTCACATCCAGGTTCTGGCCAATTCCCTTTGCTTGGGAGAGAGACCCTGGTCGCTGATGCTGTGTCCTGCTTGTTTTCACCCCAGCAGCCATATCACAGGCCACTCAGAAAGCTTCAGCCTCCTGCAAGAGGGAAGATTTCAGTTCTTAGGAGAATTTATTGCACAGATTAGATGCTGCCAAACCCTTCAATATCAACTTTCATCTGAAGGCAGCCCAGGAATAGGAATGAGTTCAAGTTGTCTCTTTAGGAGCTTTTGTGAGCCCCGGGAAGCTACTGCCTGTCCTAGAAGATTGATTTGAAGGGCTGTGGTAAGGAAGCCCGGTCATTTGATGATGAAACATGCCCTTGCCAAGGGTTCTCACATCACCCAGGCACAAAATCCACCAAGGCAATGTCACCTGAGTTACCTTTGTTCATAGCTGCAGGGTCTGAACCCTGAAGACAGCTTTAAGCAAATGATCTCATAATGATACACATTTTTTTAAAAAAAATAGGAAAGCAACTTATAATGAGTGCAGGATGTTTAGCTAAGAATTGGAGGGGAACTGACAAAATCAAATAACACACATGTATTAAGGAAGTGAACACAAACAGGGTGAAGTAAATATGGAGTGGAAAAATGACCAAAGGCCAAGTATCTGGAAACGAAACCCTCTTGGGAGAGTGAGAGTGTGTCAGATGGACCAGCCTGGGCAGAAGGGAGGTTTACTCATGACCTTAAAAGTCATGGCTCTCGGCCATATCTATTCTGGTCTGCAAGGTGTACTGTGTACTTTTGGCTACACCACAGTATTTTCCTGGGGGGAAAAAGCCCCACTACACTCATCAGTAAGTTCCTGTATGCTAACTCAGACATGGGCATGTTCCCACACCACGGAGGGTAGTGGATCCAGCCAAAGGTAAAATAGATCCTACCTAGGACTCCACTTCTGCCCTGTCATTTCATGCAGCCCCATATGTTTCTCTGCCTAAAAGGGTCCAAGCCAGATTTGCATACCCCTGAC
Source organism: Apodemus agrarius (assembly GCA_964023405.1). Lineage (NCBI taxonomy): Eukaryota > Metazoa > Chordata > Mammalia > Rodentia > Muridae > Apodemus > Apodemus agrarius. The sequence continues at coordinate 118,456,052 of OZ030005.1, read as the reverse complement.
CTCTGTTCTCAGTCAGATACAGTAGAAATGTTGGGGGGGGGCTCATTTTTCACTACTGAGACTGTTTACCCTAATCCCTCTTGAACCTCCGCTATCACCATGAAAACCTGCTTGGGCTGGCCTATTGGAGGAAGAGAGATGTAAAGGGCAGACCCAGTTCACCCTCACTGCCTCAAGGTCTAGTTAGTCATGTCCCAGATAAACCAGAGAAATCCTATTAAGACTGGCAGAGCCATGGCCGACCATCAACTGGCTATCTATGTGATAGGCACATGCATTGATTGAGAGACTGAATCGTGGCTCAAACCTTACGTGATAGCAGGTTGATGATATACTCTGTGACAGTATTTTCCAGACTCAGGGTTGGTATTGGATTCTTCTGGAACAATCAACACAGAAAGAGCCATTTCTTTTTCTACTAGAACTGTTTTGCTGATAAGACTGAAGCCAAGACCAACAGAGTACCATGCCACCTTTGAGCAAAACCAAGACTAAAGCCAATGCTGAAGACCTGAACATTAAAGATGTGAAAGAAAAGTCCAGCCATGCCTGAAACAATTAGAAACTTTTTTGCTATGCCACATGAATGATGCCATCTACTTTTTATTTGCTAGAGTCAATTTATCTTTGACTTTTTTCACCCTTGCAATCAAGGGTATGCAAATTATGGGATATTTTCAAGGGTTGATGGGTTCCCAGGACCCAGTGGGGATGACATTAGCTGATCTACCCAACAAAGGGGGAGATAGAACCTGAAGAGACCATTTCCAGTAGATATGTATGACCCCCAGTTGAGGGAAGGGGTTATCCACCCATCTCAAAAATTTTATCCTAGAATTGTTCCTATCTAAAGGAAATGAAGGAACAAAACAATGGAGCAGAGACTGAAGGAAAGGCCATCCAGAGACCACCCCACCTCATGATCCATCCTACCTGTAGACACCAAACCCCAACACTATTGCTGATGCCAAGAAGTGCTTGCTGACAGGAGCCTGGTATAGCTGTCCTCCTGAGAGGCTCTGCCAGCATCTGACCAATACAGATGTAGATACTCACAACCAACCATCAGATTGAGCCTGGGGACCCCAAATGGAAGAGTTAGAGGAGGGACTGAAGGAGATGAAGGGAATTCCAACCCCATAGGAAGAACAATATCAACTAACCTGACAACCCAGAGATCACAGGGACTAAACCACCAACCAAAGAGTACACATGGAGGGACCCATGGCTCCAGCTGGATATGTAGCAGTGGATGGCCTTATCTGGCATCAGTGGGAGGGGAAGCCCTTGGTACTGTGGAGTCTTGATACCCCAGTGTAAGGGGCTGCTAAAGTGGTGAGGTGGGGGGTGGGATATGATGGGGGATGGGATAAGGAAACTGGAAAGGGGGACAACATTTGAAACATAAATAAATAAAATAAGAAATAACAAACTGAGTTGTAAATGTGCCCTGGTTTAAAAGACAGAGGCTAGGGAAGCATGGCCCTCTCCACGGAGCTTCTGGTGTACTTTCCAGGGCGACAGGGCTTGTGTGAGCTTGCCTGTCACTTTGCTCATCATAAACTGCCAGGTGTGGCTGCTGCCCCCACAAGATTTCAGCAGTTCCTGGAAACAAGTGACTCACCCCTTACTCAGACTTGGAGAACCCAAGGACACAGCGATTCTGAGAAAGAAGTGGCAGGATGTTTTTCTGAGCCAGGAGCCTAATTCAGAGCCCAGAAAAAAGAAGAAAATAAGACATTTGTATCTGGTGAGACAGCAAAGATGATCTCACTGAAGACTTGTGGCTTACCAAGAAGGAAATGGAAGGTCAAAGTGGGGGTTGGGGGGACGCTGGTGCTGTGAACCATTCTGTACAGGGGAAGAAGAGGGGCCTTGGAGGCCGAGAGCTGGAGTATGTATGATCCTGAGGTGCCACCTATGAACGTAGCTGCCTGGGGTTCAGCTCCTCTTTGCCTCCATTCCCACTGCTATAAAATGGTGGAGGTCAGTATGAAGGAACAACTCTTCCATGACTGTCTTAGAAGCTGCCTATGGCAGACTGCACTTGACAGTTTCATTCCAAAGAGTAAAGAGCATCAAGTGGAGAAACACTTACTCCACAGAGAGGAGCCTGGAAGAGTCGACCTGAGCCATGTGATGAATGATAACATTTTCAGTGTACTGGATGGTCAGAATATACCCCTGATATGAAGTGACAGCGGACACTTCACAATGGTGTTCCTTCAAACCCAGCACACTCAAACCACGAGGGATGCTCAGTGAACCCAGATCTATAGTGCTCCATCAGTGTTTCTCCCAAGGGTGGTAAAACTGAGAACCCACCCAAGAGAGATCAGAGGAGAACAGAGATGCCACAGCTCCATTGCCTTTGAGTGGACCCCAGAACAGAGATGCAGTGTTAGTGGAGATATAACAAGGAAGCTCAGCAATTAACTGATCATTGTGGACCAAGACACTGGTGTTCAGTCATAATGCTTTATCAAGGCAATGTGTGCTGTTTAGGAAACCAGGCAGGTATTTATGGGGAGCCTCTATGTTATGCCTAAAATAATTTTGAATCTCTATAATTATTTACAAAGTTATGTATGTACATATGCATATATAGTTAAAGCTTCAAAATTGTATATAGTCATTGCACAAAACAACTTGCTTCATCTTATCATCTTTACAGATGTGTATCACTTACTTAGTTCCTATTTATCCCATTATAGACCCCTCTTCTCTCTTATCCATGCTTCCTGCTGACCCCTTTCTCTTCCCAAATAGTTCCCCATCTTCTCTGATGTCATGGATATACTAGCACATAATATGCACGCACATATAGATGCCTAGGCATATAAATGTAAACTCTGCATATAAGAGAACAGGATGCTTCTCCTTCTGAGAGTCTGGCTGACTTGGCTTAAAGTGATGATGTCAATTCCATTAATTTCCCTGCAAATAGCATAATTTTGTTCTTTATAGCTAAGGAGAACTGCATTATGTGTATCTGTACCTCCTTTTGTTTACTTAAACCTTCAAAACAAAAAAAACTGTTGAGTTGAATGTGTTCCAATTGTAGCTGTGGATGTCAGCTCCATTTTCTAGCCACACATTCTGGGGTCTTTCACATCTCTGTGGTTCAGCTCAGTGGCTGCATGTGTTCTGATGTAGATATTGGGAAATCTTTCTGTGCTTCTTCTATACTGGATCACACTCATGCATCAGGCTTTCTGCTATGCTTCCATTGGGGAACCCAGGTGATCACAAGGTTGGCCAATTACTTGTTAGCCTTGAGTCATTTGAATTCATTGATAAACCATGCTGCTAACATACCTTGGTGAAGACAGGGACATAATGATTGCAATATTGTGTGTGTGTGTGTTCTGTGTGAGGTTTCAAAGTGATGTTTTGTGCATATCTTCCCCCTGGAAATCCTTGCAATATGGACCATCATAAGAAGGGGGATCTGAATGTATGAGAGGGTCGTGCCCAAGACCACAGAGCCCGGAAACAGGAGAGGGCAAAGCATGCCTTTCTTAAACCCACTGCCAAATTGTTTAAAGAGATCTCATCAGAGCCTGGGAAGTCCCTGAGGCTTTACTTAATCTGAAATCCTGATTTGTGAGCGATCTATACTCTTGGCTAACACCAGGTTTTGCCCTCCGTCCTTGGATGTTATATAGTGCTGTATGGTGGGTTTTGTTTGGTTAGTTTTATTGCTATTGCTACTTCTTCTTCTTCTTTTTTTTTTTTAGATGGAATCAATTGCTATTTGAAAACAATGAGATTTGACTTTCAAATGTCAAACAAGGAGGCAAAAGGATGTGTGGGTAGTGTGGGATTCTGGTCACATTAAGCCTCTGTTGTTATGTGAAGGTAAACCTGATTCTCAGCTTGGACTTATTTTCTAGGTTTTAGCCCTCTCCAATTCCCCAGCCCAGCCCACTCTGTATGTTTTACTTCTTAGCCTGGCCTCTAGCATTCCCAGCACTGACTGAGTTTAATTTATTGTAGAGAAAAACGCCCATTGGAGAGGTGGTATCTGCTCAGAACAGCATAAGTAGACAGCATTCCAGGAAGAGCCCACTGTTGATGGTGGTAGGTCCTAGAGGCAGGTGGTCTTCTCAGTTCTCTGACTTCCTGTCCTAGGGTCCCTCTCCTTCCTCTGCATCTGACTTGTTTAGTTTCCCATCACCAAATGTTAGGTCATACCTTCCTGTCTTGGGCACTCTTAAGAGGAATTGCCTGCTTGCAAGTACTACGAGGAAAGTATTTGGAGGATTGGAAGCTAACTGAGGAGTTTTGAAATTTAACTTCATCCAAAAGGGAAGGATAGAAGAGAATGGATAAAATAAAGGAAAAGGAAGAAAGGAAAGAAGAAAGGAGGAGGAAAGAAAGGAATGAAGGTAGATAGGGAGGGAGAGGAGAAATCAGAACTTCAGACTCAAGACAGAGAAACAGCTCATGGACTGGAATTCAGTTCTCAGCAGCCAAGTCAAGTGGCTTATAGCCACCTGTGACTCCAGTTCCAGGGCGCAACACCCTCTCTGGCCCCCTTGAATCACACACACACACACACACACACACACACACACACACACGTTATAAAATAAACCAACCTTGAGAAACAGAAAAGGATCTCAACCTCAGTACTGTAATACCTCTGGTGTCTAGTCGTTGGCCTGTTAAGGTCTTTGGAGGTCTTTGAGGAAGGAAGGTGGGGTGTGCATTCTGCTCCCTCTCTGCTTCTAAGCCAGCTGGATGCGAGGGAGTATGGGAGATCAATGCTAAGGGCAGAGGCCTTGCAGGAGCAATCTCAATCCCTCTCTAACCTCTCTAGTACTAAAAATGTATTTTGAAATGTATTTTTGTAAATGTTGTCATGTTATGTACAAAGGTGATACAACAAATGCTCAGAGTTCACAGACCATTGAGATGAACGTCTGGGAGAGAGCTTCTCTTTTCTCCCCTTAGCAGCTCTGTGTACTCCTGTGTGGTACAGTCTCTTCCTTTGGTTCCATCTCACCAGATCTTGTGTGAATTATTCTATGTATTTTTCTACTTGGCCTCGATCTTTTGTTAGGAAGTGGCCAAATATGTAGAAATATCGAAGCTTTAAGCTCGTGCCCGTTCGCTCGCATTCTCCCATTTTCTGTGGTTGAGCAGCCATGTGGCCTGTTATTCTGTAAGTTCCCAACTGTCTATGGGCCCAGAGCTGCTGCTATCATGGACTCCATGAAATCCCAGTGACCTTGGCTTGTGGCGACCTCCTTACTCACCTCCCTAGTCATCCTTTCCTCCCTGCCCGATTTCTGAAGTCTTTGAAGCAAACCCTAGGCTGTATGTGATATCAGTTGGAAATAGGCCAGGCTGCATCCATAAAAGAGAGGGAGGGGCTCCTTCAAAATATAATCACGCTACCACTGTCAAAGCTAAAACAGAGACCACCCTCCTAATGACTGCAAAGCCTGCTCAGTGTTCATGCTCCCAGCTGGCCCTTCCCCTTACACCCTTCAACCTCCTCCACCCTCCCCCGCCCCTCCACTCCAGGTCACCAGCCTCCCATATTTTCATAATTCTCCTTTTGAATGACGATTGATCCAAAGCTCCTATTAGTCTACTTGATTGGCATTTGTTTAGCTCTCTGAGGTCCATGCCCCTGGTTTTTGTATTGTTTGTCCAGTTATAGATCATTTGCTACACAGCCTCAGTCACTCCTCCTGGGAAAATTTCCACATCCTGGGATCTTGAAATCAGTGTTTTTCAGTCAGACAGGCCCAGAGGCCAATATTATCTGGGAAATTACTCAGTTGAGATTCCCTTCTCAGATGATTCTAGGCTGTGTCTAACTGACAGTTAAAGCCAACTAGGACAGAAGACCCTAACTCTAACCCTAACCCTAACCCCTGACACTCATCGCCACTCCCCCTACCAGGGTCTGTGTCATTCATGTGCTTTATTGTTGTAGCAGTTTTGTTACAGGTAGCAAACCAATGTTAACACTATTCTCAGCTAAGTTGTTGCCATGTATTGAGACTTTCTTGGTTTTTACCTAACATCCTTTTTGTGGTCCACGAGTCTAAGATGCTGCATTGAATCCCATTTCTGTATCTCCTTAAAATATTTGTGATGTTTTCCATCTAGCATTTGTTTTCTGGACCTCCTTCATCTTATCTATATTCTCCTGCAGTGACTCCTGTGTGGGAGCTCTACCTCTCCTCCGGGTCTCTAAAGAGCCCCACATCCTCTGGATGTCAGAGACCCTGGAGGTTAGAATTCAAAGCTATACTGGATTCAGGGCAGACATCTTTTCCTAGACCATTTCATAGGTGGTGCTGTGTAGTTACTGCTTTGCAGTGGGGCTGAGGATGGAGAGTTGAGCAGGACAGGCAGGCTGAGTGGGGGTGGGACAATCCCTGACCTCATGGGAAGCAGGTACAACTATCCTGTGTCCCTGCTTCTCACTGCTCAAGTCCCGCTCAGTAAAACAGAGCCAATCTTACACTTTAATCTGTATTATTGATAAGATACATTATCACTTTTCAGACTGTAGCTGAATGAGTTTACTGGCATCAATTAATTACAGCAAGATTCACTTAGCAAATGACAGCATGCGTTGGATTCAAGACATTCCAAAGTTAGATGCTTTTACCAAGTGTTTTGATTTATCTTTGTAATGGCCACAGGTTTAATTTGTTTCCCTTTTGTTCATTTGTTTAAAAAAGTGATTGGATTATGCCATTAGTCACAGGAAGGGACACATGGACAAAACTTCTCAGAAGTTGGTAGAGAGAGACACAGAGAAATAGAGAAAGAGAGAGGGGGTTACAAAAGTGAAATCACTATTATACCAAGGCACCTTCCTGCTTTCATTATTGTCCCACAGATCGGGAAGACACAGTGTGAGCAAGGTCAGGTGAAACATATCCAGGACTATCCAGTATGTTTTCTTTGCAATGTCCTGTGAATTGATAGTTATTTCAAATTAAAAGTTTAGAAGAATTAATTGGAACAATTCATGTCCTGGATTTTGTGGCCAGAATAACAAAATAAAGAAAGGAGTTAAATTTTTATAAGGTAAGAGATCCAGTGGCCATTATTTGCAGATAACATGGCTGTCTACATAGAAAACTGAATAAAGCACATTTTGGACTCATAGAAGAATTCAGCAAGGTATAATATAAAAGATTAACAGATGCTATTTTGGATAATAGCAGCAAAAACAAATGAAAATATCTAGGAACACATTTAAGTGGCATTGTACTGGAATTATGAGGAAAAAAACCCAGCTTCATTCTCTAAGGGTAAGACAGACAACATGCACAGAGCACAGAAGAGGAGGCAGGCAGCGGCATTTATTACTTGAGTTTTAAAGATAGTTATGGGTGTTACTAAGGAGAGTGTGTGATAATTGATGAAACTGGTATAAACTCGGAGTTAGAGGGAGTGTGATACTGTAATTCCTAGGTTTTGATCTTTGTATGGTGTTTTTGTGAGCAAATACCCTGATTATTAGGAAATAGACAGTATTTATGAGCAGTGGGGCATCTCATCTCTATCCCATACCAAAGAGTTCACGGACTCATATGTGTACAACACAGCTACATGCTTGTCTCTAGCCACACATAGGTTATAACCATGTGTCTGTTACCTACATGCATATTGCTATTTCTTTGTTTAGGGCCAGGTGTCAGGAGCTATCTAGATTGGCTAAGGCTAGCAAGTGGCCTTCCTGGAGGTGGACCACCATTTTTGCATGGTCTGCAATGGATGAGCTAGATGGCAAGGCCCAAAGAGTCTCTTGATCTCAGGATTGCTTCTTGAAGCTAATATGCCTTTCCTGTCATTATTAAATTAATATAACAATCCCTGGGTATATGTGTACATCATATATATATATGTATATATACGTATATATATGTATATATACATATGTATATATACATATATGTATGTGTATATATATGTATATATATATACATATATATATATATATATATGATGCATGAATACTTGTGGAGTATATGAGACAGGTGGTGGGATCCAACAGATAGATATATGAATGTGTTAATATGTAAATGAAAATGTGAAGGGAAATGTAAATGTGTGTACGAATGTATATGTTTCTGTTCATATTTTCCTGTGTAAAAGATGTTGGTTCTTTTCCTTTCCTTCCTCTCTGGTTCACAAAGAGTTAATCAGTCTAGCCAGAGAGTCTAGTTAATCTGGCTGCCTGGCCAGAGAAGGGAGCAATAGTAATAAATCCTTTACCTAATCAGCCCACTGTTAACAACAAGTGTTAGGAGATCCAGAGGCCTGCAACTTCTGGCCTTAGAGTAACTTAAAGTCAAGATAGGCATACATTATTATAGAAAGCAACCCTTCTCTCTCTCTCTCTCTCTCTCTCTCTCTCTCTCTCTCTCTCTCTCAAGATTAACTCTTGCCCTCGCCAACACTCCCCTCTGCTGCTTCAGAGAGGACCCAGCCTGGGGCTTAACACCCAGCAACCAAGCCTCACTGGGTAGCCTTGAGTGTCTTAGCCTTCCAGGAACTGGGATCACAAGTATGCACTACCACATCTAGTTATAGCTATATACTGGACAGGGTGATAATATTATTTGGGGAAGTTATATTAATAGAGTGCATAGAAAACATAGAAAGATTCTTTTAAATCACATTTACAACTTTTCTGTAAAATTGGAATTTCTTCAGAGTAAGATTGTGTGTGTACAAGTAAGCATGCATGTGAGTATGGTATGCATCTACGTATGTGTGTAGAGGGAGTGCTTGTCCACGTGGGCATATATAGAGGCAGGAGGTCAACGTTTCCTGTATTCCTTACACAACTGTTCCATGTTAATTTTAGATTTATTTACTTCATTTATGTGCATGATTGAGTGCACTGCATATATATGCAGGTGCTCACAGAGGCCAGATTGCCCTGGATCCGAGTTATACGAAACTGTGAGCCTCCTGACGTGGTGCTGGGAGCTGATCATGGAGCCTCTGGAAGAGCAGCAGTACTCCTGGCCACGGAGTCATCTCTTCAGCCCCTTCACCCTATTTGTTTGAGATAGTGTCTCTCACTGAGCCTGGAGCTGTCAGATTAGCTTGACTGGCTAGCCAGTAAGCTCTAGAGATCTGCCTGCCTCTGTCTTCCAGGGCTGGAGTCCCAGGGATGCTGTCCTGGCTTTCATAAGGGAGTTAGAGTTTGGACTGACTGAGGTCCTCATGCTTCCACAGAAAACATGTATGCCCCGGAGGCAAGGTTTAAGGATCAATAGAACCGGAAGGAATATAATAGGAGCAACACATTGGACAGAGGGTGAAAAAGGAGACATGTACTAAACACAAACTATGACACAATCAGAGCCACAGAGTCTCCGAGTTCCACAGTCAGGTGTGTTTGTAATAGGAATATGTGTGCCAGCCATTCTGTCTTGTGGAGATACTCATCATATAGAATCCTGAGAATTAGGAGGGAAGCCATGGGTCACTGTGGTGCTGAGAAAAGGATGAAGAGTTGACTTTCTGTTGTTAGTTCTTTTCTCCATTTGGGGACTGAATCTATGGTGCCTATACTCTAATCAAGCACTTTGCCATGTGCACATATGTTGTGTTGAATAAAAAAGACTATGGTCTTTCGTTTGAGGAATGCTGTGGGAGAGATATACGATGCACACAAATAAACAAACATATGACCTCAAGTTGTCGTGTGGCCAGACACAGTTAACATGGAACACTGTGACAATAGAGGGGGTATGTAGCATGCCTACTGCTGCCACACTGATCTTGGTTTTGTTGGTGGATGGCTCAAGCAAGGCCAACCCCAGGGCCTTTGCACTTACTGCTTCAGCACCCCAGGGCCTTTGCACTTACTGCTTCTGCGCAGCTGCTGTCACCCAGATCCTGCATGATTCACTCCCTCATTACATCCTGGTTTAAAAGTCACTTTCTCAGAGACACTTTCACTGGCTAGGCCCTCATAATATCTGCCTGTACTTAGAGATAGTTGGCAGCCTGTGCTTGTTCTACTCGGCTCTTCATACCATCTGATGTTATTTATCTAAGCATGTACATATGCCCCTTCCTACATGGATAAATAACCATCTTCTTAGGGATAAACTGCATTTGGGCTGAGAAACCATTTACCAAAAATCATACATAGCAGTCTGCAAGGTTAGGCAATGAGCAAATTGTCTGCCCACACACAGCTTCCTTCTAGTTCAGGAACACAGTTCATGGATGATGTCTTAGATGGTAAATTACAAGGAGGGTGAACATGGAAGATGATCATAATAGAACAAGGTGCTGTGAGTGAGGAGGGAGGGAGTGTGAAGCCCTTACTAAGAAAGACACATTTGAGCATTATGTGTGTGCCATAAAAAGCAGGACATGAAGGGTGTGGGCTGTCTCTCTGCAGGGCACTGGATATGGAGAGATACAGGTGCCTCACACAAGGTGGCCTAAAGAAACAGCAATGGGGCTGTTGGAACTTTTGCAGGGACTTTGGGATTCATTCCGAATGACTTGGAAAATCTCATGAGATGAACAAAGGATTTTAAAGTCACTTTTACTGAGGTATAATTTGCCTTCAATGACATGTTCCTATGTTGAATGTTCAGTTCAATAATATTTGACAAATGAAGATGACTGTGTAACTGCCACTCAAACTGATAGAGGATATTTCTATCACCCCAAAGTTCCTGGTTGCCATTTTTCTATTACACCTTATTCCATTTTGCACAACCACTGCTCTGATTTATGTCTGCGTACTTGAATTTGTATTTTCAGATAAATGGAATTACATAGTGTATAGATTATGTATGTGCCCTTACATGTGTGTGCTTGTGTATGTGCATTTGAGTATGTGCACATGCACACATGTGGTATTTAGAGATGGAATCCAGGACCTTGCACATACTAATCCTCTACATTGAGCTGCACTCTAGCCCTAGCATGTACACTTTTGCATCTGGCTTCTTTTTTCATAGTTCTGAGATTCTTCTATGTGGTGCATTCCATCTTGGTTCTTTATTACTATGAAGTATTTCATTGTAGGAATACACTGTAATTTGTTTTTTATTGATAGATATCAGGTATGGGGATATTATAAACAATATTATACAGAGAAGTCAAGAACTTGACCAATATAACAAAATTAGTAAAGAAACAAAAGGTGAGCCCACCAGATTGCCTGGAGAGTCTGCACAGTACATGACAATGAATATAAAGGCTTTCCTGACCTGCTCTAATTAGTCAGACTAGAGTATGTGTGCACACATGCATGTTTGTACAGTATAGCATCAATATGGCATCATTGCCCAGTATCTATCAGGTATTTTTTACATGTCCATCTATATCTGTCTCTATCTATCTATCTATCTATCTATCTATCTATCTATCTATCATCTACCTATCATCTATCTGCCTATTTTCTTCTTTTTTTTCTTTTTCTTCCTCCCCCTCCCTCTCCCTTCCCTCCCCCTTCCCTCTCCCTCTCCCCCTCCCTCTCCCTCTCCCCCTCCCTCTCCCCTCCCTCTCCCTCCCCTTCCCCTTCCCCTTCCCCTCCTCCTCCTCCTCCTCCTCCTCCTCCTCCTTCTTCTTCTTTTTCTCCTTCTCCTTCTTCTTCTCCTTCTTCTTCTTCTTCTTCTTCTTCATCTCATCTCCATCCATGCATCCATCCACTGATCCATAAAACCTATGATGTTTGTTTAGGTGTACAAAAGTCTTCTCTTTTAGAAGTAATTTAGTTCCTCGTGTTTCATAAAATCATGTTTGGAAGCTGTTATCTAGTTTAGATGTTTTAATATACTTTTATTAATTCTTTGCAAATTTCATAGGTACATGAATAGTTTATACTTTTAATCAACATGGCATCCTGGGATCAAAGTAATACCAATGAAGTACATGTTATTTTGCAGGATGACACCCTCAGGTTGAATCCGTCTCACTTTCCATATGAGGTCTTGCTGTTAACTTTTGTCCAATCAGGATCTTGGGTTCCCCTGGCTGAACCTTCAGTCATATGCTCCACTTATACTTTCTGTTTCTTTCTTGCATTCACAGGATTGGTTTCTAACCTGCATGAAGACAGTAATTCTGGGTGCACTGTTTTCTTTTCTTCCTTGTCACATGGTTGGATCCCAATTTCCTACTTTCCTAGGTTAGGTCCAAGAAATGAAGTTCTGTTCCCTAGTGTGAAAGAGGATCAGCGTAGAGAGGTCTTCCAATAAAGTCTGGTGCAGAAAGAGGCATGTTCCAAGAGTCTAAGTGGGGAAGACACAGACAGGAAAGTGACGGTCTAAAGCAGATCTTCTGCTGACCCAAGCAAAGCAAACATACTGTGGCTGGCTGCTGAGATGTTAGAATTGCACATTCAAGTGGGGAGTCCACACTGACTGAGGCCCTCATCCTCTTTTGGGGAGGCCTTTGAGTTGGTCTTTACCTTTGAGTCCTTTTAGTTCATTCACGGGCTTAGTTACTGGCTTCCCCTTGCTGTGTCTCTGTTCAACACGGACAGAATGAATATCAGCAAGTGTAACAATCTTACAATCTTGATTGTAGGACTGTGAAAGGCAGCCTGGTTTCTGGTTGAGCTAAGGCTTGAAACCCCAGTGACCCTGCAGGGGAATAACCCTGCAAGAAACAATAGCCATTTTGCCATGCTCCTGGACACCAGGCTCCTGACCTGAGGCTGCAGCCCTCCATAGATTTGTGGCCATCAGTCACGTAAGGGCAACACCCCAATCCCCTCCACAGGTAGAGGGCATGATCACAGGTCATGTAGTCTCAAGACAGATATCCATTTTAATGAGGTACCTAAAGGCTTGGGGACTTTGCCAATAAACTCCCCTTCCCAGACACTCCACCCTGCAAAAAGTATTTAACCCCAGGCCTGCCCTGAGAAAGTGGGGTATGGTTTTTACTTGCTGCCACTCTCCACCTTGACAATAAATGCCTTAAACCATGGGCTGTCTCTTTTCATCGGGGTCTGCCTTGGGGAGCAATGGAACAGGCCTCGTCCTAAAGAGTTGCATCTAGTCTCCCGCAGAAGGCCTCTCCTCTCTCCCAGCTCTGGCCTCCACCAAGCCAAGCTCCTTGCCAACAAGCCAAGGACTCTCCAGAGATCCAGCCGGAGTTCTCCCCTCTTTTCCCTTTCTGCCCCAGGCTAGATCCAGCCTGCAGGTCCCTACTTCATTCTCAGTAGCTCCCAGTGGCCCCTGGGTGCTCAAGAGTCTGAGGACCTAATGGCCCTTGCCTCCGCTTGCAGGTCCGGGAACCCCCAAGCCAGCTGGAGCAGTCCCCAGGGCCCTCAGACTGTGCTCCCCCACACCAGGAGCAGTGTCCCGCAGCTTCACATAGCCTGACACCTGCCAGGTGCCAGTGTGGGGTGAGTGCAGTCAAAACTCCCACATCCCACCTCCACCGGGGTCTGAGCCCCATGGTGGAGTGAACTCAGGACACCCATTAACCCAACAACAGGTTCCATTTGCTTTAGAGTGGATATGTTGGAGAGACTAAGAGAATATCACGTTTAATAGCCAAGACACAGAAACAAGAGTAAAATAGACCCTGCTACCCAATGATTGCATCACGTTGTTCTTTGTATCTTTAAAGTTCGGGATCATATAACACATAACTTATTTCAAAGTTCAAGTTCTTGAAATGCAAATGCTATTGGTACACCCCCCACTCCCAAAACCCCGGCCGCACTCCCTCTGTTTTCAGCTTTTAGTGGGCAAGGATCTCATTTCTCACAATTGCCTTATAGTCCTTCAGCAGACTCTAGCATGAAGAAGGCCATGCTGCCCAGTGCTTAGGAATCCCAATTCAGGCAGACCTATACTGAGTCTGCTGCTCCATATAACCATCCGGGCAGCCATGAGCATGTTTCTCGACTTCTCCTGGCCCAGTTTTCCTTATCTACAACATTCCACAGTGATAGGGCTCATGTCCCACTTGGTCAGAAGGACTGCATGAAGACACTGGGTGTCCACATGTCATGTCTCGGTACAATGCCTTTCGTGCAGTAGCTGCACAAATGTTAGCTGTTGTAATTAGACACTGAGTAAATGCCTTCTGAATTGCCACTGAGCTGGATGGCCACATCCTGTTCAAAAATCAAACAAACAAACTGAAATGGCTCAGAGCTCTACACACCCTGTGTTTGTGCTGTCTAGGTTAGTTTGTCTGAATTTATTTGAGCCGTAATACAACCAGCAGCCACAGAACAACAGTCTGCGGCTGGGCTGGGCTGGGCTGCCTCTCTTGCTCCGTCCTAGCCTTTCTTTTGGCATGTATTGATGGCTTTTCAGAAGGAATGCTTACTCCCTGTGCAATCACATTTCCGGAAGGCTCAAACAAGGAAGGATGGCAGTATGATGAGAAAATTTTATTAAGAGATTATTTAATGTTATTGATAACACTGCACCAGGAGTCAAGGAAAGGCACTAATCGATAGATGCCTCCATCAATGTTTAATCTACTTCCAGCCCTTTGCTGGAGTGTTTAATTAGCTTGTGATTTGGAAAATTGCATGGCATGCGCAGGGCGGTGCACGCTCTGGAACTAAAGGCAGAAGTGATTGGTTTTTGCTTCCACTGTCTGATGAAAAATGTCTGGAAGACACAGTGATGGGTAGAGAGCAGAGGAGACAGGAGGGGCAGGCTGGGTCCTTGCTCTGCGATTCTTGCTTGTTTATTCCCTGTTTGTATCCTCTAAGTTTCGTTCTCACCCTCTGGGGCTGATTTGCTCCTTATTTTGTGGGTGACGAAGCACACAGCGTGTTTCAATAGCTTGCTCTCCGCTTCACACGTGGTAGCTGGGTTCCTAGCCTCCTCTGCGTCAGCTTGTTAGCGCTGCCATCTGGAAAAGGTTTCTCGATGTAACCAATCCACGTTACCCATGACTCAAGGGAATGGCAGCGAGACGAGACAATGCCTATGTGGTGGGCATGGAACAGGAGAGGCAAGACAGTGGATGGAGCCCCTGGTCCCTGGCCCCAGTAGCTATAGCCTTACCTTACCCTGGAAAATAGAATGTGTTCTGTTACTTGAAAAGGGTGATTGAGAGTAAAGACAGAATTGAGGTAAGTTATCAGAAACCTAAAGATGGAAGTAACCTGTATAACTCAATCACCCTGCATAATTCCAGGATTCCTGGTAAATGTAATTGGGAGAGAGGGTGTGGGGAGAGGAAGAAAGGGGGGAGGAGAGAGAGGGACAAGGAGAGAGAGGAGAGAGAAAGAGAGAGAGAGAGAGAGAGAGAGAGAGAGAGAGAGAGAGAGAGAGAGTTGAGTGATGTTGCTAGAGTTGGCTTACTTTAAAGAAAGGGACATCAGGGCAAAGCAAGAGTCAGCTCCTCCTATCTGGAAAGGGCAAGAAAACAAAATTCTTTCCTAGAGCCTTCAGAAAGAACGCAATGCCTGCTAACACTTGGCTGTCAGCCAAGTGTCTGGTTACAGTAGCAACAGAAAACTAATGCATGTACCATCAATTATCTCACATGGTCACCTCTGTCTCTAATGATGAGAAATTTCCAATCTGCTTAGGACCTCGTCTAGGGCAGCAACTGGACCGTATTTATCAATAGGTGAGGTAAAAGGTGGTAAGTGCACACCACCAATGCTTGCTCCCGCTCCTGGCCTTTCTCCCTAGGAGGGAGAACACGTGCACAGCTGTTCTCTGCTTGTATGCGCCCTTTCTTACTTCTGTCTGCTGTTCCTTATGGTGGCCAGGTGGTGGTGTCACATGTCCAAGCATCTACTGAGGGGAAGAGGGACAGGGAGGGTCTTAGGGAACGCAAAAGGCAAAGCTGCAAGCTGAGGAGTTTGTCCACAGATTTGATGTGGTGTCTGAGGTTCTGTCCAGTTCATATAGTCAAGTAGTACTCTTATTAACTCCCCCATCTCTTCCCTATATCTGTCTGTCTGTCCCTGTCTGTCTGCCTCTTTGCCTATGTCTGTGTCTGTTTCTGTCTGGCTCCCAGTCTGCCTGCCTGCCTGTCTATCTGTTTCTCTCTCTCTCTCTCTCTCTCTCTCTCTCTCTCTCTCTCTCTCTCTCTCTCTCTCTCTCTCTCTCGTCATGTATATGAATGTGGTCTGCGAATAGTGTGGGAACAGCTTGGCGATAATATGTGACAGTGCATATGGAGATCAGAGGACAATCTTAGGTGTTAGTCCTCACCTTCTGCCATGTTTGACACGGCTCTCTTGTCTGACGCTGCTGGCTGACTGACAGGCTCCCAGGGTTTTACCTGTCTCTACTCCCCATCTCCCTGTAGGGGTGCCGGGATCTTAGTCATGTGCTACCACACCTGGTTTTACACAGGCTCTAGGGGTCTGCCTTAGCTCCTTACACTTGTCCACTGAGCCTCATCTCTCTTGTTTCTTTTATTTCTGTGTTACTGGCAAACACACCATGCTCCCCCACCCCCACACACATACACGCGGTGAATGCCTACTTGATAGACAAGGTATCAGCAATTGCCCAAACTGGTCTAGAACTTGCTCTGAATCCCAGGCTGACCTCAAACTTGGAATCCTCCTCTCTCAGCCTCAAGAGTAGCTGTGGTTGCTGGCCTGTCCCAGCGACCTTACCTTGTTTTCCTTTATTCCCTGTTTATGATTCCTTTGAAGCTTTCTTGTGGGGTGGATCTGGTGTAGACTGCATTTCAGCACGTATCTCAATGTAAGCCACAGGACAGATCTTAACCCTGACATTCCCGTTCCTATGTCCACTTCCTCCCCTCCCCTCCCCCACCCAAAACAAGGTCAGGGGCTGCTTCAGTGCTATGGAGCTCGAGTGTAGCGTTGCTTCTGAGGAACTGATTCATCTGCATATGGAGGCAATGAAGTCCCTTGTACAGCAAGCTAACTGGAGACTTGAAAGACAGTGGCACAGCCCAAGCTGTGTCAAGCCCTGAGATCAAAGAGAGATTGACAACCAGGCCAAGGGTAGAAGCCTATGTACCTCCCCCTCAGTAGGCAGGACACAAAGGGACATAGTCTCCTTTCAGCCACTTCTGTTTTATTCTATTCTGGGTTCCTAGAAGATTGACAGCTGCCCACCAAGAGGTACAGAGATAATGGTGTCTAACCTGGGCACTCTGCCAACCGGACAATCAGGTTTTTGTGAGCAGATTCAGAAAGATCAGGATGTTTCCCACGATATTCCTGTAGTCAGCACCTTTGTAACTGCCAGTCCAGTCCGACTGCTCAGATCCAACCAGGCTGAGTTGTTTCCTCTAGGAAGATTTAACACGCCCTCTGAGCAGATATGGGCTTCAGTAGCTGAAGTCAAAACAAAAAGATATTCACAAAGAAGAGGTGTCTCAGTCCCCTGCCTTGGGGATGACATCTGGCCTGTCTGTCACTAGCTGTGTGCTGCTGAGAAAGCCACTTAATGTCTCTAGGCATTGGCTAGCTCATCTGCAAAGAGGAAGCAGGTTTTGTGAGTTACAGACTGAAAACTGTGTGCCTGCGGGCAGCCTGGTGCCTGTCCCTTGCTCACCACTGGAGCACATAGAATTACCACGGAGCCCGAAACAGTAACTCCCAGTGTATTTTCTCTACCAAATGGCATATTTAAAATTTTTATTAATTAGCTAATTAGGTATTTTGAGTCAAGATCTCACCACGTAGCCTGGCCTGGCCTCAGACTTGGAATTCTCTTATCTCGGTCTTCTAAATGTTGCCTTCAATTCTTTTTTTTTTTCTTTTCTTTTATATTGTTTTCCTTTTTTTTTTTATTGAATATCACCTTCATTTACATTTCCATGGTAAAACCTTTCCCAATTTCCCCCTCCCCAAAGCCCCCCAACCCCTCTTCCCTCCCCCTGCCTCCACATATATGCCCCTCCACTGGACACATTCCCCTCCCCCTTGCACCCCTCCCCCCCAGCCTTGGTTTCCCTTTGTTGGGGCTTCTGTTGAGCCTTTACCTGACCAAGGGCCAATGAATGAATGAGTGAAGTGGTAGCTGTAGTTCCTGAGTCGCCTCTAATCTTTCCCTGAAGCCTCAAAGCCCCTGGCTCCTGCAGGGTGCCTTCACCAAGGAGCCTTTCCCGCCATTGTTTGGGCGCCCCTCCTCCCTGCCTGTTGAGCTGTAAGATTGCTAGTGCAATCGGCTCCATCGCTGTGGTGAATTACCTTGTTCTTGCTCTGTTTGTCAGCAGGAAGGATTTATGGGGGGAGAGAATTCTTCCTGGAGACTTTCATCTTGTGTGTGCGCACAGGCTCACCCCCAGCCCTCCTCCCAGACCCCATCTATCAGCTGCCCTAAGTACATATATATTATCCCACCTGCGCCCTCTGATGCCTTTTCTTCCTCTCTTGCTTCCTTTGAGCCAAACATGGGTGGAGGTTAATGGAGAAGATGTGTAACCCGGTTGGCTTTGGCAGCAGAAATCTCCAGGACGCTTTAGGAATGTGCCTTCATCGCATTCATGGGTGTCTGGAGCTGAAATATGGTCCCAAGGAGCCCAGGAAATAGGCCCCATCCTCTTTCCCTGATAGAATTGAGCCATCTTTTTCCAAGTTGCTGCCTGCCACCCGCGCTGGAAGGTTAATCTCTTCCTCCTCTCAACTAGTGCATTTATCATAGGGAAGTGGTCTGTGGTGCAAAATATTGATCAAAGGCCTGCCAGGTCCTCTGCTGGGTTGAAATTGAGTGTTGCAGTCAATCAGTTGCTGGTGTTTGGTGGTGTGGAGAGCACGGTGACCTGCGGTGTGGCAAGGCTGATGGATGGAGCTGAGGGACTGGAGACTGGGGACGGGGTGGGAGGAGGTCTCTCTGCCGTCCCTTTTGATTGGCTCACAAAGCAGGTGTGGTCACTGTTGCTGGGCAGGATTGGGAATTGCAGGAGGGGGATCTTGTCAGCATCTGTGTCCTCATGGACACCCAGACAACACACACACACATACACATATACGTATGCATGCACACACGCATGCATACACGCTCACATGCACACACCATAACACTATGGGGGGAAAGTGTCAACCACTTGCAAAATCAGTCAGAAAAAAAAAATTGGGGTAAGCACTTAAGTAATAATTGGCGATCATAATATTCAACTTATTTGCAAAGGGACCCCACTCTGAGATATTCTTGTTTGATGTCAGAAGGGACCCCACTCTGACATATTCATATTTGTGGAAATACTGATACCTCTTTGGCAAAACTATGGTGAATAATTGATTCTAGATTCCTTCCTCCACCCAGCCCTGCATTCTTTCCTCTCTCACCCTATTTCTCCTTTTGTGTGGGGCAGGGTGCATGTGCCTGTGCTTCCCAATGTGTAGAGGCCAGAAGCGTCTTCCTCTAGCACAGTCCACCTTGTTTCTGAGACAGGGCTCTCTGGCTGAGGTCTCAGTGTGACAGACTGGGATTTACCCAGTGCCGGAGCTTCAGGCATACACAACCATGTCCAGGGTGCTGCCAGGCACTTTGTTGGTTCCTGGGACTAAAGAGAAGTTTTGAGGGCACTGCATCTCCCTGCGTTGTTCCAGCATGTTATTCCTGTGAGCAGCGACTGTCTATGGGATGTTCCCTTATAGCTTCCCATGCTGCAGACTGAGGCAAGAGAGAAGGTACATGTGCTCTGCTAAGAGGAGCATAGCCAGGCGGGCTTCAGGGAGGGGGTGGCTTTTGAACAGTGGTTTGAGAGAGGGCTAAAAGTGCGTCGAGAAAGGCAGTGTGGAGTGATGATGAAAGCGTGCGTGTGCGCAGAACAAACCCTTGTGCAAAAGAGCCTGACGGTGATTTCCTCTGGCTGACTTAACAACCACCAGCCCAGGGAGGCAAGAGGATCCATGTCTTTAGCCATGTGACAAGCTTGTCACGTGACAAGCTAAAGATATGTTTGCAAGAAGTGAACAGGATCATGTAAGCAAAGGTTTCCCTTTGTGCTTGGCATGAAGTATGTGCTTGCGTGATATCAGTCCCTATAGTAACTGGGATAATTGGGTGTGAGCAGCAGAGAGCTATCTGTATCAGCCGAGTCTCACATGGACACTGGATCTCGGGATTGGTGAAAGAACTAAAGACCAGCATGTGAGTGGTCAGATAGGGAACCCACACGGCACATACAGTGCAGCGGCCCGAGGCATGGCGGGGTTGGAGGAGCATTACTCCAGCAAGCCTGGATGGCGCAAGAGGAGGGAGCTGCTGCCTATCCCAAGGGGAGCTGAGTGGGTGATACTGTTGTAGCCCTTCCTTCTTAACACCATAGGCAGGGCCAAGAAAAACGTCCTTCCCTTCCTCTCCTCTCTCCCTCTTGTCTCCACCAGTACTCAGTACTGCTCAGGGAACTAGTACTCAGTACTGTACCTGGAACCAGTGCTCAGTATTGCACCGGGAGATAGAGCCTAAAGTCTTAGGACCAGTGAGACTGGCTGGGGAAGAACCCACTTCAGCCTCCCAGCTGTAATGCAGCTGGCAAGCACAAGTTCAGGGAAGCCAGGAGTGATGTCATCAGAGTGGAGGCCCGAGACTGGCTGCAGGGAATGTGAACTCCAAGTGTCCCTTTGCTCTGCTGTCTACGGTGCTGGCTGGACTTTTCAGACCACACAAAAGGTCCTAAGACCCGGAGATTATAATTCCCATTTAACCGGCTCAGCAACTCTGTGAGGGAGAGAATATGTCTTCCAGCCTCAGTTGGGTCTTATTTTTCTTTGGTAAAGCCACCCTCTCAAGTATTCTGAGTCTCTGTTTCCTCCTCTTTAAAATGGAAGCACTACCAACTTTACCCAGTTCCAGAAAGAGGAAAACAGAGAAGACAGAGCTTGGGTTTTGGAACTAAACTGCCTGGTCCCAAGTCCCAATGCACGTGTATGTGTCTTGTTGACACATTTCACATCTCACACCATACACTTGTAAGGTGATTAGATGGTAAATCAATGGTTCTCAACCTGTAGGGTTGTGACCCCTTTGGAGATCCAATGACTCCATCACTGGGGTTGTCTAAGACCATCAGAAAATACAGATTTCATTATAACACATAAAAGTAGCAAAATTACAGTTATAAGGTAACAATGAAAATAATAGTATGGTTGGTGGTCACTACAACATGAGGGACTGTACTATTGCTGTGGCATTAGATAGAGAGGTTGAGAACCACTGTGGTAGATAATATGAAATAATGCATGAGAATTCCTAGTAGAAAAAAACTTAGTAGGTTCATTAATTGTTAATTGATACAAGTTTTATTATCATTAATAGCACCACCACCACCACTGCTACCACCACCATCGTCATTATCATCACCACTATCACCATTACCATCACCATCATCATCATCATCATCATCATCATCATCATCATCATCATCATCATCATCGTGTCCTTCTTGTCACCACAACTATCTGCACAGAGTCTATCCAGCTAGATGAAACCCTTTGTTTTTGAGTTTTAGAAGGAAGATCCTTCCACATTCCTAGAAGCTTGTCTTAGCAGTGGTGAGAGTGGTTCCCAGGTACGTGCTTTTAGCCTCTAGTCACAGGACAGGAACACACCAATTTGTCTCACACATCTCATTCTTTTGTTTTGTTTTATTTTATTTTTTGCCTCCTTCCTGATATATTTTTTTTTTGATTGCACACATTCTCAAGTTGCTGTTCAATAGAGACGGCCAGTTTCTCTTGCTCTGGTGAGACCAGGCAGCCATCACTTGCTGTTCTGATTCATGGTACTCAGACTCTCAGTGCTCACTGGTGGAGATGCAGCCTTAGGCATTTGGCAGGCTTGATGACATGGCTAGGGACAGGGCTGATGGGCTCCCAGGTCAGTCTCCCACACTGCAATGGAATTCTCTTTCCTGGAAAGCATCATGCTTAGGAGAAGGGGCAGCAGAACGCTTTTTATTTTCTTTTTACTTTGTGAAAGAACCAATTGTCCAGAAAATCAAATAAAGGTGAAATACATATTGAAATACCGTGGGCCTGCTAAAATCCGTTAGATGAAGAAATGAAACTCAGAAGTCCTGCCAGTCCAGGCCTCTAAGATTTATAATCACATTAAATTGCTTGTAGTGTGGCAGCAACAGCCACAGAAACATAAGTGTGTGAGTTTAAAATACGATTCTGGGCAGCCTGGTGTGGTGCAGAAACCTCTCCAGCGGAGTCAGGTGACCAGACCCAGTGCACACCACCTACCTCTCACTGGAAGATTTCATCCCTGCAATGAAGATGTGATATTTCATACATCCTGGCCATCGTCATTTTTGATTTTCGGTGATTGGTTGTTGAGGACTTTCAATTTAATCTGCTGATTCTTATAGGTCTCCTGCCTCTCAGCTGCAAGAAGATACTTACTCTCCCTTTGTTCTGCATGGAGAATATTGAGCTTGGCCCTTACACACACACACACACACACACACACACACACACACACACACACACAAACACACACACACACACACACACACACACACACACACTGCTTTTCACATGCTGACTGTCAGATACCCACAGTGGGCGAACTATCTAGATCTCAGAGGTGAACTGTGGGAAACCCCTGCCTTGTAAAATGTTCTGGTCAGACAAATCTAAGAATTGAATCATGGAACAGATGGTGGCAACACTGTTAGGTGCTCAGGTCACTGGGTGTTACTGAGAACTAAGAGTTCCCTCTAGGTATCGCTTGTTTTATTGCTGTGATGAAAACAACATGACCAAAAGCAACTTGGAGAGGAAAGGGTTTATTTCAGCCTATACCTCCACATCACAGTCTGTCCGGAAGAAAGTCCAGGCAGGAACTCAAGGCAGGAACCTGGAGGTAGGAACTAAAAGCATGGCTTGCTCATTTTGCTTTCTTAGCACTCTGAACCACCAGTCTAGGAGTTCACTACCAACAACGGGCTGGACCCTTCCACGCCAATCACCAAATAAGAAAGTATCTTGCAGGCTTGCCCACAGGTCAGTTTGGTGAATTCATTTTTTCTATTGGAGCTCCACTTCCAAAATGGCTCTAGCTGTGTCAATAAAACTAGTCAGCACATCCCTCTTCCTGGGAAAACCAGTCCCAGTAGAGACAGACTAGCTGGGACCAATAACTCACCCTTCCTTAGCTCATGTTTCTGGACAATCCTCTCCTGGGAGACAGCTGCTTCTCTAACTTTTCACCTTTCCTCTCTTTGGAGACCATTCTAATCTTGCTCTTATCCTGTGAGAGCTCATGACATCTCCTTTTGGATTAGTTTTTTTTTTTAACTGTGTCTATGACAAATGAGCCCAAGCTTGTCATCTTTATTATTTTATGGTTGGGAGGTCAGAAGCCTAAAATGGCCCTCACGTGGCTCAAGTCAGGCTGCTAACAACTGCAAGCCCTCTGAAGAGTCTAGTAGATAATTTATCCTCTGGCCTTTGCTAGCTCTCAAAGATTATTTCCAACAACTTCAAAGCCAGCCAGAACACCCTCTGAGTTCTGCATCTATCACCAGACTTTGACCCTCCGATACAGTATCCTTTTTATAAAGACCACCAAGATGATCCTAAATCATCTTTCTCTTTTATTTTTAAATTCAATTTAAAAATTCTTTATTTTTGAGAATTTCACAGATATATATAATATTATCACAGCTACCTCTTATCTCCCCTTCTACCCCCCCATATCTCCCCAAACTTGTCCCCTCCAAACTTTATATTTTGTTTATTTTTTTATAACCCTCTAAGTTTAGTTAGCGTTGTCTACATGTACATGCTGAGAGGCCATGCACTGAAGCATGGGAAACCTACTAGTGGCCACCCCCTGAAAAAGGAATGGTGTTACCCCCCCCCAGAAACTATAGTATGACTTCAGTAAGGAGTGGGACTTGAAGGTCATCAACCATCTATGCTGGAGTTGGGCAGGCTTGATTATGTCGTTCTTATGTGGGTGACTACAGCTGCAGCGACTCCACGAAGAGAGAGTTTCACTCCTTTCCAATCTTACATTCTTTCTTCCTTTTCCTCCATATCTTCTTATCTTATCAACTTTACTTAATCACATCTATATGTTCATTTATGACTTTTGGGTCCCAGGGGTCATAAGATATGAACATTTCTAGGACACTTGGCATTGCTGCCAAGCCAGATGACCTGAGTTGAATCCCTGAGATTCGTATAATGGAAGGAGAACACTCCCCGAAGTTGTCCTCTGGCCTCCATGTTTGTTCTATTTTGCACGTGTGTGTTCCATGGTGCACACTCACTAGCATTATGGAATTTTGATTTTTCAAAATCTACTTTAATAAGGGTTCTCAAACACTTTGACACCTCCCCCCACCTTTATCCCACTGTCCAAAAGCAGGGGAGAAAAGAGGGTAAATAGGACAAGGGGATGTGAACTTGTTTAGAAGTAGTTCTTTGGGGTGATTCCAATATCCATTGTTAGGATACCAGCAGTCCAGTTCAGGAGTGTCAGGGTATCAAACACAAATCAGCAATGGTGGTGTGATCCAGCAGAAACTGCCAGGCCTCCCCCAAATTGGGAGGAGTCAGTGGGAGTAACCAGGGCCAGCTGGAATGCCAGGAGTTCTCTGCTGTGCCTCTCTCAATGAAGTGAAGATCAGCAAATATGCAAGACCAACACAGAGTTGCACAGCTAGCTATGTAAGCCCCTGCCACTGTCCATTTACACTCTCTTCAAACATCATGTGTCCTCCCATAGGCCTTACCTCAACAAACTGCCATGTGAGTCTGCCTCAACAATACCACATGAGTCTACATCACATGACACAAACAAACTTTCACTTTATAACAGAAATGTTTTCTGAGTAGATATTGACATCTTTGGGGGATATTATTCTGCTAGCCACTTTCCTTAGTCCAGTCTTCCCTCTTTATCTCCTTTCCTGTTAGAAATGTCTGCTCCTGAAAATTCAAGCAAATGGAAATCTTACAGATACGTTCCCAAGCCGCCAGCTCACTTTTTTTTCATTTTCTTATTTGTTATTTTATTTATTTACATTTCAAATGTTTTCCTCCTTCTCAGTTTCCCCTCCACAAGCCCCCTATTCCCTCCTCCCTCCCCCTGCCTCTATGAGGGTGCTCCTACCTGTCCACCCACTCCTGCCTCAGCACCCTAGCATTCCCTCTAGATAGCTCACTTTGCTTTTCTGCTCTATTGGCCTCCCTTGTGTCTCTTGATGCCGCACTATGTGTCCTCATATCTGAGTGTAGAAGGATGACAGACAGAGGAAAAATTAACTACCAGGGACAGAGAGGTGTTAGAGTGTGCTGCCACACTATCCCAACAAGGGGCACTGGTCGGTCCTGGTTGTTCTCTACCTGTTCCATTTGGGGAGAAGAGACTGGAGTCTGCATGTCCTTACTAATAGTCTATTAAGCAGTCCAGTGCCTGCAAATCATTGTCACACACTCAGTCTTCTATGTGCAAATGGTATGAGTATCTATAAAAGATGGGGACTGGCTTCCGATGAAACAGATTCACTTGCATTCTTTGAAAGAACATAAGGACACCACACATACCATAATGGTCTAACAGAAATGATACAAAATACCAAGTGTGGCTGAAAGCCTGGGCAGGTGGAAGTCTCTGTCATAGCTGGAGTATACATTTGCTCAACAGCCACTGCAGAAGATAATATTCCAGGAAGGGAGTAATGGTACACATCTGTATTCCCAGCATTCAAGAGACTGAAGCAGGAGGAACAGGAGTTTCAGATTAGCACCCCCTCCAAACAGCATGTTGATTTGGCTTTGCATTCATGCTGAAACATGATGTTTCAGACTTTGCATGCAAGCTCCATGGGCTGACTTGTTCACAGAGGTTAACGTACGTGGGCACCAGAAGACACATTCAGGAATGCTCACAGTGACAGTGTTTATAATGGTCCAACTAAAAAGGACACATGCATACTCTAGGATCATATATAAGGATACAACACCAGAAGTGAGGAGTTTTCCTACTAGCAAGGGTTAGGCCAGAGAGAGCACACAGGCACGGAGGTTTGGAGGGCCCCCGCCATGGTTTGAATTTCTCTACCCTAATGAATTCAGTGCTGAGCCTTTGAGCTGTCCCCACAGAGACAGAGCAGAAGAGGACAAGGCTTGCACGCCCTCACTACAAGGGCCATAAGCCAAATACAATAAACCAACCAACCGAAAAGTAAAGAGGCAAAACTAAGGAGCAGCGTTAGAAGCCAGGAGCATGCTTAGCTTAGAGGATCAGTCAGGAGGCAGAGCTAGCAGGGCCCTGGGCTTCATCGCTCTGTCTTCACTAGATGCACACTTGTAAATTTATGAGCTTTTACACATGGGTTCTCTCTCCTTCCTTTCCTCCCTCCCTCCATCTCTTTCCCTTACACCTATCTCATTTTCTTCTTATATAGATATTTATGTGCATATGTGTCATGCTTCTATAAAAAGAACATATGCAGTAGAGCGGGAGTTAAGTTCTGGACCAGATCCACCTTAGTCTCTGCCGTAGACAGAACTGAGCTGTGACTGTGCTCCTTAGAACAATTTGTTCCCAAGGAACATAAACATAGAAGTCAGACGAGGCCCCGGGACTCTTACAATAGTGAGAAGCCCAGGCATCAGGCATGGCTGTACTCAGAGGCTTAAATAATGTGTCTGTTCTTAAGGGTGACTTTCCCTAGGGAAAGTCTACTCCTAAGTCCTCCCAGCCCTCAGCTGCGACAAAAAAAGAGAAGTTATCTCCCCACTCATTCCCATGAAAGAGGTAACATCTATTTATCTCATAAATCAAAGTGGGTCACATACATTTCCTGGGTCACTTGGTTTTTCCCAGGAAAATGTAATATTGTGATTGCCAAGGATGCTGCCAGACATCAGTCGTGAGAGCTGTTACTCACACCCCAGCCACGTTAATGGAAGTGGAGGAGAGCAGAGTATCAAGGCCTGAGCCTGACCTTCACTGCCTGTCAACTGGGTCGAATGCTGAGCTCCAAGTGCCTCCCTGAAGGTGAAGCTGCATGGCTTTTTATGAATTATGAGCCACATATTTTATTTAGGTGAATAAATTTATAATTCAAGGAATACAAAGATAAACAATTAAGTCTTTTAGAGTCAGATGATTTTGAACCTAACGCTAAAGGGTTTCTTACTTCAAGATGAAGTTTCTCAAGGGTGTAAGTCCTACAGCTGGCCAGTAGCCTTGCTCAGGTTATAAACTTCTAAATGTGTACTTGATCACCTCTGGAAAAGAGGAAGAAAGAGGGAGGGAGATTAGAGAGAGGACTTGCTTCATATTCTCTTGCAGATTCTCCTCACCTTCTGTTTTAAAGAGGATGATAAATGAGACTCAGAGAAATTGAATGACTTTCTCCAAATCACACAGTTGTTGCCAGCCAACACGTGCAAAGCCGTCTCCTTCTAGCTAACCATGCACATCTGGGGTTCTGAAGCCTGTGGGAGATGATTCCACAACCCACACATTTCTGTTCTGAACTGCCCTTAGTACTGTAGGAGTTTACCAGCATCTTGGGTTTCTATGTGATAGGCACAGGGAAATGCTCCTCCATAGCCTTCAAGCTGTGGCAATCAAACTGTCTCTGAACATTGCTGAAAGTGCACTCTAGCTGAGGACAACTGTTTCTACAACAGTCACCGCCCCATCTTTGTCCCCCACCAACTCTCTCATTGATGGGGGGTCATTTCCATGAGCCCCAGTTTCCTTATTTGTAAAATGGGACTCTAAGCCATAGATGTGTGGGTGTGACTCCATGGCAGAGCGTCTGCCTAGCATGCGTGAGATGCTGTGCCTTCCTTCAGTTTGGCCTGCATAGTGTCGGCCTACATCATATGAAAAGGACAGTTGGCAATTAGCTGGTATCTTAAGTGCTTCCTACCTCGCAGGTAAGGAAATCTCTTTTCACTAAGTTGCATGTGATTTTCCGGAGAGGATGTTTTATATTTGGCAAATTAGAGACACGCTGAATTGCAAATGAAGACAGGCATTTGGGGCTACTCCTGTTGCCTAATTAGTACAACTCCATTGACAACCCTGGCTCCTTCAAAGGACTCTCCCTGGGATGTGAATCTTCTGCAGAGCTGGCTGAGAACTCGACACAGAGTCAGATGTCCGACATCAAACGTTTCTGTGTTCGGAAATGAGGCCAGGTTCTCCACTGCAGAGCTCTCTCAGTAAATGGTCCCCTGCTTATTAAATTCCTGCAGTGGCCACTTTAATTGGACCTGCCTCTCCCACTTGGCTACTCAAGGCTGTAAAGCTCTACCCTGGCTTGGGATCCCAGTTGGAGGTGGATGCCTCCAGTTGGTTGCCCATGTTCCTTAGAGATGACTAGATGGAGCCTCCCTGGCTCCTCCCACCCCGAGCACATACAGATCCACTGAGTCACTTCATTAATCCCTGTGTGATTAGAGTAAACTCACCCCCAAGCAAACCCACATTTGTGTCCCTGCTATGACTGAGACAGCTATCTATGTCCTTAGGAAGAGTAGTTGGTCATTAAGTTGTGATGGCAGCCTTGAGGCCCTTGATCTCTGCCCTTAGTCTTCCTGATGCCTGTCGGAGGCCTGATACAAACACAAAACTGAGAGACTGAAAGGTGTCCTCCAAGCAGCAAGCATCCTAGGACACTCCTCAAGCAGAGTCTCAGCAGAGGCCACACTGACTCTGAATGCCAAGAGCCACCTGCAAGTGTAGGTCTTGTCACCTACTTAGTGTTTGGCAAACAGGTAGCTGGAAGACGTTTGAACAAGGTGTCTGCTTGCAGATTTTTATGGTATTGATTGCTTGGTGGTCATGTTCACACCACTGTTTTCTTGCTATGTGCTCCAGGCAAGTGCTCATTGCTTGCATTTTTGTTTTGTTTTGTTTTTGTTTGTTTTTTGGTCAACTTGACACAAGCTAGAATCATCTGAGAACAGAGAATTTCAGCTGAGAAGACAGCACTACTCCCTTGGCCTGTAGGGAAGTCTATGGGGCACTTTCTTTATTAATAACTGATATGGGAGATTTCAGCTTATGCCTCTCCTGGGCAGTGGTTCTGTATGATAAGAAAATAGGCTGAGCAAGTCATGGAGAACAAACCAGTAGGCAGAGCTCCTCCCTGGCCTCAGCTTCTGTTCCTGTCTCAATTTTTCTGTTCTCAGTTCTAGCCTTGGCCTCCCTCAATGGATTGTGATCCAGGGTGCAATTGATTGACTACCCTCCCCAGAAGGGGGCCCTAATAGGCTGTCGTACCTGCTCATCAAACCACTCTAACTGCATCTAACTATCCACAAACTGGATTCTAACTATCCACTCTGGTCTGAATATTTGTCTGGCCTGATCCATCTATCCTCTTATACAGTTGGATCCCACTTTCTTCCCATCTGTTCTCACCAGCCTTCTGGCATCTGATAGTAAATGAAGTCATAGGCACCTTGCCGTTTCCTCTTGATGCTGTCTTTGATTCTTCTGGAATCAGATATGGACTTCCAGAGAGAGTGGCACTCACACAGGTGCTAGGCACCCATCCAATTCAATATAATCCTATTCCTTCTCTAGCTAATCTGAGGAAACTCAGCCTCTAAACAGGCCATGTATATTCATTCAGTCACAGGTCTATGTGATTCTAGTGAGTCAGGATTAGTGTGTGAGAGGTGCAGAGCACGTACATCTGGAGATGCTTTTGTCCCATCTCATGTCAAGCATAAGGAAATTCTTTGCACCACATTTGAGAGAAGTCACTATGTACAACCAAAAATAGGTTGCAGAAATGCTTGGAAAACAAATGTCCCAGAGAGAAGTGGGATTGCTCCAGAGTGGGTCAATGCAGCTCAAGTCCCATTTCAAGGAACTTGAAGGAATGTGTAATTTCTCTGTCACCAAGAGAGTCATATCTATGGAAACTTAGTCTTTCATGTACATGGAGAGTATGGTTGATACCCAGCAAGTGGGTTTCCTAGGTTATAGAGGTAATGATGTTCACAAGGCCCTGCATCTAAGCCT
The DNA here is from genome assembly GCA_964023405.1 of Apodemus agrarius. NCBI lineage: Eukaryota > Metazoa > Chordata > Mammalia > Rodentia > Muridae > Apodemus > Apodemus agrarius. Next base: position 118,426,143 of record OZ030005.1, on the reverse strand, counting down.
TCTATTTCAGAGCCAGGAAAACAGAGGCATAAGCTCTCCAGGTCAGCATGGACATTGAAAGAAGATGGGAACTCTGCTTGGCCACATTTTTCTTTAAATTTGGAGGAAGGATGTCCTCCTTCTATACCTCCATTTTCCCATCCATAAAATGCATGCAGTACAACTCAGGCTTAGAAATTCTATATCAGCCCCTCCTCCCCTGGCCCCTGTCACTGCCCCTTTCTGTTGGATGTGGTAGACCTGCGCCACCTCTGTCACGGAGAGGATCCTACTTCCTGATACTCTCTAGAGAACCTATAGAAGCAGGGCATTCAGTAAGAATCACCACCTACCCCTAGAGGCCCAGAGCTGCTCTGCTCTGGGACTCACTACCCAGCAACCTCTAGATCACCACTCCCCTTCCTTCCCTTCTACCCTTCCCTCCTCCCAGTCACCACCCTTTTCTATCAGATGTGGTAGACCTGCCCCACCTCTGGCACAGAAAGGAACCTACTTCCTGATATTCTCTAGAGAACTGACAGGAACAGGGCATTCAAGAATTGGCAGGAGCAGGTCATTTGAGAACTAGCAGACTGCAGGGCATTCGACTCTTATCACATCTGCCAGAGGGGAGACCCCATCACCTGATACTTCCTGGAGAATCAGCTGTTTGCAGGGCATTGGACAGAAAGAGAATCCCAGAAGTACAGAAACACAGGCCTGTAGGACAAAGAAGTTAGAGACAGCAAAGAGATAATGAGATGGACAAAGGCAAATGCAAGATCATTACCAACAGAAACCAAGGCATCAGGGCAACATCAGGACCCAGTTCTCCCACAACAGCAAATCCTGGATACTCCATCACATCAGAAAAGCAAGAGCTAGATTTAAAATCACATTTCATATTGCTGATGTAGGACTTCAAGAAGGACATAAATAACTCCCTTAAAGAAATACAGGAGAATATGAGTCAACAGTTAGAAGCCCTTAAAGAGGCAACACAAAATTCCCATAGGGAATTATGGGAGAACATGGGTCAACATGCAGAAGCCCTTAAAGAGGAATCACAAAAATCCCTAAAAGAAGCGAAGGAGAACATGGGTCAACAGGTAGAAGCCCTTAAAGAGGAAACATAAAAATTCCTTAAAGAATTTCAGGAAAAAACAAACAAACAAACAAGTGAAGGAACTGAATAAAGCTATCCAGGATCTAAAAATGGAAATAGAAACAGTAAAGAAACCACAAAGTGAGACATCTCTGGAGATAGAAAAAATTGGAAAGAATTCAGGAGTCATAGATGCAAGCATCAAAAACAGAATACAAGAGATAGAAGAAAGAACCTCAGATGCTGAAGATTCCATAGAAAACATTGAAGAAACAGTCAAAGAAAATGCAAAATGCAAAAAGCTTGTAACCCTAAACATCCAGGAAACCCAGGACACAATGAGAAGACCAAACCTAAGGATTATAGGTATAGAATAAAGCGAGGATTTACATCTTAAAGACTCAGTAAATATCTTCAACAAAATTATAGATGAAAACTTCTATAACCTAAAGAAAGAGATGCCCATGAACATACAAGAAGCCTACAGAACTCCAAACAGATTGGACCAGAGCAGAAATACCTCCTGTCACATAATAATCAAAACACCAAATGCACTAAACAAAGAAAGAATATGAAAAGCAGTGAGAGAAAAAGGTCAAGTAACATATAAAGGCAGACCTATCAGAATTACACCAGACTTCTCACCAGAGCCTATTAAAGCCAGAAGAGCCTGGGAAGATGTCATACAGACCCTAAGAGAACATAAATGTCAGCCCAGATTACTATACCCAGCAAAACTTTCAATTACCATAGACAGAGAAAACAAGATATTCCATGACAAAAGCAAGTTTAACCATATCTTTCCACAAATCCAGCTCTGCAAAGGATAATGGGTGGAAAATACCAACACAAGGCAGGAAATCACACTGAAGAAAAAAATCAATAAGGTACTCTCTCAACAAACCCAATAGAAGATAGCTACACAACCAGAATTTCACCTTTAACTAAGAAGATAACTAAGCAAAAATCACTTTTCCTTAATATCTCTTAATATCAATGGTCTCAATTCCCCGATAAAAAGACATAGACTGGATACATAAACAGGACCCAATATTTTGCTGCATACAAGAAACCCACCTCAGTGACAAAGATAGTCACTATTTAAGAGTCAAAAGTTGGAAAACAATTTTCCAAGTAAATGGTCCCAAGAAACAAGCTGGAGTGGCCCTTCTTATATCAGATAAAATTGATTTTCAACCAAAAGTTGTCAAAAAAGATAAGGAAGGACACTTCATACTGGTCAAAGGAAAAGTCTACCAGGATGAACTCTCAATTCTGAACATCTATACTCCTAACGCAAGAGCACCCACATTCATAAAAGAAACTATAATAAAGCTCAAAGCACACATTACACCCCACACAATAATAGTGAGAGACTTCAACACTCTACTCTCAAAACTGGACAAATCATGGAATCAGAAACTAAAAAGAGATACAGTGAAACTAACTGAAGTTATGGACCAAATGGAGCTAATAGATATTTATAGAACATTCCACCCTAAAACAAAAGAATATATCCTTTTCTCTGCACCTCATGGTACCTTCTCCAAAATTGACCATATAATTGGTCACGAAACGGGCCTCAACAGATACAGAAATATTGAAATTTTTCCATGTACCTTATCAGATCACCACAGCCTAAGGCTGGTCTTAAGCACAAACAAAAACAATGGAAAACACACATACACGTGGACTTTGAACAATGCTCTTCTCAATGATAGCTTGGTCAAGGAAGAAATAAAGAAAGTAATTAAAGACTTTTTATATATTTTTTTGTTTTTGTTTTTTCAAGACAGGGTTTCTCTGTGTAGCCCTGGCTGTCCTGGAACTCACTCTGTAGACCAGGTTGGCCTCAAACTCAGAAATCTGCCTGCCTCTGCCTCCCAAGTGCTGGGATTAAAGGCGTGCGTGCGCCACCACTGCCCAGAGACTTTTTAGAATTTAATGAAAATGAAGACACATCATACCAAAATTTATGAGATACAATGAAAGCAGTGCTAAGAGGAAAACTCATAGCTCTGAGTGCCTCCAAAAAGAGAATGGAGAGAGTTTACACTAACAGCTTGACAGTGTACTTGAAAGCCCTAGAACAAAAAGAAACAAATACACCCAAAAGGGTTAGACGGCAGGAAATAATCAAACTTAGGGCTGAAATCAACCAAACAGAAACAAAAAGAACTTACAAAGAATCAACAAAACAAGGAGCTGGTTCATTGAGAAAATCAACAAGATAGATAAACCCTTAGCCAGACTAACTAGAGGTCACAGAGACAGTATCTAAATCAATAAATTCAGTAATGAAAAGGGAGACATAACAACAGAAACTATGGAAATTCAAAAAAATCATTAGATCCTACTACAAGAGTTTATACTCAACAAAGTTTGAAAAACTGGATGAAATGGACAACTTTTTAGATACCTACAAGTTGCCAACATTAAAACAGGATCAAATAAACCATCTAAATAGTCCCATAAGTCCTGAGGAAATAGAAGCAGTCATTAATAGCTTCCCATAAAAAAAAAAAGCCAGGACTAGACAGGTTTAGCCGGGAAGTCTATCAGATCTTCAAAGAAGAATTAATACTGATACTCTTCAAAGAATTCCATGAAATAGAAACTCAAGGAACACTACCCAACTCATTCTATGAAGCCACAATAATACTTATACCTAAACTAAACAAAGACCAAACAAGGAAGGACAACTTCAGACCAATCTCCCTCATGAACATTGATGCAAAAATACTGAACAAAATCCTGGCCAACCAAATCCAAGAATGCATTAAAACTATAATTCACCACGATCAGGTAGGCTTCATCCCAGGAATGCAGGGATGGTTCAATATATGGAAATCCGCCAATATAATCCACTACATAAACAAACTAAAGAAAAAAAACCATATGGTCATTTCATTAGATGCTGAAAAGGCTTTTGACAAAATCCAGTATCCGTTCATGATAAAAGTCATGGAGAGATCGGGAATCCAAGGCCCATATATAAACATAGTGAAAGCAATATACTGCAAACCGGTAGCCAACATTAAGTTAAATGCAGAGAAACTTGAAGCAATCCCACTAAAATTGCAGACCAGACAAGGCTGCCCACTCTCTATCTATTCAATATAGTACTTGAAGTCCTAGCCAGAACAATCAGGCAACAAAAGGAGGTCAAAGGAATAAAAATTGGAAAGGAAGAAGTCAAAATATCACTATTTGCAGATGATATGATAGTATACTTTAGCGACCCCAAGACTTCCACCAGAGAACTCCTAAACTGATAAACAACTTCAGCAAAATGGCTGGATATAAAATTAACTCAAGCAAATCAGTAGCCTTCCTATACTCAAAGGATAAACAAGATGAGAAAGAAATCAGGGAAATGACACCCTTCACAATAGTCCCAAATAATATTTCATACCTAGGTGTGACCTTAACAAAGCAAGTGAAAGATCTGTATGAAAAGAACCTCAAGCCTCTGAAGAAACAATCGAAGAAGATCTCAAAAGATGGAAAGATCTCCCATGTTTATGGATTGGCAGGATCAAAATAGTAAAGATGGCCATCTTGCCGAAAGCAATCTACATATTCAGTGCAATCCCCATCAAGATCCCAAATCAATTCTTCATAGATCTAGACAGAGCAATTCTCAAATTCATCTGGAATATCAAAAAAACCCAGGATAGCAAAAACTATTCTCCACAACAAAAGACCTTCTGGGGGAATCACCATCCCTGACCTCAAGCTCTACTACAGAGCAATAGTGATAAAAACTGTTTAAAATTGGTAAGCAGACAGGCAGGAAGATAAATGGAATAGAATTGAAGACCCAGAAAAGAACCCACATACATACGGCCACTTGATATTTGACAAGGAGCTAAAACCATCCAGTGGAAAAAGACACTTTTAACAAAAGGTGCTAGATCAACTGGAGGTTTGCATGCAGAAAAATGCAAATCTATCCATTCTTATCTTCTTGTACAAAGCTCAAGTCCAAGTGGATTAAAGATCTACACATAAAACCAGACACACTAAGCTTATAGAGGAGAAAGTGGTGATGTATCTTGAACACATGGGCACAGGGGAAAAGTTCCTGAACAGAACACCAATGGCTTATGCTCTAAGAACAAGGATCGACAAATGGTACCTCATAAAATTGCAAAGCTTCTGTAAGGCAAAGGACACAGTCAATAGAACAAAACAACAACCAACAAATTGGGAAAAGATCTTTACTAACCCTACATCAGAGAGAAGGCTAATAGCCAATATATACAAAGAACTCAAGAAGTTAGTCTCCAGAGAATCAAATAACCCAATTAAAAAATGGGGTACAGAGCTAAACAGGGAATTCTCAACTGAGGAAATGTGAATGGCTCTAAAGCACCTAAAGAAATGTTCAGCATCCTTAGTTAAAGATGCAAATCAACAACACTGAGATTCCAACTCACACTGGTCAGAATGGCTAAGATGAAAAACTCAGGGGACAGCAGATGTTGGAGAGGATGTGGGGAAAAAGGAACTCTTCTTCATTGTTGGTGGGATTGCAAGCTGGTAAAACCACTCTGGAAATCAGTTTGGCGAATCCTCAGAAAATTAGACATAGTACTACCTGAGCACCCAGCTCTACCACTCCTGGGCTATACCCAGAAGATGCTCCTATATGTAATAAGGATACATGCTCCACTACGTTCATAGCTGCCATATTTATAATAGCCAGAAGCTGGAAAGAACCCAGATGTCCAGAGGAATGGATACAGAAACTGTGATATATATATATATATATATATATATATATATATATATATACACACACACACACACACACACACACACACACATATATATATATGTATGTATATATATATACATATATATGTATATATATATACATACATATATATATGTATACACACACACACAAGGGAGTACTATTCAGCTGTTTAAAAACAATTATTTAATGAAATTCATAGGCAAATGGATGGAACTAGAAAGTATCATCCTGAGCGAGGTAACCCAATCACAAAAGAAAACACATAGTATGCACTCACTCATAAGCAGATGTTAGCCCCAAAGCTCAAAATAAACAAAATTCACCCAGCACAGGAAGCTCAAGAAGAAGGAGGACTCAACTGAGGGTGCTTTGGCTCCTCTGAGAAAGGGAACAAAATACTCACAGGAGCAATAAGGGAGACAATGTGTGGAGCAGAGACTAAAGTAAAGGCCACCCAGAGACTGCCTTACCTGGAGATTCATCCTATAAACAGTCACCAAACTCTAACACTACTATGAACAACAAGAAGTGTATACCAAAAGGAGCATGACATGGTTGTCTCCAGAGGGGCCCTACCAGAGCCTTACAAATACAGAGGCAGATGCTAGCAGCCAACCATTGGACTGAGCATAGTGTCCCCAATGGAGGAGCTGGAGTGTGGTCTGGAGGAACTGAAGGGGTTTACAGCCTCATGGGAAGAACAATGATTTTGGCCACTCAGAAGCTCCAGGACTCCCAGGGACTAAACCTTCAACCAAGGGGTACAAACGTGGCAGAGGAATGTTTTGTTGGGTATCAGTGGGAGGAGTGGTCCTTGGTCAGGTATAAGGCTCAATAGAGGTCCCAACAAAGGGAAATCGAGGAATTGGAGTGGTAGAGTGGAGTGGCATATACGTGGCAGCAAGGGATGGGAGGAGGGGTTGGGGGTCTTTGGGGAGGGCGGGAAATTGGGAAAGGTTTAACCATTGGTAATGTAAATGAAGATGATATTCAATTTAAAAAAAGAAATTCTATATCATATCTAGAACATTGTGCTTATCCTACTGACCCCTTACTGATATTAATTTTTATTCTGATAATTTTACACTTGTACACAATGCACTGTGATGACATTCACCCTACCCTACTACTGCCCTCTCTAGTCCTCTATAATCTTACCAATTCCCTAACTCCCAACTAGTCCTCTGCTTACCTCTTATTCTGTTTCTGGTTTTTCCTCTCCCTATCTCCTTCTGCCTCCCTCCCTCCCTCCTTCCCTCCCTCCTTCCCTCCCTCCCTTCTTCCCTCTATCCCTCCTTCCCTTCCTTGCTCCTTCTTCCCTTTTTACCCTCCTCCTTCCTTTCCTCCTTTTCTCTCTTCCTCTTGACTGCCTCTGTTTGTGTTTCTTTCTTTCTGTACATAGTGAACTTTGAATTATTTTAATCTTATTTTCAGAATGAGAGAGAGAGAGAGAGAGAGAGAGAGAGAGAGAGAGAGAGAGAGAGAGAGAGAGAGCATGGAGATGGCTGTTTGCTGAAGTGGGATTTGCTGATGTCTCTGGTGCAGGAAGTCAGTCTTGATGGTGAAGCAGAACATAGACTTAGTGAACTCCTCACCCCTCTTAACATGTTCCTGCAGGTGCATTCCTGGTGACAGGCATGTGTGGTTGCAATAGATCCACGTGAAGAGCATCTTCAGGCTTCCACACGATGCTAGATGGATGAAGGACAAATGTCTGTAGAACCTTTGCTTCTTAAGGCTTCACTTCTGACTTCCTAAGAGAATATAGGTTCCTGGGTTATAAAGTGACAGGACAGGACACCACCCAGGAATGCTGGGTCATGGAGGCAATTCATGGTTAAGGAGATGAGAGGGGAGATCAGCAGAGGATTCTTGGAGATGTAAAAATCACAAAAGGCTGATTCTCAGCAGTAAGATGGACAAAGTAAAGAGTGAAAGTGAACCATCCCAGGGTGATGCCTGCAGACACTCAGCAGGTGACAAAGGCCACATACTAATAGGACAATGTGACTTCAGGGTCAGGCACCAGTCCCAAAGAGGCTAACATCCTAGAAAATCATAAACTATTCTGTACTAATGATATATAACTCATCTAGTACCACGTCCATAGCAGCAGACCTTGTGAATACCATTTTATAGTCTTTCTCCCATTCTTCCTGATTCACATCATTGAATTTTAAAGAATGGTAACCTATGGAAAGAAGATTTCCTTGTGCCTAAAGGTCATCAAATAGTAAGACCCTAAGCAACGAGACACAGGCCAAGTACTATTTGACATAGCTGCTGAAAGCTGACTACATTTACTGTTTTCTTTTTCTCTGCTTGGAATTTAGATACAATAATCAGGATTCAGCAGCCATCTTGTGACTAAAAAGAAAAGAAAAAAATCCTTGTCCTCTCTGGCGCCTCACTTCTTCCCCTCAGTCCTCCAAAGGACTCCCTGGGCTCCACCTAATGTTTAGCTGTGGGTCTCTGCATCTGCTTCCATAGTTGCTGGATGAAATCTCTCTGATGACAATTATGCTAGGCTCCAGTCCCAACACGTCCTTTAGACAGGACCTGCTGTAGGTGAAGGATTTGTGGATGAATAGGTGTCCCAATCCCTCTTCCTAAGGATTATAGAAGACTGTCTGTTCAGGCATTGTGTCCAGAATAACTAGGATTCTTTGCTCTGCTCCACAGAATCAACTAACCTGAGTCCTGAGTCATGGGGGCTTTTGAGATTAGGGAGCTTGTATGGGTCTGACCTAGGTTCTCTGCATATACATTATGGTTGTGTAGCTTGGTGTTCTTGTGGGACTCCTAACAGTAGGAGCATGGTTGTCACTGAATCTTGCCAGCTCTTTGGATTTTGTTCCTCCTGCAGGGTTGTCTTATCTAGCCTTGATGTGATGGCATGCCCCTGATCTTATCATAGATGGGTAAGGAGATGAGAGGGGACTTGATTCTTTCTGAGTGGATAAAGAGAAGAGTCAGGGGAGGTGATTCTGGGGGAGAGAGGAGGTAGAAGGAAGGGACTGGGGGAGGGGAGAGAGGAGAAACTGTGTCAGGATGTAATAAATGAAAGAAGAATAGATTTTTAAAAAAGAAAAGAAAGAATTAAAAAGAAAAGGAAATCCATGCTAAGACAGCCATGTGGGAAAACAAAATAACATGAGTTCTGGTCTTGGTGCCACCATGCAGTGTTTATCATAACATGTTCTTGTTTTATAAGGAAGACTCTTTTATTTTAAACTACTGTTGTACCCAGATAGACATCTGGGTACATCTTCCTTAAAGATACCTTTTCTGTTATTTAGTTCTTAAAACAAACTTGCAAACTTGAAACTTGTCTTAATTTGTTTTCTGAGCTATAAGTTATTTCTGTAGTTTGCCTTGGTATTGGAAATCTATCTTCTGGTATGGTAATACATATATAATATATATTTCATATATATATCTTACATATGTTTGTATATGTTTATGTGGCATTTCTTTAGCTTACGGTTCTGTTTCTTTTAAATTTAATTAAATTATTATTATCTCATTCTCTTATAACCCTTCTTCCAAACTCCATGTCCTCCCACTACCTCTCAAATCTGTGACATCATTTACTATACACAACACAACACAACACACACACACACACACACACACACACATGTATATGTATATATTCAACATGCTGAGTATGCTAGCTAGTTTTATGCCAACCTGACAAGAGCTAAAGTTATCAAAGAGAAGGGAGACTTGATTGAGAAAATGTCTCAGTAAGATTGTGTTGTAGGAAAGCCTGTAGGGCATTTTCTTAATTAATGACTGATTGGGGAGGACTTAGCTCTTTGTGGGTGATGCCATTCCTGGGCAGATGGTTCTGGGTTCCAGAAGAAAGAAGGCTGAGCAAGCCATGGGATACAAGCCAGTAAGCAGCATCCTCCATGGCCTGTCCATCAGCTACTGCCTCTAGGTTCCTGCCTATTTGAATGCCTGTCATGACTTCCTTCCAAGATGAATAGTGATGAGGAAGCATAAGCCTAGTAAATATTTTCTTCCCATCTTGCATTGGTCTCGTATTTAACCAGAGTAATAGTAAGTTTAAATAGGATACTGCATCAGAGTGTTACTCGTATGTATATAGTTTAGAGTTGACCACTTGATATTGGAAAAATAGTCAAGATGTTCATTCCTGAGGAAGATGAATTCTCTGTCTCTGAGCGGTTGTGAATTGTCTATAGTTCTTCATCTAGGGGTGGTCCTTTGAGCTTTCTCCCACCTATGCTGGAAGGTTAAGCGGTGTTAGAGTTGTTCAAGTCTTATTTAAGCAACCATGTTTCATGCACGTGACTTCCCTGTTATAGCTAGAAAGCACAATTTCACAGCAGATCCCTGCTCTTTTGGCTCTTATAATCTTTCTGCCTTTTCTCTCATGGTGTTCCCTGAGCATGGGGATTGAGTTGTAAATATATCAGCTGGGTCTGAAACCCTGAAATCAATTGTCATCTGCATTTTGACCAGTTGTGGCTTTCTGTAATGATCTCTGCTTCATTGAGGAGCAGTGAGATTTATACTTATCTGTGGGTAGGTATAAGAATAAAGCCTTAGAATGAAGTTGGAAATTATACTGGTTTAGAGAAGTGGCAGCAGTAAGTTATCTTTTAAGATTCATTACCTCCCTAGACAAGTAAAGGTGGTTGGCTCTACAGTAGCAGGCATGATTTCCTCTCCTGATGATGCAGAAAAAGCCTAAAGATAAACAAACAAACAAACAAACAAGCAAACAAACCCAAACGACTTCAACATGCCTTTCTGATGAAAGCTATGAAGAGCAGGTATATTAACTAGAAGGGGTACATCTCAACATAACAAAGGCTGTGTATGACAAACTCACATACAACATTATCCTAAACTTAAAGCAATCCCATTACAATCAGGAATTGAGGCAGGGCTGTTCACTGTCTCCTCTTCTGTGTAATGTGGTGTTCAAATAATCAGTTAGATCAGTAGAACATGAAAAGTAATTAGAGGTATGCAAACAAGAAAAGAAGATGAAATTTTTATGTCTATCTGCAATACATATTATGCATAAGAGATCTAAAACTTTCTTCCAAAATATTTTTGAAACAGTCAAGAATTTCAGCAAGATATCAGAACACAGATTGAGCTTACAAAAATCAGTAGCCATTCTGTACACCTAAAACAAATGTTCTGAGGAAGAGATCAGGGACAAATTCCCATTTATAACAGCCTCAAATAAAACAAAATACTTAGGAATAAACACAATCAAGGAGGTGAAAGTCTTCTATAATAAAAACTTTAAATCTGCCGGGCGGTGGTGGTGCACAACTGTAATCCCAGCACTTGGGAGGCAGAGGCAGGTGGATTTCTGAGTTGAAGGCCAGCCTGGTCTACAGAGTGAGTTCTAGGACAGCCAGGGCTACACAGAGAAACCCTGTCTCAAAAAGCCAAAAAATAAAAAAAATAAAATAAAAAAATAAAAAACCACAAACAAACTTTAAATCTCCACAGAAAGAGATGGGGAATACTCTACAAAATGGAAAGACTTCCCATACTCATGGGCTGGCAATATTAATATTGTGAAAATGGCCACTCTACCAAAAATAACTTTACAAATTTAATGCTACCCCAGTCAAAATACCCACGACATTCTTCACAGAAGTAGAAAAATGTTCCTCAACTTCACATAGAATCAGAAAAGACCCTGAATATCTAAAGCAATCCTGACCATAGAGAAAAAATGATGCTGGAGAGATCTACATTCCATATTTCAAAACGTCTAACAGAACCACTGTAATAAATATAGCATGGTACTGGCACAAAAACAGACACAAGGACCAAAGAACAAGAGAGAAGACCCAAACACAAGTACACAGAACTACACCCACCTGATACTTGACAAAAATGATAAAAACATACTCTGGAGAAGAGGCATTGCCTTCAACAAATAGGGCTGAGAGAAGTGGATGTCTACAAACAAAAGAATGAAAATAGATCTGTATCTATCCCACTGCATGATCACAAACTTCAAATGGATGAAAAGTCATAAATGTGAAAGCTGAAGAACAGGACCTGCCAGAAGCAAACAGGCAACACCCTGCAAAATATAGACTTAGGAAAGGACTTTCTGAACTGGACTCCATCTGCCCAGAAATTAGTAAGGTCAACAGGTGACAATTTGGATCTTATAAAATTAGCATACAGTTCTTCAGGCTGAGATCCAAAAGCATGGTGCGAATAGTTGCTGGACATTGGTGAGGGCCTCCCGCTGCATCAACACAATGAAGGCACTGCATGCAAGAAAGAGCAAGTGGATGAGCTCTGGACCCTCTGCACTGATGCTGTCACAGGGGCCCCATTCCCATGGTCTCATCTAAGGACTGAACTTCAAATGCCGTTCGTGAATGAATTGGAGGGCTATGGTGAATTAAGAGTGTGGCAGGGTGAACCAAACGATAGAAGCATCCATAACCTCTCCACTTCACAGATGCAGAGCCCACTTCACAGAGGGGCTCAACTAGCTCTCTGAAGCTAACTTTGGCTCATTTTTCTACATCATCATGTTTCTTCAGAGTACATGAGAGAGAATTGTAATCTAATTCTAATTAAGCTCACTGATTAATTAGGGCCACAGAACCAAGATGTAGGATTGAGGTAAGGAGAAAGGAAGAAAGGAAGCCATACTCATTCATGTTCATGATTTAGTCTTGAGAGGCATAAAATTTGCATTACAGGTCCCTTATCCTTGTCCCACCCATTTTCTGCACCCATTGGCTGTAAAATGCTTTCTGGAATTCCAGGGAATGGGTAGTGGTGAGAGATCTATGCTAGATAGTTTCCTGTTACTATGACCAAATGTCTGACCCAAACAACTAAAAAAAGAGGAGAGATCAGATCAGGATTATGGTTTTTATAGATTTCAGCCCACACTGCTGTAGGCCTGTGGTAAGGCAGATACATTATGCAGGAAGGAAATGACAGAGGAAAGCCTTTTGTCTCATGGAGCCAGAAAGCAGAGGTTGTGCAAGAAAGATACCAGTAGCAGGATACACCCAAGTGAGTCACGTCTAACTCTACCACACCCCTGAGGTTTTCACCACAATGTTTCATCACACTATCAGTTCACTGGGCATCCGCCCATGGGCCAGAGCTTCATTATCCCTTCCCAAAGTCACACCCATGAACACTTGTTAAGGGAACCGATACTTCATGCCCTTGGGGAGCATTATATGTGCAGGCTATAATAGAGTCATGATGAGTTCTCAGAGAGCAAAGACCCTTGCCTCCCTCTGAAGAGCCTCAAATGAGAAACAGAACGTCTCTGCCTCCCTTCTTTCTTTCTTTTTCTTTAAATTTTATTTTCTATATTCTTTGTTTACATTCCAAAGGCGTTCCCCTTTCCCAGTCCCCCCCTCACCATGTGTCCCATAAGTCCTCCCCCTGCCCCCTGCACATTCCCCAATCACCCCTCAACCCTTTCTCTGTTCTGGTACTCTCCTGCAAGGCTGGAAACAGTCTCTTCTTTCTTTCAAGAAGAGGCCCACGACTCCTGGAGCAAACACAGAGGTCCATCACTAAAGGCAGACATCAAATGTTTTGCACTCTCCGTGGATGTAAGGTTTTCATAAGGCCTGAAAGGCAGGGCTTCTTATCTTCTGTTACACAAAGAATAAAACCCAGGGCTCAGGAGGGCTGGATAATCGACCCTTAGGTGCAGAGTTGGAAAATGGTGGGATTGGACTCAAATGCCAGCCTTGACCTTCAGCCATCTTGATAGTCCGCTTCCTATCAGGAGCCTGGAAATTGGGTGCCTCATCCAATTTAGACAGCAGGAACTCAGCATTGATCAAAAGGGCAGCAAAGACACGCAGCTCTGTTTGTTACTGTCCGAGAAGGGACCAGGCAAAAGCGAAGATGCCCGAGACCCTGCAGTCTCAGTCTCATGGGAATTACACTCGCCCCATCTCTCTTCGGGTGTCTCATCTGTCATGCTTCTTTTCCTGTCTTTTTTCCCCTCTTTTTCTCGTCTCTTTCACATCTATCACTTAGAAATACTTAGAAGTCCTGTCTGGTAGAGACCACATTCAGTGCATGGTGCTTATCAGCTTGCAGGTATGAGGAACCGTTTTAAAAATTCTCCGGGTAGCAGGACATGGCACACAAACACCCAGAGAGATGAAAGGGGGGGGGGAATTTAATGCAGCTCTGGACAGGAGAGGTCTGGGAAGATGTGTGCATATGTGCATGTGGAAATAAACATTAAGTAATTAAGTATCTCCCTAATACTCTATATCTTTTTAAGTTTTTTTTTTTTTTTTTAAAGACAGGATTGCTCATTGAACCTGAAGCTCATGGATTCAGCTACACTGGCCATCCAACAAGCCCCTAGAATCTTCTTCATATACCTATCATCCTAGGCCGGGGATTACATGTGTGTGCTGCTGCACCTGGAATTTTTAACATGGGTTTTGGGCATTGAAGTCAGGTCCTCGTGGTTGCACGGGAAGTACTTTATTAACCTACCCCTTATGCTGATTCTTAGCTATATTGTATCTAAGTTTGTCTTCTGTAGATCAGAGATGATGGTACCAGTGGTCCCTATCTCATTGATCAGACTCCAAAAGGAAATCATTGAATGTAAAAACAGTCCTTGACAGAGTTTCTATCAAGATACTCCTATTCAGTAAGCTATGGCTAATATAATTATCCTTATAATTAAGGTGAAGAGTTTGCTGTGGGAAACTATGAGATTGTAGAACCTCACATCAAAATAGACTATGCTGTATAATAGATATATCTGGAAAAAGTAGGAAGGAATCTCAACTGAGGAATTGCCTCTACCAGGTTGGCCTATAGGCAAGTCTGTGGGACTACTTTTTGATTTTTGTTTTTGTTTGTTTGTTTGTTTTGTTTTTCTGAGACAATATCTCTTTGTATGGCCCTGTCTAACCTTAAGCCCACAGAGATCAGCCTGCTTCTGCCTCCTAAGTGCTATAATTAAAGGCAAGGACCACCACACTTAGCATAGTGCATTTTCTTGATTAATGGTTAGTGTGGGATGGCCCAGCTCTCCATAGACAGTGCCACTCAGAAACAGGTAGTTCTCAGTTGTATAAGACAGAAAGTTGAGAAAGCTGTAAGGAGCAAGCCAGTAAGCATTTCTCTCCCATGGCTTCTGCTTCAGTTTCTGCCACCAGGTTCCCTTCTTAGTTTCTCTCAATGGACTGTGATCCCAGATATGTAAACCAAATACCCTTCCTCCTCAAATTGCACTTGGTCATGGTGTTTATCATATCAATAGAAACCAAACTAAGTCACAGTTCTTAGCTAAAGAAGCATGTATGGAGCCTCTGGCATAAGATCAGCTAGCTTAGTTTTGTTTTTGTTTTTTTCAGAACCTATTTTATCCAGGGTTCTTAAACACTTCAACCTTCCTTCAAACCAACCAACCAGAGGTAGGGGAAAATTAAGGTTAATAGTTCCTTGGGCCTGCTCCAATCTTCATTGTCAGAATACCAGCAGTCTAGCAGTCTGTTTCAATAGCAAACACCAAACGCAAATTAGTAGCAGTGGCATGACTCAGCAGAAACAGCAGGGTTCTGCCCAATTGGCGTGAGTCAGCAGAATCCCATGAGAAGTTCTTTGGTGCATTTCTCCATGTGACGACCAGCTAAGGATTGCACAGCATAGCAATGGGAGAGCATCCTCCCACTGTCCGTGGGGTTCCATATATTTTCTTTCTAAACATCATGAGCCTTCTCATGAGTCTGTTTCAGCAAAACATCACATGCCCTCTCACAAAACAGCTTCTAGAAAAACATTGCATGGCCCAACTGAGTTGTTAAAGAAACCAGAAATTTCTGGGAGAGTTGAAATTTCAGCCTGGTATAGGAAATCCACGGCAGCTGAATAAAATGGTAGAGCAGACTCTTCACCATAGTGGAAGAGCCCACTGTGGGCCAGGACTAAAAATGGACTTTGGGAAGATGCTCTTACACAGGCAGAGAGCAGCAATATTCTCCACAGAGGCCAGAACAGTGACTGCTTTTAGAGTCCTTTATGGGGAAAAAGGCCCTTCAGGCTATGTTGCTTCAATGTCCATCCTTACCGTTCCTGTGTGATCATTCCTGTAGGCAGGTTCTTTCCACAGGGCATGGGCACATGTCACCTAGGAGGGACTGACTAAATTCTCAAGAACAAACTACAGGATGACAGGGGTTCCAATGACCCAGTCTTCCACTGTGGCACTGTGATTCCACTTACACTTGGTGGCACTAAAGAACTTGATCTTGATGGGGATGGGGGGTTGCTTAATTGTCTGAAGTGTGTCTGCTATTTTGAGCCTGCATGCCTTCACCCAAATTTTCCAAGGCAGTCTTAAGCTGTTCCTTCATTAACTAATTAATAGATTTAGTCAGTCAGAAATATCTATGAAGACTTTGAATGCAATAAGCCTTGCAGATAGCACAATTATAAGCATTCTTACCACCAAGGAGTTCCTCATCCTGTGAGGGAGACACATAGCCCATGACTAAGTGTGGGTGGCAGAAAGCTTCAGACGGTGTTTGGGCAGGGCTTGGTGCAGTATGGACTTGGTATTTCTGGATCCACATTTCTTAGCTCTGCTTGGCTGAGATTGGCTTCATTCTCAGTCAGAGACAAGTCCTCATGGTGCTATAGGCTCACTTGAAACAAACTAGAACTGCTGACTTATGCAGGGGCTTTGCTGGTTCCCAAGAGTGGGAGTTTGTTTGAAGTTTGGTGTTTGGAGGTTGGGTGCACCTAAAAGCATTGGGTGCTCCTTAACTAGATGATATCTGAGTGAAGATAGTGTGCAGCCATGGGAATAAGAGATGTTTTCTTCATGGAGAAGGAAGATTAGAGCCTAGGAAAGTGGCAGGGATAAGGGACTAGCTCAAGCATAAATATTATATATACATACATCATTTGGATCTTACTCTTTTGGTCATCCATCTCACAGATGGTAAGACTTTAATGCATGTATGTAAAAGAAAAACATGGAAGGGAGAGAAGGTGAGGATCGCATGGTCAGTATGCATTGCACACGTGCATAGCCATGTCACAGAGAATCCCATTAATTTGTGCAACTTACATTTGTTAATAACTATAATCATAATGCAGAGGAACATTTCTTCAGAGCAATTCTTGAGAATTCCTGGAAGGAACAGGAGGCTGTGATGGCCTTTTTTGAGTCACCGAGTGTACACTGCAGTCCCTGCACTTCAAAGGGCAGCTCTGCATGTGATTCTCACTTCATCTCTGTGTAAGACTTGTCACCCACTCCTGTCGCTGCTGCTTGTTGAGGTACACAGAGTTGTGCTGAGTGACACCTTGCCCATGGACCCCAAGCCTGCAGCTGCAACTCCAACACCAAGGAGAACCAGGACGACACTGTTTCTAGAGATCATTATGCAAATGATTGCTTGATATTAGCTACTAAGCATGCATTGGCAAAATGTTACTTGAGATATAAAGAGTAGAGATAGGAAATGACTTAAATTCTAAGTATTTTGAAAACAAACTCTATTTCTATCTGTACAGGGAAAAGGTTGTGGTCTTTACATACTTTGGTTGGCATTTCAGAAAGCTGGTATTACTTGAGCCACTGCAAAAGAAACTTCAGCTCAAAGGAGAAGGGGAAGAAAATGTATGTGATATGAGGAGGAAGGAAAATAATTTAGTAGGAAGAGGTAAATGGGATGGGGCAGGGTAGAGGAGACAATGTGGGGGGAATAACTAACACTAGAGACCATTACAAAAGGTACATGGAAAGCTTCCCTATCTGTCTATCTATCTATCTGTCTATCTATCTATCTATCTATCTATCTATCTATCTATCTATCTATCTAAATATCTTTTATCTATATTATATTATCATATAATAGTAATATCTAATGATATAATAATATATGAGCTTAAATGGAATTACCCTCTATGGAATAGGGGCAGTATATCTCCCAGATGCCATTGGTTATCAAATAAAGAACTTGTTACCAACAATGGGTTGCCTCTTTTTACATTGTTGGTCAGTGAGGTCCCATAGATCTTCCCCCAATATTACAGGCTGTTGCCCTGACTCTTGGTTACCCTCCAGAACTTGACAGTGAGAATATATTGCTGAAGACTCTACATATTTGAGTCATAGCACATGAATATATATCAAATTGATACCACCCTGAAAACTTCATCTCTACTGGCTAGCTGTCATGGTATTGGAAGGTGCTATGAAAACTATTTGGAGAGAAAAGTTACCCAGCTGTGAACCCTACTAATTACTATAACAATTGGTCTGGTAAGCTATGTCCAATAGTAGCAAAGAAGTCATGGGAGTAACCAACCACTTTCTGACTTGATTTATAGCCCACTACACAAGACAGCTCATACCTGGTACTCTTAACTGTGTCAAGAACCTATCATCTAGGCCTCAGGGGAGTGCTTGGCCCTAAGTGGGACATCTGGGCCACTGTGCCTTAGAAATCACTATAGTAGAGGGGGTCCAAGATTGTAACAGTTATAGATAGTAGATAATTACAGCAATACAATGCTTTCTGGGTATGACAACGCTGTGGAACACGTGGGCTCCCAGCAGCTGTGACTATATGCACAAGCCCAAGCCAACCCCAATCCTAGCATAGACTGGTGAGGGACTCATGAAATCTTACTCCTAGCTGAGGAGCTATTGACATTTGATGGTTTCTAGGAAGGGGGAGTCAAATTTCTTCAGGAATGCAGCTCCTGAGAGGCTGCCCATGATCCAGGAGACTATCTACATTCAAGAACTTACAGGTAGTACTGAGGGGACTCTGGGTTTAGAAAGAGAATGCCTGAGGGTGGGAGAGAAAAATGGCCAGGAGTATGGTAGAGTAACTGAAGGGGGAGAGATTAGGAGTGGATTTGACCAAAAGACACACACATGCACACACACACACGCACACGCTCACACACACATGCATACATATATACATATATGTATATACATATATATGAATTTCTCAAACAAAAATTAAGAGAAAATAAAGCTCCTTTCTCTACAATTTACATAAAAATTATAAAGTAATTTATTTGGAATTTTAGAAAGTCTTGTGTAGCCGTAGATGATCTCAAACTTGATCTGTAGATGAGGATAATCTTGAACTCCTGACTGTCTCTCTCAAATGCTGGAATTATAGGCATGAATCACCATGCTTGGTTGAAAGTTCTTTTCAAGGGCTCACATATGTAGGAAATCAGCTGATATCATATAGTGACCATCTTTCTGAGCATGGAATATTTCATTTAATGTTATTACCCATGCTGCCTAAGGTAGCAGGAGTTTTGTTTTATGGCTCTATGATATTCATTTTATGCATGTATACACAGGCATAACGGTGGCCAAGTGCATACAACCAAAAACACACACAGCTTTTTAGCACATTCATTTGCTTGTGTTTAACATTTAGGTTGAGTCCTTAGGTTGAATTGCTTTTTATATTGTGCTACAATAAACATGTGGTACAGAATCTAAAATTGCTGACATCATAGAAGTAGAGAGATTTGTGGCCATTAGAGACTGAAGAGTAGAGGGAAGACACTGGTGAGAACAGTCATTGCTTGACAGAAGAATGTGTCCTGCTGTACTGCACTGAGTGATTATAGCTAACAATGAACATTAAAAATAGCCAGAAAATAAGAGTTTGAAGATTGTTATCGCAACAGATGATAAATGCTTGAGCTTAAGGGATAGCCTGAGCATGCTGAGTGGATCATCACACAATGAACTTGCATGTGGAAATATCATGCTGTGTTCCAGACATATGCACTAATCGTATAATATCTGTCGAAACTGTTTTACTATAAGTGCATCTATGGCATCACACAGACTCAAGCATCTCTTCTTCAAAGAAACTTGTCCTTGATGTCTGTTTGGCTAATCCAATTTGTTCTTAGAAATGTTCAAAATATTTTCTTTTAACAATAAATCTCTTTCATATTAATGAAAAAGAGAAAAATTTGTAATTTTTTTCTTCTGATCTTTTTGACATGCCTTGAGGAACATCAGTCATTGAGTGGTTAAGGTGAGGGTCTAGAATGCTTAAAAAGGCAAATCATCCACTAGATAGATACTAACTCACAGTGGTCACACCACCATCTGAGGTGAGTGCCTTCTCTTCTTTCCTATCTGTGTCCTGCTCTCCTGTGGGATATGCACATCTAAGAAACAAACCTCAAGCATTCAATGCTATATTTCAAAGCTATTGTCAGGGGAAAAGCCTTGAAGCAAGGAGTCAAAGACACAGGGTTTAGGTCAACTGAGGACTAGCCAATGCTGTTTGATTACCTGGCTCCAGATGATCAACAAATATCCTAACTTCTTGATTCAAAATTAGGATTTCTGTTAAGAGCCTAGCAATTGATTTATGTATTTGATAGGATTAAACGCCTGTTGATCTGTCTTTGATTCTCTTTGAAAAGCTACAAATAAAGCTTTGCCTCATCCTAAAATAAAAGATATTTCAGAATGAGGAAGTGTGGTATTTCTGGAGCAGTCATGGTGGTGCCTTCTGAACTAGACACTGTTCTCACATTTTTTTCTCTGTTTACTTATAGGGTCGTTTTTCAGGATTGCCAATCTCTGTAATCTTGGTACCACCTCTTACTTCTTTTCCCACATTTACCTGTATCCCAGTCTCCACCTGGGCTCTGGGCTTCTATCTCTGCCTTGTCTTATTTAGCATTATCAACTTTCCTAAGTCTGTAGAGTAGGTCACATACATTGATGTTAACAGAGACATGGTCTCAAGCTTTCTTCCTATGGTCTTTTATGGTGTTCTCTAGCACTAACACAGTTACCACAAATTGGTCATGATTTTGGGAGAACAGAAGTCTTGTCTGCACTTGCTCTGATGTTATGCTCCTAATGCTAAAGTGTACCAGCTTAGATCTTTGTGTCAGTCTAAGGACACAGACCCCAGGACTAGAGAGGACTGGTTCAATTGTTATATGTACTAGCAATAACTTATTCAGCACTGACGACTATGTCTGGCATATGGTGAATATTCAACAAGCATTTGTCAAATGGACCTGTAAAAATACTTTTTTGAGAATATATATACAAACTTGTTCTTTTCTGAAGATAAGGAGCATGTTACATCTTGTTTCTCCTTGAGTTTAGGTTTTCCAAAAGGTGAGAAAAAGTAGAAACTTCCATATTTGTGAACAAGGGTCTCCAAGTGTGTGCAAATATATCCATTTATGCCATCTGTGTACATGTGAACTGCACTGTGTGGATACAGAGCAAGAATGCATGACTTTGTTCATATCTCCTTGCCTTCCTATAGTAGTTGTAAATGTGCATGTCTTTAAACTCAAAGCTGTACATGATTTCATGAGCAGTAATATGCAAATTGTCTCAAATCATATCTGATCACAAATGAGTACATGCATTTGTATATGTCTAGGCATACATTAATTCTCTTTTGTAGATGTCTACTATGGTAAGATTGGAAATATTCTCATGTGTATGTTGCCTAATGCAATTCATGTCAAATAGGGTGAAACTATCAGACACTAACCATAGGTTTCTTACATGAAATCTATTTTTTCCTATATTCAATAAGAGTTCTGAGGATTCTTATGGACTGCAAAAGAGATTCATGAGTTTTAATTTCCTGGAAAATATCAGTGAATAATCTGGCATCACCCTAGAGCAAGAGGCCACAAATATGAAATGTACATGTGAAATAGCCTGCAGCTAATAAAGTCCAAACACTGAGTCTGGTTCTAGCATCAGACTGCTTGCTTCTCAGTCCTATGCTTCAGAGAAGTGTTCCAGCTTGAACAGCTGTGGAACAAACACTTCATAGCACTTACTTCATAGCATATGGGCACCTTAAAAAGTTTCTATATCACCAGAGAAGTTTCTCTGTACAGTGGGTGGCAGTAAACATAGACGCGCACAACTGATAAGTACAGAGAATAAGTATCAGTGAGGTACTTAGCCAAACTGGGATATCTATATCACCCCCACCAAAGCTCAGGGACCATCAAAGAAGACAGCAAAGGAATGTAAAAGAGAAGCAATCTCTTCTGGACATCTCAGAATGTCTGTACTCCTGAAGGTACAGCACCTATGGTTGCCTGTACAATGCCATTCAACATTCTATAATGGGGGGGGAGGAGGAGGAATTATGAGTCCCCATCTTTAACTTAATTGATGGTTGTTGGAGGATGGACAGTTTTCTTTAAGAGACTTGTAGGTAGATTTTGCTCCAATGGATGACCCTACACTCATGGTATATTCACAGCACAAATTAGACTCAATGAGTTACAAAGAAAAGAAAGAAGACATGAAGTTGAAAAGAGTAGGGATGTGGCGTGCAGGTGGGCGGGCAATAGAGAGGTAGGTTTGAGGCAAATATTATTAGTTCAATGTATGAAATTCTCAGATAATTACTTAAAATATAGTTTAAATTTTTATATGAAAATTATTAATACATGTAAAGAAATAATTCTCTCCTACAAGGAAGCTCATTAAAACAGAAAGTAAACAACTTAATACAAATTCAGGAAGTCCCTGAAACTGACCAGATTCACTAGGTCCATCCTTCCCCAATATTATATGTGCAGTAATGTTGCTGCAAGTCATTCTCAGACAAGTTCATCTTTCTCAAAGAAGCAGAGACCAACCAAGCTGCCTACAAGTCTCTCAGAAGAGATGTGCATTTTAGAATATGCTCAGACCAACCCATTTGCAAAAGACTCTCTCCAAACTGTTGAATTGCCTGAAGGCTGTGTAGTATGCTTTGGTTTTCCAGATTTTGTGAGATCTATCACTCATGCTTGAGTAGGCTTTGGTAATAGAGTCGTCTTTTAGTCATTTCTACTCCTGTAAAAATCCCCTCACTCACACTCAGGTAAGTAGTCCTAATGAAACTCATAGGTTCCCCAAGTTGAACTCTGGTGCTATTCAGACTTTGGTCTGTCATCAGTTCCCTATCTGGGGTAAGTAGATATTTGTACATGTCTCTCTAGGAAAAGGATCATACAACAGCATCAAAATTATTATATTAAAAAAGAAAAATGGTCACGTAACACCAACAGAGAAGATTGATGTTGTCAGTTTGATGAAATTAAAACCCTTTACAAGGTTAGTGGGGAGTGGGGCAAATTACTGTTTGTCTGTTATAACTTGTTGAGAAACAATTAGATCATAAGGATGTGGATCTATCCAAAGCATTTGTCCTTTGATGGATTCATAAAACTAGGGCATTATTTGAGGGTAATGGGAAGTAGGACATGGGCTTAATAGGGGGAAGTTGATTACCAGGGTTGGGTGCTAGGAACTAAATCTTACCCTTCACCCTTCCTGTATCCCCTTTCTGATTTCTGCTTGCTTAGAACAGCCTCTGCCATATGATACTTTGCCCAGTACATGGATCCTACTTACCAAGGGCTGGATTCTCTGACTCTACCAAAAAAGATTGTCCTTTACCAAGTGTGAGAAAGTCCTTTTGGAGTTGTTGGTCAAGATGGTCCCAGAGGAACTCAAAATAATATAGGCTATTGTTGTTGCCCTTGGATACCTCCCAAATGTTGAAAGTAAGTCCCTATTGCTGAAGACACTATGTACTTTGGGTACAGGACTGAAAGGATCCAACGTGGATCTGATTTGAAACCCTTCCCTTAAGATTATTATCATAATACCAGAAGGTACCATGCAAGCTTCCAATGGAGGAAAGAAACCAGTTTCCCTAACTGGATATAACACTTATGAACCAGAACAATGACCAACATGGTAGGATACCCCAAGTGTGCAGTAGTGGAGCTCATAGCTTGAAAGTGACTAACAGCTCTCTAATTGGCCTCAAGACCCACTTAACATAGAAATTATATATTATACTGGAGACCTGAGAAACTATCTGGGACTAGTGAAGTCATTGATCTCAGAGGGAAAACTTAGTACTGTCATTATAATAAATCACATAATTTCTAACCAAATTAGACATATTTATCCTTATATTCACAGAAAAATATAGCTCTCACCCTTCATCAAAGACACTTCTTTTCAGCAGAGATTATTCCAGAAAGCCACAACTTGTAAAAATGAAGAGAATAAGTGGCAGTGCCTGAAATAGCCAAAGGGATATATCTACAGCATGATTCCTACACCTAATGATCAGGGAACATCACAAAAAAGGGGGCAGAATGATGGCGAGAACCAAAATAAGAGCTGAAGGCAACTAAGGGATAATGAGAGCTGGAAAAATAATCTTCCCCAGGAATTGGTTATTCAAATTAAACATCATATCCATTCTGTGTGTGTGTGTGTGTGTGTGTGTGTGTGTATAACAATAATAATTAAAGAAAAAGAGGCTATATATTGGAGAGGAGGTAAGACCAATACATAGGATTGGTTGACCAGTACATGGGATTTGTTGGAGGGAAGAAGAAGGAGGGGAGAAATGATGTAAATATTTTTTAATTTTTAAAATGTAAAAAATAAATAATAAATACAAGATAATGCTAAAAATCCCACTTTTCTCTCTTAAGCTGTTTCTACTGAGTGTTTTGCTGCAGTAGTGAGAAAAAAGAAAACTAACCAGTATTTCTACTTTATGTATTTAGAAGAAATTAAATCTCACAGAATGCTTTGAATAGAGTTGGAAATTATGTGGATTTATACCTGGAAACTCTTTCCTAAGGGATGTGGTGCCCTCTGTCACAAGCATATCGAATTTCAGTTATCTCCCACTCTTGAACATTTCTGTTGCGTCCCAGGCCTGACCACTCAGAGCAAAGTTTCTCTTGACTATTTTCCAGAAGAGCAAATAGAAGAAGGCTTAACTTGCTGAATAGGTTGGCCATGGTCAAATGGTGAATTTATGACTGGCACCTGCTGTTCCCATCCCACGGCAGTGATTGGTGCTATGCCCAGGCTGAGCACTGAGCTTACCACTGGCCATACTGTTTTGTAACTGTTTCACTGAAGATGGGGTATTCATGAGCAGGGGAAGACTGGCAAACAGATTTTTTGAAGGGAAAGATCACTGTAAACCATTGTCAGCTCTGCTTGCTTCAGTGTTCTCCAGAGAACGCCTTCTTGGGGGATAGAACGGAAGTAATCTTGGAGAAATAAAGGCATCATTCTAAGTGTATCAAGAACATTTCCTCAGGAAGGTCTGAGGGTTGGAGAAGAGAGAGTGAATGTTATCTAGCCAAATGAATGCCAGTCTCAATTTTGACTTTGAGCCCTATTTCTACCTATATGACTACAGATAAGTTCATCAGTTCTTTGAGTGCAGTTTCCTCATCTGTGAAATTCCTCCTTTCTCTTTCCTACTCTCTTCTCACGTACTTTATTGTTGTGAGGCAAGAAGGAAGTAATTGATGTAAGTGCCAGGCCCAAGTGCTCAAGGAAGTGATTAGCATTGGATTCCAGATATTAGTTAGAGAATCTCTAAGGAAGGTTTAAATAATTTTTCATCTTTCTGGCCTGGAGGAAGTGTATCCCTGGGAGCTAAAAATCCTCCATGTCAAAAATATGAGCTGCTTCCGTTACTCTCTGAGGTGCCAGAAAAGGGAAAAACTAAAAATTGCTTCTACAAATGGGAAGGCTTAGGAAAGACAGTTCATGCCAGAGTCTTTCTGACATGCTCACCCCTTCCTCATGTATTTCCTTCCACTGATGTCTAGGCATGCAGAATCTTCATCCTTTCCAAATAGTCAGTGTAGGTTGAAGCACCTTGAGGTCACATCATCAAGGCTGACACTCTGACACCTGAGCTTCTGGTCCACACTGGATTCTTCTTGGTGCTCTCTACATTTTCATGTGGAGTTGCCAAATATCCTGGTGTCCAGTCACTGCCAGGAGTAATTTCACCTCTGTGGGACTTAGCCTCAAAGATGGCAGTGAAGACTAGATCTGATCTTTAAAAAATGAGTTTAGGCTGGTAGGTGGCTATATTGGTGCTCCCCTTTTTTTGGTCACATTTTTTGCATTGTTCAGACATGTTCTTTAATATAAAGCTTAATCATCTTGCCCAAGTACCAATAAAAGGCCCTTGTATTTTTCTGAGAGCACCACTGTAGGGGGTGGTTCTGATGATTAAGGTCCTGTTCCCCAATTGGTTCTTGACCCAAAAGTAAAGATGCTAGTGTCCAATGAGCTTGGTGGAATAAGCAGGACTTTCAGGTCCCCACAGTCAAGTTAGCATCTGCAGGGAAAAGGGAGGATTTTTACCTTGCTTGAAAGGGAGAAAAAGTGACTTGTCTTGTGAGAGCTTGAGTGAAGTGGCCATAGGCCATTTCCCCAGGTGGGAGATTAGAAATACAACTAAAGCTGAGGGCAGTTTTGGGTTTCTGAACAAGGAGAAGTTAACTGAGCAACTAATGTTGAGGACAGATTTAGAGTGCTGAGCTAAGAGAATTGGGAAGGGCTTGCTGGGCACTGGAGATTAGAAGTGCCCAGCAATTGAGTCATAGGCAGGTGGAAAATTAAGTTAATATGTGTGTGTGTGTGTGTGTGTGTGTGTGTGTGTTATCTGCAGATCTGAGGGAACCTGGGCTGGGCTGGTAGTAAGGCCTGCCTGGAGCTTAAAGTGGGGTAGCAAGACCTACACACTACACACCACTATGCTTTCTTTCATCCTCTTTTTCTTCCCCTCATCGTCTTGTTCTTACTTTCCCCTCCTTTCTTCTTCCTTCCTTTTTTCCTTCAGACATACACTGTCTAATCACGTGTCATATGAGGAATGTGTGGCTTTATACTTAAGGGACATCTCCTTTCATCTACTGGTGGCTTCACTAAAGAGAGACACAAGTAAAAATATATTTGTCATTTCTTGCCACACAACATTGTCTAGTAAACAGCTTTACAATGATTCATTGGTCTGTGAATAATATGTATTGACTTACAACATAGACTATTCTCCAGATGAGCTCTGTAAAAACACCCTAGGTTTGGAAGTAAAATTTATATATACTTTTATTTTTCTTTTCTTGTCCATACAGTTAATGTTACATCCAAGTCCATTGCTAAAGTTAAGGTAGTGAAGATTTATCTTAATATTTTTTCTGGGAGTTTATAGTTCTAACTGTTCTAGACAGCCAGACAGGAATAAGAAGTTCCTGTGTGCTGTCTCACAAGAAATGACTACACATAATAACTACATGCTGTATCTTCAACAAGATGGAAGAGAAGCATTTGAATGTTTTCATCATAAAAATGATTTGTATTTGGGACGATGGATATATTTAACCTGATTTAAAAAATATATAATGTGTATATGTGTGAAAATGTGACATGATACCCTTTAATGGTATAAATTTATATATTCATTAAAATAAAGTATTAAAGGTAGTGATCTCTATAAGAGAATTGGAAGATTGCCTAAATGCTATCTAAACATCAGTTGTAATTTTAACCCAAAAGAGGTCATGTCTTATTTTCATTTCCTGTCTCTGTAACTGGAGTCTCCCACTCAGGAAATGTCTCATAAATTCTCTTACCCAGAGTTGGCTGTCCCACTATGTGGTTTCTCACTGGCTTCCAGAGCCTTAGCTCCCTTGTAAATTCTTATGATGTTCATTCAGCTTCTTCCCCAGGTGAAGTAAGACTAGTAGGAAGCTGAGTGACAAACAGGTCTCCACACTTGGGGCAGCTCATTTGGGATGCCCAAATTCTTCCATTCACTTTGAAACTGTTAAGTATTTGAGTTGTGTCAACCTTTGTCCTAGAAGTTGGATAGGGCTGGCATTGTGATGCGTAACACAAGACTAAATGTAGATAAAGCCAAAAAAAATTATCTACAAGCAAACTCCAGTGTGTGGGAATGTGCTTTATTGTGGAATTGAGAAATGATCTGTAGGCCACTTGAGATGGGGTGGCCAAGGAAAGCACACATAGAGAAGTGATAAAGAGATAGATGTGGATGACCAGAAGGTCTCAGCCGTGGAAAAGTCAGCAGAGAGTGATGTGGTGGTAGGATTATGTGGCACAAAGGGCCCACCATGGGAACAAAGTCCCACAAAATCCCTCCATGACCTTGTTTTTGCCTCTGTGAATCCTGCATTCTAGTGCATGTTATAGACAAGAAACAGATAAATAATAAGCAAAGCTACAAGAGTTGCTGGAGAGGTTATGAAGCAAATAGATGGTGAGATGTGAGGAGTGGAGGAAGTGTCTTTTCACACAGTCACTTATAAGTCTACCTAAGGAAGTAAGGTTTGAGCTGTAGTATGTGCTGTATTTGAATGTAACATGTTCCCTTAGATTCATGTGAATACTTGGCTCCCAACTGGTGGTGCTGTTTGGGAAGGTTTCAGAGCCCGGAGGAGGAGGAGACTTGCTGGAGGAAGTAGCACACTGCAGCTTGATTTAACTGCAGCTTTAGAGCTGAGCTCCACTTCCTGACTATGGGTTCAATGTCCCCAGCTGGTCTCCTGCCACCATGCCATCCTTACTTGCTGCCACATCTTCCTTGCTGTGGCAGGCTGATCCACTTAACTCTAAGCCCAAATACAACTTATTTTCCTTACCATGTTTTGGTGAGGCATTTTTTCCAAGTAAGCAGGGAAGTAACCAACACACTCTAGTGCTCTGGATACCACACCCAGAGTATTAGACCACATTCCAAGTCCTTCTGTCTGAGGGTGATACACATATCTATGGTCCATATCTCAGGCTAATATGAACTCCCAGAGGAAGAACATGAAGGAGGGTAGAGAACAAGGAACACTTCTGATATGATGATCAAGTGCTATGTGCTCCATGTGCAGCCTGTGAGGCAGCACCATTACTCTTGATGTATGAAGATGCTGGTCACCAGCAACTTCTGATGAGTCTATTTCTCCATCCAGCAGCCTGCTCAGGAAGAGATGAGAACTGCTCTATTGGATGCCCAGCTTTCAACCCTAGAGGCCTGCGGATTTGATTCAATCAGCAAGAGTTCCTGAGAGTTGTCTGTTTTCTTGCTGGCACTATCTTTCTTGGATTCCTGGCTCCAGCTGGCTTTCTGCTCCTCCCGTTTATTTCCCACAGACTCTGGGGCTTATGATTGATCTCTTTACCTAATGCTTCCTCCTCAATGAGTTTGTCCTTTGAAGGTAGTTTGAATCCATTAACTTCTTCATAGCACAGACCATGGTCCTAGCTACACAGCTTCTCCTCCCTTGAGCTCTTCTTAATCTGATGTCTATTTCAAAAGTAACCCAGTGTCTGGTTATGTTGTCCAAAATTACCCTTTGGCTCTTTAAAACAATTGTATTTTACTTATTTTTTAATTTTTCTTTTCTTTTTTCTTTTTCTTTTTCCCTTGAAGGTTGTCAGGGGTTATACCATCAGTGGAGGAAAAAATAAAAACCTCAAAATGGGAGGCTTTGGCAATATTTCCAGAATCTTATGAACTTCCCATTTTCCATGAGTGAGCCCTTCCTCCCTGCCCCCTACCTCCTGCTCCCTGAGATAGTCACAGAAGTCCTGTTGGAACTAAACTTACTTTATAATTGCTGTGCATCTTAACAAGCCCTCCAAGGCTATTTGAAGCTATGCCTCTATACAACAGCCAGAGTCCTCTTGGCTCAGCTGGGGGCAGTTCTATTTTCTGTGCTTTAATGGAAGAAGAATTATTATTAGAAACGTTTGGGTTTAAATTCACATGTAAATTATGCTCTTTAAAAGTTACACTAAGCAGGTGGCCTTTCCACAACTCTGAAATCCTCTATAGAAAGGCAATATCACTCACATTGGAAGATTGCTAAAAACCATAGATTAATGAACAAATGTGAGTTGTGAAGAAGTCTATGGTACCCCACAATCCTAGTTCATAAATGTCTCCCTTTGGGGGTCATTGTCATCCCTTACCTCCCTAGCTTGGACTAGAAGAATCTGATGACTTTAGATTACTAACCAGAAGTATCTAGAATTAGTTTCAATAGCATAGACCGAGAATAAGGAATTCTAGACTACAGGCCAAATTCTCACTCTTGGAGGTTATTTGCAGATGGCCATACCTAAAGCCCACCCTCCACCAGTCATTCTTCCATACACTATACTGACATGCTGTGGAACTGTCCTTACAAGGTCTCATGTGTTAGAGGCTTTGTGTCCTGCTGGTGACACTATTGGGAGCTGGAGAAATTGTTAAGAAGTGGGGCAAAAGAAGGAATAGAGTCACTGGAGATGTGATCTTCACTACCCTCTACTTCATACTGTTTGTCATGAGGTCATTGGCTTTGCTTCACGTGTCCCCTACCTTACCCACACAAGCCCCAGAACAATGGACCCAGCTGACCACAGACAGATGCTCCCTTTTAAGGTGTTTATATCAGGCATTTGTTACAACAGGCAGCAGATTAACTCACTGTACTTATCCCAGGCTGGCATTAATGTGCTGCTTATTTATTTGTCATCTGTCACAGCACCTAGGGTGTGAAGTACACAAGAGTTTGTGTTGGATTTCAGCCTCACTGGGTTCCTGGTGAACACAGCATGGTTGTACATGTTTTTCATACTGAGAGTGGGAGCCATGGACACCTGTATTTTCTTCAGTTCCAACTTCTAAAATATTTTGCTCTTTGAACCAAGTTTTAGACCTAGACAGCCTTGCTTTCTTCAAGTTTCCAGTCAGTCTGTGGCCCTGTCTTAATCTGCAGCTGGGTCTTCAGGCACTATCCAAGGCCTTGCCATGTTCTTTCCTTAGGACCCCGGTACTGAGTTCTGAGCCTTCACCTGGAGTCTTATAGCAGCTTAGGTGACTAGGTGGTTCTCCTGGTACAAATGTCCTCCCATGTTCCCTCTGTTTTATCTTAGCTGCATCTCAACCATAGTCAAAGGTCACACTGGTGCTTGCCTACTATATGTAATGGTTAACTACTGTGATAGACTCAGCTTTAGGAGAAAACTCAAGTCTTCTTCCAGCATCTGCTTCATTGTCATCACCATTATTGTCATCACTGCCACCATTAATGCCACCAACATCTTAAGATCATCATTACCACCATTAACATCAACATCCACCAGAACCATCACTAGTATAATCACCACCATCATTAGTATCATCATAACCATCACTACCATCATCATCACTATGCTCAACAAATCAGCATCATTTATAAAGCAGAGACTAAGAACTCATTTTCTTATTTACATTTGAGTCTTAGTTCATCCACAACTCTTTCTCATTCACTAAGTGGGAAATGGAATAATTTTGTCAGATTTTGCTATAAATACCTAACAAAAAAAACACAAACTCAGCAATGACTGTATATAATTGACCCCCAACTCATATTCTTGATAGCCATATCATTACCAATACTATTTCATTTTACTATATAAGACTTAGTTCTGAGTTCTTACTTGAGCTTGGTTGAACTTTTTTCATTCAATAACTCATTAAGATGGTGAACTTGTGGCAAACATTTTTCTAAATCATAGAATGATGTTTTGTTGTCTTGTAGCAAATACAAGGAACAGAGCTTCTTCCCACTGACCATATCTCAAGAGAAGGAGAGATAGATAGTTAACAACCCTGAACAACATTTATAAAAGTAATTATGCCATTTTGCCTATTAATGAAAATGGATATGAGGATATATGGAGAAATATTGTAGTCATTGCTTGGAGTATCTCTCATACTTTCTTTCATCCTGCCAAACTATGAGGCAGATATTCTCTACAGTTTTTACAGCTAGCCTGGTCAAATTGCTGTCTGGGATCCATCCCCACTAGCTGTCCTGTGTTAGCTCCTTCTGTCTCTCAGGATTTCCTCTTGGTTCCAGAAGTCCTCTGAGTGGCTTCAGAAGGAATAGCTGAATATCTGTTGAGTGTCATGCTTTCCTCAGAGCATAAAAATATACAAGGCTAGATTATCTCCCTCACTGGGAGCAGCATGTCTCCTCAGTGAAGGGCAATTTTCAGCTAAGTGCATCTTATTTAAGACTCTAAGAATGGCAGTTTAAGCAAATGCAGGGGGGCGAGAAATGTATATAAAAACCGTCCTTTGAGAGCCTGTGGCTAAACACATCAAATGCTGAGGTACTGTTTCCAGGTAATGATAGCACATCCACTGCTTTCAGCAGAGGCATCATCCAGGGAGGGGCAGGGGTCCAGGGGTTTGATTTGCTCCTATTGATTTTCTTTATAGATCAGTTTGATACAAGATGTTATAAGGTTAATTTTAGATGATTAACTCCTCCATATCGAGATATTTGATTTAGTTCTCTTTCAGACACTTTCTCCCCATTGATTTTCAATATTGTACTTTCCGAGATGGAGGCAAATAGCTTCAGCAAGGATTTTAGAGCAGAGATTCTTCCTAGATGCTCAGTGTCCTACCCAAGAAGTCTCCCTGGGAAGAGACAAAAATTTATAGCTAACCATGGAAAGCCTTGTCTTCTGCCTGTCTGAGAAGGTTGGATGTGGGTACTTGAGCAGATCTAGCTAGTAAAGGGCAAGAACAAGAACTTTTCAGTATGTGGAATCTGGGTTTGAATGCTGTCTGCCATTCGGTGATTGTCCTCGGCCGGTCATGTGCCCGGTATGAGTTCAGGTTCCACACCAGTCAGTATAGGATTGCGTGGTTCTTTGGGTCCAGTATCCAGTGTCCCTTCTTGTACCTGAAACACTGAAGACACATGCTGGACACTTAAAATAGAATAATAAAGATCAGTGACCAATTCTAGTAGGTTAGGAGATTATATGAGAGCAGAGATACTTGAATCTTTGTCTGTGCCTCAGGATTCTGATGGCAAGTTGGTCCCACTTCTCATCTCCCATCAGGTGCTTGTCTCACCTAACAGTTAATGCTACCTACTGTCTTAGAGTGTTCCCGGTACTTTGTTAAGGCTCCTGCTCTTCATCCCACCTGCCTTCCTACCCTGCCAAGCTATGATAAGTAAATTGGAATCTTCAAGTATTTTTTCAACCTTCTAAAAACCCCTGGAGTTTTCAGTTAGTGAAGCAATTTCAGTAGTTTCCACTAACTGATCAGTATGTGTAGATACTCACAAATGTTCATTCTTGTCACAATCATTGTACAAACCTGAATGTTAGAATGTATATTATCATTCCTAGTAAGCATCATGAGTGCAAGGTGGTAAATGACCTTGCCAGGTTGTCTGTGTATCAGGGGTTGCAGGTGGAGCTCCACACATGGATTTCTATTTTATACTGTGTCGAGGCCAAGGTCTGATGTCATGCTCATCACCTCTAAGCAGCGCATCTCTAGCCTTGATCCTCAAGGCTTTCAAAAGAGCCCAGGATCCATATGGGAAGCTTCAAATACTCTTTCAGGAGCCACTTTCTATTTACTCAGTTCTGCTAGGTACTTGATAATGTTTCTCCATGGTCTGAGTTTGATCTGTAGCTCAGGGTAAGGAAATCACTGCAATTAGTATCCATTTTTATCTAAAACTACAACTTGGGTAGCCTTGGTGGTCCTTTTCTGGGTCTTCCTTATCTGACTTGCATATCTAAAACCACTACCTGCTTTATACTCACCGTCAACCCACACATTAGAACTAGGAGGTTTATGCTGATACTGCTTTTTGCCTCCTTCCAAAGCTCTGCTTGGTGCCTTCTTCCTCTGTCTATCTCTAGCCAGAGCTACAGCCTCAGGATCTTATGCTCCAAAGATGTTTGGCAAGCAAGAGCTTTCCATACACAAACTGTTTTTACACAGACCCCTTCTCCAACATGTGAGATGGAGCAGACAATTCTATGTTGAAGGTGAGCATGTAAAACAACTACATGACTTTTGTGACAAAGATTGGGGTTCATTGCTCATTTTCAATGTATTATTTCTGATTTAACTTCACAGATTTCTATATTTCCAGGCTGGGCTTCCTGTCTATCTAACTTTTCAGACTCAAGCCAGCCTTCTCTGCCCTATGGTGTCATCTACCCTTGTTCTCTGCCTACACACTCCCATCTTAAAGGATGTGACCAGAGGTTGCTTTGTAACTCTTCCTGATTGAACTTGTGGGGTATTTCTATTTCTATGAAGGGATAGGCCAGAAGTAACAATGACAAAAGTAAAAGGTGACTGTTTCTAAAGACTTAGAGGCATGTGTCCTTGAATTTTGCATTGGTCATTAGGTTGGTCCCAAGTGCGTCATTGAGACCTTATGGGAGACTAAATTTGAGACCCCACAAACCCCCTCCTTTTCATCAGTGCTTCTTTGTTGTAGTAATTATGTAGTCAATTAGGGGATTCCTACTCCATCTTTTGTCATTCAGTTCCCAGATAAAAGACACACAATCTTTATATCTATAAGAAGCCTTAATGTACTAGTTCTGGGCAGATATCTACCTCCTATGTTATGTCTACCTCTGCATCAATAACTCCAAATTATAACCTGTCATGTTCCATCTGGGCTGCTCTTAACTCCAATCGGCCAGCCCTTAGGGCCATGTTTTCATGAATCACGTACCCCATGGCATCTTCTCCTCTCTCCACTGTCTCTTTCTTGATCTTCTGCCTCAGACCCCAGCCTGGGAACCCAAACTTCACTCTTCTGCCCAACTATAGGCTGTAGGTATCTTTATTCACCAATTAGGGATAGCTTGGAGGACAAGGTTATATAGCATTACTTGTGCATATACAGATTCTCTCATCCCTGGGGGCAACAAGGCCTTGAGGGGCAGTATTTAGGATTACAAAAGACTAAATCTCTACACTTCTTGCTTATAAACAATGGTGAAACAACAGCCCAATCGCCCCTACTCAGCATATTTATTACACAGCAAAGTGTTTTTGAAGTTTGTGTAGCTTCCCCTTCATTCCTTGACCTAGCAGAGTTGCAGAGGACCATGTAAGTAGTGGAAATTACAAAACCACATGGTAAATAGGCAATAGTGAGGTCTGAATTCATATAGGGTCCTCATTCCTTTACTACTAATGCTTAGGCAAGTTTACTTATTATTTAGATGTGTAGTTGGTGGTAGTAGTGGTAGTGATAGAGAAGGTGATAGTGATTGGAAATGGTGGTAGTAAGAGTGTTGTGGTAGTGGTTGTGAAATAAGGATGGTAGTAGGATGGCAGTAGTGATGATGTGATAAGATAATGATGCCAGAATAGACAATGATAACTATGATAGTAACTAACAACGCTGATGATGATGATGATGATGATGATGATGATGATGATGATGATAGTGCTAGCATTAGTAATGGTGATGTTAATGATAGTGGTGATGGTACTGATTAGAACGATAATTATACTTCTGGTAGAAATGGCTGCTGTCCCTGCCATACCACTCCTGAGCATATACCCAGAAGATTCCGCAGCATGCAATAAGGATACATGCTCCACTATGTTCATAGCAGCCTTATTTATAATATCCAGAAACTGGAAAGAGCTTAGATGTCCCTCAATGGAGGAATGGATACAAAAAATGTGGTATATATACACAATGGAGTACTATTCAGCCATCAGAAACAATGAATTCATGAAATTCTTAGACAAATGGATGGGGCTGGAGAACATCATACTAAGTGAGGTAATCCAGTCTCAAAAGAATACCCATGGTATGCACTCACTGATAAGTGGATATTAGCCTAGAATCTTGGAACACCAAAGACACAATCCACATACCAAATGATGTCCGAGAAGAAGGAAGGAGTGGACCCTAGATCTGGAAAGGCTCAATGCATCAGTGTAGGGGAATACCAGAACAGGGAAGTGGGAAGGGGTGGATGGGGGAACAGGGGGAGGGAAAAGGGCATATGGGACCTTTGGGGGGCAGGGAACCAGGAAAAGGGAAATGAGTAAATAAAGAATATGTCCAATAAAAAAGAGAAATTTGTAAGCAAAAATGATACTAAAAATCATTTTATAAAAGAAAGAAAGAAAGAAAGAAAGAAAGAAAGAAAGAAAGAAAGAAAGAAATGGCTGCTGCTCCTGTGGAGGTAGTGGCAGGGATGGCGGGTCACAGCAATGATGCCAATAGTGGTGGTGATAGTGGCATTGGTAATGGTGATAGTAGTGATGATGACAATGGTAGTAGTGTTGGTAGCTTTGGTGGTGGTGACCGTAATGACACTAGTGGTAGTGGTAGTGATAGTGGTAACACTCGTGATCCTGATTAGTGTGATGGTAACATCAGCAGTGGGGATGGGGTAATGATGGTGGTGGTAATGATGCTGATGTTGGAGTGATGCTGTATTGGTAATGGTGATGCTAGTGGTCCCAATAGTGATGATGGTAATGGTCACATATAGTGGTGGGTGGTGGTGGCATTGGTGATAGTGATAGCGATGGTGATGGTATTGGTGGTTAATGGTGCTGGGTAGTAGTGGTAATGGTTCTTGATGGTGGATGATAATGGTGGTGGTGATGGTGGTGGCAGTAACAATGGCGATGCAGTATTGGTGGTGGTGGTGATGGTGGCATTGGTGATCGTTCTGGTAGTGGTATTATGTGAGCACAGAAGGAATCACAAGGGTCTCTGGACTTGTATCTCCATAAGTCAGGAGTTGAAGAAGGGTGTTTTGTGAGGATTTCTCAGAAAAAAAATATTCCTGGAAAATTAAGACCTTGAAAACTAAAGAAAAATAAGAATAAGAGTTGAGACATAGAGATATCAAAAGTCTGAAGTGCCATTCCTAGACTTCTGAAGCAAGATGGGTTAAAACTTAAGGGTTCATATGAAAAGACAGTTGGATGGTGTTTTCCTGGGGCAAACATGTGCCCCATTTCATTAAAGTGGACACAGGTGTGAAAGACTAAGGCAGGTATGTTTCATTAAAGTGGACACAGGTGTGAAAGACTAAGGCAGACTTGCGAAGTAACATTTTGCTGAAGCAGACACAGGAGAGAGGATGTTCTGCTAAAGCAAGCACATGAAAGGACAGGTGATGAGAGATTCTTTGCTGAGGACATGCCTATATTGGTCTGCCTTACAGTGCATAGTTGACATGCATTTGTCCAGACTCCATAGAGAGAAATGCACTAATTGGTGATTGGATGCATGTGCTGAGGCAAGACATATGGAGGACAATTGATGTTTGGAGGATTTAAAGAGGACTCCACGGAATGATGGAGACAGAGCTTGGCTTGCTGGTGCAGCTACCTGTACAAGGCTTGTGTATCTCACATCTTCTCTGATCTTCACTTTGCTGAGAGAGGAACAGACAAGGACTTCTGGCCTCCCTCCGAGTCCCTCCTGCTGACCCAAGCCAAGGCTAAGGCCTGGCTGCCTCTGCTAGGTCATGTCACTGTTGTTGCTAACCTAGCTCTACCAAACTGGACTATTGGTGTTTGAATCAAGCTGCCACTGCCTGCTACTCTATGAACTGAACTGCCTATTTCCAGCCAACACAGATGAGAGTTGTTGCAATGAGCCTTTCTAAACAGATCCACTTCCTTTGTATCCTTTCTTTCCCACTACTTCTGGTGGGTGGTGGGCTACAAGGGAGGGTAAGGCATTTAAGAACTATCTTTAAACATAGGATTAGAAAAAAAGTTTCTCTGTGGTTGGAAAATGTTCTCCTAACATTGGAATTGATGTCAAACTCTGAAATACAGGCAGGGAAAAGTTGGAGCTGTTTGTTTACATGTTAAAATATGTTGAACAGTGAATAGCATATAGAATAGCATATAGAATAAAATTCGTTTGCATAGTCTAATTTTTTTATAACATAGTTGACAAGTTTGGGCAGTAAGTGTATTCTGTCTTCATTAAGATGATGACTCTTTTTCACACTATCAGATTTCTATTTTTGGCTCTTGAAATCAAACACATGCTTCCCCATTTCTGTAATTATTTCTGCTATCTGAACTCCAAAAGTTCTTTCTCTTTTACCAAAGCCAAGATGTCTGACTTCTCAAAGCCTTCTTTGGAATTCTGTCTCAATGTTCTCACCCATCTGGGGGTCACACTGAACTCTGTTCATTCCGGTATTGTTGGGGGAAGAGCTTGGCGAACCAGTGCCTATTCTGTAGCTCTGGGTGGATGTGATTGTTTTAAAGTGTGTTCTTTCTGCTATCCTGCTCTGGGTGGCAAATGTGCTACACAGTGCTATGTAACAAGAAGACACCTTTGTTTAAAGCCTTCAAAAGACTGATTCAAATGTGTGAACCAGTACGACTGAGTTCCAAAGCCGATAAAAGCTGGTGCCTTACTGCTCCCGACCTTACAAATCACACTGCCAACTCCACCCAGGCCCCTGCATTAGTGATGATTTGTGCTGAGCCAGGAGTGCTGGTGTGGGCCAACCCAAAGCTTGTAAAATTGAGGTCAGTTGGCTCCTAATCAGAGTTCAGACACCAGCTGGGATCTGTGAAAATTTCTTCCCCAGAGCATCAACTTGGAGGAGGCCCAGAGTACATTGAAGACAGAAGTGAAGTCTGACACTCACACAGTACAGAGATAGGATGAAAATGGCTGGCTTCCCAGGGAGGAGAGTCAGAGGTCCAGGGCAGAAAGCAGCAGGGATTGTAGCTGGCAAATGTTTCACAGTCCAAGGTCGCAGCCCACATCTCTTTGAGTGTTACCTTCATGCAAATCTTTTGCATAGTAATACAAGGACTAT
Source organism: Apodemus agrarius (assembly GCA_964023405.1). Lineage (NCBI taxonomy): Eukaryota > Metazoa > Chordata > Mammalia > Rodentia > Muridae > Apodemus > Apodemus agrarius. The sequence continues at coordinate 118,387,770 of OZ030005.1, read as the reverse complement.
GGAACTTAGAGTTTCATTTGTACTCATCCCCTCATAATGTAGGAAAAACTCGAAGTCTTTTTCAAACTTGCAGCAAACTTGCTTGCTCTGTTTCATTACATAACAGAAGAGTAGACTGTGGTCAGATTGGAAACACACTTGTCCGCAGCACACACCTGCCTTCTGGGGCACTAGCCTACCCTGTTATCAGAGCTTGTGGTTGGACATCTCCTTTAGCTGTGGGAATGGGTACATGTCTAAGACAAGGGGTTTTTCTCCCGGTGAGTCCTGCTTTAGGGAGAATCCTTAACTCACCTACAATGGAATTAAGAAATAGGTAAAGGAGGGACTTCTGCAATTCAAAAGGGACTTGTTGATAAAGACATTTTCAATTTAACTCAAATACTACTCTGATGGACCCAATATCCGATGAATGATGGAAAGGTGAGAAGATCAAAGCACATGGCACATGTGACAGAGAATGTCCACATGACCTGTGTTTTCAATGAATATGTGCTAGTAAATAGAATTTAATATGAATTGGATCCTTTTGGCTTTGGGTTTTTAGGTCAGGGATGTTTATTCTGTATATGCCCATGGCAGATGGCCTTTCTCTAGTCTTCACCCAGAGTGAAAGGGACAGATTTTTCTTTCTTTCCTGCCATAGCCTTGGAAGGCTAGACAGTTTTACTGTCTTCTCCAAAGGCATATAAATTTGATCTTATGTTTAAATAAAGAAAGGCTGACTCAGGGATGTGGAGGGCTCTTTCCCCTCTCCTATTGACTTTATGAGTATTAATTTACATGTTAGGCTGTCAATGGATGGGTTACCTGCTTTTCTCCAGGTTGCAGATGACTAACAACAGGTACCAAGAGTGGACTTCAGTGACTTCCTCAGGTTCTCCATCTTTACCCTTAAGTCCTGCTAGTCTTGAAGACCTCAGACACTAGAATGTTCTAGTTAGAGGCCTCTGTAGGCCCACAGAAAACATCTCATCTGTCACAGACTACCCTTGTACCTTGATTACACCTGAAAATTCCCCACTGGGTACCATCCCTAGCACATCTTGCTAAACATATGCACATCTCCAGCAAAAAGTAGAAATTAGGGGGAGGTTGAAATTTAGCTTGACTGGGGGCAGATGTAGAATTTTTCACTTGAGATGTCATGTTGGACCTCAAAAGGCTCTAGATTTTGTAGTCTTTATCCTCTGCAATAAATTTTGGGATTTTTTTCCATTCTTGTGATGTATATCAGAATTCTGATGAGGAGTATATTGAATCTGTCAATTATATGGCCATTTTTAGAGTGCTATTTCTACTAATCCATGAATGGAATGGAGGCTGTCTTTTTAATTTCAGGTGATGACTTGAGTTTCCATATTTATTAAAACACTATTCATAATGACTTCACATCAGCTTAGACACCTACCAGCAGGTGTTGAGTATAGAAAGGGTGATGCATGCTCAATGGGTTATTATTTAACAATTAAGAAAGGCAGGGAATGGGTAACATTGGTGATAACCATGGTAAATGAAATAAAGCAGCCTCAGAAAGACATATTTTCTCAAATATGTAAAACTTTAACTTTCAAAAATGACTTGATTACTGAGGAGAAGGAAGTCAAAATGAAGAGGGGCACTGACAACAATGTTACCAATGAACCTTCTTATTGACAAATCACTGTCTTTTTTTAAAGTCATGTTATTTGCAGGGAAATGGATGTGGATAGTAGTAAGAAAATCAAAAGAACAATTATCTTTGATTTCTCTCATTTATGGTCCCTAGATTTTTGTAAAGATATATAAAATAATGCATATATATGTCATGTGAATATAGAAGTAAAATTGTCCAAAGAAAAAGAGGGAGAGAAAAAGGAGAGAGAGAGAGAGAGAGAGAGAGGTGGGAGCCAATGCTAGATGAATAATATGTACTTGTATGAAACTATAACAGGCATGGCTTGCTTTCATTGATGAACATAGCAGCAGCATGTATTTCAAATTCTCATCTAGGACATTCTATGCCTCAGCTTCTTCAGGCATGATTTCTTTGGATTTCTTTTGTTACTGTTCACAAACTTGCTCTCTTGTCTCCTTAGTTGTCTTGTAACTTAGTTGTTTCCAGATAGAATTCTAAACCACACTGTGACAGCCAGGGAAATCAGACTCTTTCTTCCCCAGGATTTCTTGTTACTAATATTTACTGTTATTCTTGTTTAACAAATTGATTCTGTAAAGTCTATATCCTTTGTTTTCTCTATCACTGAGGACTTCCTCCCATTGCTCCAGTGGTCAGTTAAAAAAGATAGCCTTTTCAACAAATGGTGCTAGTTCAACTGGAGGTCAACATGCAGAAGAATGCAAATCTACCTACTCTTGTCTCCTTGTACGAAGATTACCTCCAAGTGGATTAAGGACCTCCACATAAAACCAGACACACTGAAACTAATAGAAAAGAAACTGGGGAAGACCCTGGAGGACATGGGCACAGGGGGAAAGTTTCTGAACAAAACACCAATAGCTTATGCTCTAAGATCCAGAATTGACAAATGGGACCTCATAAAATTACAAAGTTTTTGTAAGGCAAAGGACACTGTCAGAAGAACAAAACAACAACCAACAAATTGGGAAAAGATCTTCACCAACCGCACACCCGACCGAGGGCTAATATCCAATATATACAAAGAACTCAACAAGTTAGACCCCAAAGATCCAAATAACCCTATCAAAAATGGGGTACAGAGCTAAACAAAGATTTTTCACCAGAAGAAATTCGGGATGGCTGAGAAGCACCTTAAGAGATGTTCAACATCATTAGTCATCAGGGAAATGCAAATCAAAACAACCCTGAGATTCCACCTCACACCAGTCAGAATGGCTAAGATTAAAAACTCAAGAGACAACAGGTGCTGGTGAGGATGTGAAGAAAGAAGAACACTCCTTCACTGTTGGTGGGACTGCAAGCTGGTACAACCACTCTGGAAATCAGTCTGGCAGTTCCTCAGAAAATTGGGCATGACACTTCCAGAGGACCCTGTCATACCACTCCTGGGCATATACCCAGAGGATTCCCCTGCATGCAATAAAGACACATGCTCCACTATGTTCATAGCAGCCTTACTTATAACAGCCAGAAGTTGGATGTCCCTCAAAGGAGGAATGGATACAGAAAATGTGTTATATTTATACAATGGAATACTACTCAGCAATTAAAAATAATGAATTCATGCAATTTGTAAGCAAATGGTTGGATCTGAAAAATACCATCCTAAGTGAGTTAACCCAATCACAAAAGAATACACGTGAAATGCAATCACTGATAAGTGGATATTAATGAGCCCAGAAGCTCTGAATACTCAAGGCACAATTAGCAAATCAAAAGATTCCCAAGAAGGAAGGTGAGAACCCTGGTCCTGAAAAGACTGGATCCAGTTTTGTAGGAGAGTACCAGAACAGAGAAATGGTGTGTGTGGGGGATTGGGAAGTGGGGAGGGAGAGGACTTTTGGGACATATGGTGAGGGGGGAACTGGGAAAGGGGAAAGCCTTTGGAATGTAGACAAAGAATATAGAAAATAAAAAAATTAAAATACAAAAAAAATGACTGATTAGATGTTTTCTCTGATGCCTGAGCTAGAAAGTCTTTGTGTTTATCCAGAGCTCTGTTGGGTGCATCTTCAGAACTCAACCAGTGTGGTTGTGACTCTACGTTATGATTTACTTGCTGCTTTTATAGACGATCAGAGTTATGAGAAGGTATAAACAGAGCATTTCCATTTTCCATTTTGAGTGAGTGCTCCTTTCAGGTATGTTTTCAATATTTCTTTCTTTCTTTCTTTCTTTCTTTCTTTCTTTCTTTCTTTCTTTCTTTCTTTCCTTCCTTCCTTCCTTCCTTCCTTCCTTCTTTCTTTCTTTCTTTCTTTCTTTCTTTCTTTCTTTCTTTCTTTCTTTCATTTTTTATTAGATATTTATTTACATTTCAAATATTATCCCCTTTTCTGGTTTCCCCTCCAAAAGCCCCCTATCCCAACCCCCTCCCATGCTTCTATGAGAGTGTTTTCCTACCCACTCACACACCCACCCCTCCTGCTTCCCCATTCCCTGCACTGGAGCATCCAGACTTTCACAGAGCAGAGGGCCTCTTTTCCTATTGATGTTCGACAAGGCCATCCTCTGCTACATATGTGGCTGGAGCCATGGGTGGCTCCATGTGTACTCTTTGGTTGGTGGTTTAGTCCCTGGGAGCTCTGGAGGTTCTGGTTGGTTGATGTTGCTGTTCCTCCTGTGGGGCTGCAAACTCCTTCAGCTCCTTCAGTCCTTTCTCTAACTCCTCCATTGAGGACTCCTTGCTCAGTCAAATGATTGGCTGGGAGTTTCCACCTCTGTGTTTTTCAGGTTCTAGCAGAGCCTCTCAGGAGACAGGTATTTCAGGCTCCTGTCACCAAGCAGTTCTTGGCACCCACAATAGTGTTTGGGTTTGGTAGCTGTATATGGGATGGATCCCCAGGTGGGGAAGTCTCTGGATGTCCTTTCCTTCAGTCTCTGCTCCACACTTTGTCTCTGAATCTCCTCTGTGGGTATTTTGTTCCCCCTTCTAAGAAGGATAGAAACACCCATACTTTGCTCTTCCATCTTTTTGAGCTTCATGTAGTCTGTGAATTGTATCTTGAATATTCTGAGCTTTTGGGCTAATATCCACTTATCAGTGAGTGCACATGTATATTCTTTTGTGACTGGGTTACTTCACTCAGGATAATATTTTCTAGTTCCATCCATTTGCCTAAGAATTTCATGAATTCAGAGAAAAGTGCTGGACTTTCCAAGCTCCTTGAGACTTTCAGCTTCAACTAGCAGTGATCTATTAGAAAACATTAGTTTGTGAAGGCTTGTGACAACCTCTTCTCTATTTTTGCACTTGGTGATGATGACCAACCTCAAGGGTTTATAAGCATACAGAGAATAAACCTTTTGGTGTGTCTGTGAAAGTATTTCCAGGTAAGATTAACTGAGGAACAAGCCCTGCCTTGAAAAGGGGTGGTATTTTCCTGTAGATGCTCAGATACAAAGAAGTTAGAGGAGCGAGGAGGCTGTGTCTGCCTATGTTTACTTCTTATTTAGTGAATATGTAATTATTTAATTGCTGAATATGCAATTACTCGAGATTTTTGACCTTTCATCAGGGTTTTAAAGCCAGTTGTGATATCCACCTTCGTGGACTTAGTAGCTTCTTGGGTTCTCAGGCTCTCCAGTTTGCAGACAGCCATTGTTAACCACCCAGCCATATGAAAGCCAAGATAGCAAATGTCATATAGATACACAGACATACAATACATACACATATGATCCATCATAAATTGTGTTGTCGCACATCCCTGTGGAGTCCTAAATCAAACATCTCCAACAGCTGACTCAGTGCTATAGTCTAAGTAAACAAACTATGTCATTTTTAGGCTGGTCTTGGGAGATCATGGTGATAGCAAGCTATAAACTTCAGTTCTTGGCAAATGCTGCCTATGTCCCCTCCGTTCTATTATTTTCCCAGTTGCAGTTGAGGCAGACAGCTAAGAAGCCACAAAAAGCAGGTTTTCTTATTCTAAAATCTTTATTTTTGTCTTCAATATTCAATGTTAATGATTTTGTATGTTTTCTTCAAGCTTTCAGTTGGTCTCTCAAAGAGCTAATTCCCATGGCTGTGTTTTCTTTGGCTGCTGCTGCTATGGCTCTGGCACAGAGATGGATTTGGAGCTCCTTGCTATGTTCCTCATATCCTGAACTTTTTATTAAGGTGAAATATGCATTTACCCTAGATCCCTCCCAGAGATCTTTCATTACCAAGAGTAATGAACATGTGAACTTGCAGGAAAACTGTATTCAACAATATTTGTACTGGCTATATGTATATTAATCATAATATGGAACCCAAAGTCTAGATGCCCCAGCTACCTTATCTCAGGTTTCTATTAAACTGCCTGCATGTGTAAACCTCACCCTCCAGATAACTGCATTTCTTAGCTTCTGTTAAACTGCTTGCTTGCCCAAAACCTACCCCTGCAGTAGCTGAACAAAATACCAAGAAGTGTTTTCAGCCTTTAAAAGACCCTTATCCTAAACACTTGGCACAATACTGAGTGTACTCTTGGGTGTAGTCCCAGCTGTCTAGAATAGAGACTTTCAGTTGGCTCTAAAATTTATCTGAGTCGTCACCTCTGGTGGGCTATCCACAACAGTCAACTGCACAGCTCTGGTGACTGGGACTGGGTGCAGGCAGTGAGGTAGCTCTAGTTAGAGCCTGTGTTTAGTTTGTTCCAAGTGCCTCATCCTTCTTGTCCCAAATCATGCGTCATGTTTGCACATGAACTACCACAGCATTGTAGGGGAGTACCAAGACAGAGAAATGGGAGGGGGTGACTGGGGAATGGGCGGAGGGAAGAGAGCTTATGAAACTTATGGGGGGGGGAGCCAGAAAAGGGGAAGACATTTGGAATGTAAACAAAGAATATAGAAAAGAAAAAAAAGAAAAGAAAAAAACTACCACAGCACAGAGACATCCTAAGACTCTATGTGTCTCCTATGCAAGGATGCTTGTCACATTGCCATACTGCAGAGTCAGTGGGATAGAAAAACTATTAGTGCTTCCATAAAACTTTATAAATCTAACCTTTTACATAATGTGTTTATCTCAGGCCATTTACTTTGAATTTATTCTATTTTCTATACCCTTTTCTGCCTCAGTTTCTTCCTCTAAAAAAGAGAATATTAATCCTGTCCCTAAAAGCTTTTATGAAAATTAAAAGAAAAAATTTTTAAGAGGCTCTGCTCCTTGCACTATGCAATGTTTATTTCTATGTGTTTTCTTATCTTATCTATTTAACAAATTGGTGAAAGTATAATGCAAAAAGAATTATTGAAATCCTGTGGGTGGGAAGACTGAATAACTTGTCCTTCAGTGAGGGATAGGACTCAAGTGCCAAACACTCTCCCAGGAATGCAGACCTAATTATACCTGTTGAGGTGTTCCTCCAAGGTCAGCCAGCAGGATAAGGGAAGGGTGTCCTTGAGATAAAATTACCTTGGAGACAGAAATCACACAGTCTGTTATCTGGTTCACAAGGGCAGTGGTTTCTGATCTGCAGCAGCTGATGGTCCCCATGAAAGCCCAGGCTTAAGGCAGTTGATGTGGAGTATAAGTGGGACACTGATACTAAAGCCTATCCTGCTTTAATCTTGAAGGAAGGCCCCGTAGAAAGGGAACTCTGGGGATGGTTGGATTGTGGAGATGAACCACAGTACTGTCTGTTGGATTGCACAAATTTCAGACCACTTGTTTTATTATTTACACATGATGGTTTTGAAAAGTTATCTGAAAGTTTTAGCTTAAGGATCATGATCCAAGTCACCAGTGGTCAGAACTAACAGCCAGAGAGGGAAACTAAATTACATTTGAACTGCAAACAGATAAGCAAATAATTTTCTTTAGGAATTGGTAATCTTACTCATTCAAATTTGATCATTGCTCCCACTATCCTATTGGTGAGCCTAGTAGTAGTAACTATAGAACATCATGTAAATTTGGGCATGGGAAGAGAAAACTCAAACACTTGGACTGGCAAAAATTGTCTTGTGGGGCTTGAATGAGTCACAACAGGGACCTTTAAAGTGCTCCGAGGAAGAAACAATGAAGAGAGAATTCTGAGAAGTCTGGTGTCATGGGAAAGCAAAGGGAGGGTATTGTGCACTACAGGGAAGCAATGTGATTGGTCAGGGAAAATGCCACACAAACACTTACAGAAACAAGGAGTAATTGTGATGGGTGGATGAGAAGAGGTAGATAACTAGGGACAATCTGAGAATGTTCTAGCACAATTAAGGCATGGACTTTATTTATTTTTTAAAGTAGACTTTAAAATTAATTAAAATAAAGTATTAGCAAACAACACTCAAACAACAAATTTCTTAAGAGTTATGGCTTTCATAAACACCATATAGTAAAGCCTAACAATTTTTTAAAGTATAAATGGGAGGCAGAGTTGAAACATGCTGGTAGCTTTGTTTAGTATTACAGAAATAGAAACAGGACAGATACACATAAGCAGAACTACAGTGCAGTTATCAGTTTGTTCTTCATTATCCACATGTGAAGTATCTTCCTCAGAGAAGGTAGGCAGGTGAATACTAGCATTCATTTTCTAAGGGTGTGGACTTAAACATGTAATCATGTCTCCTCACAGATTTGATCTTAATGATATCTACTGTGTCTTTGGCAGACAGTATAATGTCCTCTTTAAATAGAGAAAAATTAGCTACAAAAGAGAAACAATAAAAACAACAATGAAATCAATCAATGTCAGACCTCTGTGTGAGGCACAGTAGACACACTGTGGAGATTAAAGCATTGTTTCTAATATAGTAGAAGACATTATCCAAGTTTTACCATTGAGAAATCTTGGGTACAGAGGCCTTGTGCAATGTACTTATATGTAGTATATGTATCAAAACTTAGCAGCCCTGGCATAGTGGGTGATTCAATTCAAATAACACCATGCCCCCCTTGGGGAGGGTGACTGTTGGGATCCTAGGGGAAGGCATGCCTCCAAATTCTATATTACTGACCTCCATGGGAGCTGACTATCTTCCTGGCTTCTTAGGAAGATGGTATACATTTAATAATCAAGAACATTAGGAATCTCAAGAAGGCATAAGTAGCAGATATATCCTTCTATTACTTTACAATCCTGTATATTCTAAAAACCAATTTACAACAAGCAAAGTCATCTCTACATGTCTCCTCTTCGAGTCCTAGAGGACAAGACTCCCAGATCATTGTGATCCCTTGGGCTTCTTGTCAGGCCTGCTGTGTGAAAGAAGATTGGTTCTGCCCACAGGACAAGGTTGTAAATGAGAGTTTGACTTTATCTAAGCTCCCTGTAGCTTGTAATGGGATTGACTAATTGCACCCCACATTAGATGCTGAGATGGATACTCACTGTTTGTTGCCTTGATATGATTCTGAAACAGTATGGGCACCATGGCTCTCAGAGTCCAAACTCCTCAATAAAACAGAGAAAAATGAAGATTTTCTAGGAGGAAATCTTGGAGAAAGCTTCATTTGATTCAATTCATCTTGTATTTGTAAAGCTAGATCAGAGTTCAGAGTGAGGAGAGACAGTAATATACCAAGGACAGTATTTCTGCCTCCAAGTACAATGAAATCTTTTACTGTTACTGTCAACTGGAAGACTATCTCTTCCCTGTCAGGGTGTCTGTGATACTGTACATTTAAGACGTGCAAGTATCAGATATCTATTCAGGTGTTCTAATGTGTCTTATATTAATACATGCACAAAAATGTCCAGTATCAATAATTGGCACACAAATCCAGAAGGAAAAGGATACATTTTGCCTAGGAAATGACATTTAATAAACTATGAACCAGATGGGTGATTCAGTGACTTTTGGTAAAATTGATCCTGAGCTAAGGTAGTGTGGGGAGTAGGAATATGTAAGAAGCATTGACAGCATTGCAATTTGGGCCTCCATGTTTGAAGCAGATGCCCTATGAACAGAACACTGTCTCGTAGCTCATTATACTGGTCTTCTTCCATAAACATGTGGGAGATCAGCTCAACACACTGCTGTGCCTCAGTTTCCTTATCAGGATCATGGGGATCACAACATTGGCTTTTTTTGTAGAGTTGATCTTTTTCTCCATAAGCTGGAGCATTGACTTGACTCAAAACTCTCTTCTAGTCAGTGGGGATCTAGCAAAGGATAAGTTAGAGGAGCCTACATCCTTTTGGGTCTAGGAGCTTACCTTCTGTTATGTAAGACAGATGTCAAAAGATGTAAAGAGGAATGAATTGCTGTCCATCAGTAAGTGCAGAACAAACAAACAAACAAACAAACAAACAAACAAACATACAAAACCAAGATTGCAGGATGATTGTGACTGGCTGCTTCTTACCTCATTAAAAATGGGTCCAACTCTGAGGAGTTGACACTTGGATGGTGACTCTGAGGAGATGACACTTAGATGGTGACTCTGAAGAGTTGGCATTTAGATGGTGAGATGGCAGTTTTCTTAAGAACCAGGTAAGAGGCTATTACAAACATCCTGAAGTCTGAAGAATTAGTATATGTGAGGATTAAGTGAGATTGTGTATCTCTTTTAAATAGTGCTCGGTTCCTTTGCAATGTAAGTAAACTGTATGATGCTGAAAGTGATGCTATTGGTTAGCTTTCCACTGTGACAAAATACTTGAGGCAAATAAGTCAAAAGGAAGAAACATTTTCTGGGTTCATGGTTTCAGAGGTTTCAGTGTATGGTTACTTTGCTCCATACTTTTGAGCCTCGGATATGGCAGACCCTTTGTGGCTTGAGGTGACAAGGGCCACTCACAGCTTGATAGCCTAAAAGCAAAGAAAGAAAGTCAGGCATTCCAATATCTCCATCTAGAACATGTTCCAATGACCTAACTTCCCCCCAATAGGCTCCACCTCTTAAAGGTTTCAAAGAGTACCATCACCTGACACTACACATTTCACATATGCCTTCTGGGGGTATTTAAGATCCATACCACAAAACAATGGTTATGAAGAGGAGAAGGAAGTAAAGGAGGGTAAAGAGAGGGTAGTCATGAGAACAGGATGCAGCTTCTCTGGAAAGAAACCAACAGGAATCAGAGCAGAGTCCAGAGTAGAAATGTTGATCATTTTGATATTTTAGCTAGTAGGCTTCCACTTGATATAAAACATCCCTAAGGCCATCAGACTCCAATTTCTGCATCATGAGACTGGGAAACAGTCATGCTCTGAAGCCCATATGTTGAGGTTTAGCTCTGAAGCTGCAGGTTGGGCTTGTGTTTCCAGTAGGTGAGTAGAGTTTGAGAGCAGGAGCACACATTTTCTACTTTTGATTTATCCAACCAATCCAAAGCCCAGGGAACCTTCATTCCATGGACTTTAGAAGCTGCAGCAGCCCCGTGCCAACTCCAGAGGGAAGTTGCAGTTGAGTTTATAAACATGTAGGTGCCCACAGAGAGGCTGGAAGGGAGGCCCTGTGGCTGAGTATGTTCTCATGCAGGAACCTTGTGGGAAGTCCTCTGATGTCAGATCTTATTATTGTTCCTAGAAGTTTCCTGCAAAGCATGTCTCTTCTTAATATCTCCTTCTAAAGGGACTCAGGCTTCTGTGGTGTTGGCTGCATGCCCCCCAATGCTGAGATATTTATATTTGATGGTGTTGGATGAATTATGCACACACCCTACTGAACACAGATTTAATGAGAGGATTTCATTTCTGTTCCTTGCTTTGCTTTTAATGGATTTCAGGCTTTGAATTAAGCAGTAGCTCAGCAACTTGAGCCTTCAGGGGAAGCAGAGAGAAACTACCCTTTGAATATGCACATGGAGGTTGCCATTTTGGCAACCAGGCTGCTATAGTTGTGCCCTATCTTGGTCTTGTTTCTAGTCTCAGGTGAGTTTGGTGATAAAATCAATCTCTGTTGGTATCAGAGAACAAAGCCAACACTGCACCAGTTGAAGAGGTAAATTTGAGTTTCCACGGAACAAGACAAATCCAGAGCCAAGGACAGTCCTTGGCTGAAATCATACATACATTCTTAAAGGAAATTACACAGCTCTCAAGAGTTTGGGGATAAAAGATGCCCAGCATCTGTCCTCTGATTCTGTTGATGGATTGATTAGAAAATTAGTTTCATTTGCTAAAGTGATGTTCTGTGTAAGTTTTTATTCTGTTCTCTACCCTTAAGTGCAGACTTCTGTACCAGAAGTTTCTTTCCTCTTGGATATAGCTGCTCATGTGTGGACCAATGACACAAAGATAGAACCAGGCTTGGGATGTTTGCCAGAAAATTTGGAAGGACAGTGCATAATTTGTGGCTCTCTGTGGTAGCTAGGAAGTAAAATATGCATCTTTGAAGACATTGTTGGTAGCCAATGTCAAGGGCTAGGGATACAAATTGTATTGAGAACAGAGCATCTCAGAGAAACAGAGGCAACAGTAAATGCACATAGGATTATTTGGGTCTCTTGATCTAGCTGTATTATAGCTTGTATGAAAAGAGACAAATCCAAAATTTTAATAAAACCTACTTTTGATGATGAGATATTTTATTTCTTAAATTCAAGAAGTACAGATAGCATTCAGCAAAAACTCAGATGATCTAATGAAAGTATTTTTAATTGTCATTATTTTCTTAAAAGGGAGTTGACTTGTATGAAACCAAAGAAGAAACAAATCAATGAGAAAACAGAGTATAAAGAGATTCAAGAAGACAAAGGCCTATAGCAGAGAACCAAGAACTACTTTAATGAGGAGCTGCTGGGAACATATCATTGATTCTATTGCTTATAGAAACAGGCCTATGCTGGCCATGCCTTACCCACAAGGCTGTGTTGGCCATGGCTGGGGCAACACATAGAGCTGTACTGGCGGTGGATAATTTTGACAGAGGGTTGGGATGGTCATGGCTTGGGTGAACACAGAGCTATGTTGACTATGGCTTGGGTGAACACTGGGATGCACTGGCTATGGTTCAGTAGATACAGGGCTGAAGTTGTCATGGGTCAGTAGACACAGGGATGCACTGGCCATGGCCTGGTGGGCACAGAGCTGTCCTGGCTGTGGCTCAGGTATGATATTCTCCCCAGAGCTGTTGCTTCTAATTAGAACAAGAGCAGAACACTTGTTGTGAAATTGATCTATTCAAAAATAATTTTAGTAGGATAAAAACAGAAACCAAAGATAGTCTAAATGTCCTGTCCAGAAAGTTGTTCCAAGCATTGATAAGTTTAAAGAGTTAGCTGCTCAAGTAACTTTTCCAGAAAATTACAGAAAACTTATTAGAATTTGATTAAAATGGCAAAATTTATTCTCTTATGCTATTACTTATGTCAGGAAAGGTAACTTCTACAGACTCTCAGAACAACCCTGTGTTTGAAGAGACAGAAGAAAAAGAAACGCAAAAACTTAACATTGTGTTTCATACATACACGAGAGACAGGCAGGTAATCAATAGATCTCCACAGTGTAGCTTTGGAGGTCAGTTTACGCAGAGACTTCAAAGAGTAGCATGTGAGTCAGCGTTCTCTAGAGGAACAGATCAAGAGAACTAAGGTTTATACTGAAGAAGGCATATGTCCTTGGCTTACACCATATGGGCTGGGCAGTCCAGCAATGGCCGTCTGCTCATGGAAGAGGCTCAGAGTCCAGCACCAGCTGGATGTCTTGGCAGTCACAGTCCGGTGTCACAGGCCTGGATGGAGGATTCCTGGAAAGCCATTGGTTTTTAGGTCACTTTGGACGGCTGCGGAGCTTTTGGGTGAAAATGAAGGAAGACAGCCACAGACACACTCACTCACTTGAAGGAAGTGAGGCAGGTAATACTGCTTCTCCACAGCCATCCTGATATTTAGGCTGCCGCTGGAGGGGACTGTCTACTCTGGGGGAAGGATGTCCCCTTCAATCAGTCCTTCCTAAAGATACCCTCACAGATGTACAAGAGGCATGACACTTATTGATGCAAGATCCACTTAATTTAGCATTCAAACCTAGCCATCCAAAGCATTAAGTTCATAGAGAAGTGGAGAGACAAGGGGAAGGATGAGTCTCTGGCAACTTGGGGGAAGGTGAACACATGCCAGAAAAGGGCTAAGGTGCAACTTCCTGATTCAGCTTCATGGGGATGCCCCAAGGGCTCCTAGATGGCTGACTTCTTCAAAATCATTCAGTCAATCAATGTAGGAACTGTATGTTACTCCATCCTGAACTGTTCTCTTCCCTGAGTGTGAACAGCCCATAGTTTCCTGAGCCTTAATAGGTTACAATAGCAACATCATTCATCTGTTGCCCTGGCATTAAATGGTCAGATGTATGTTATTATAGTATACAAGCACATGTGAACAAATACACACACACACACACACACACACACACACACACACATGTGCACAGGCAAGTACACACACTGGCATTAAATGATCATATGAATGCTTGCACAGCACACACACACACACACACACACACACACACACACACACGGCTAAGTGCTTTTGTTTCTTAAACTATATTCACATTAGCCTCGATTAAAACCCTCTGCCAAACTACCTGAGAGAAACAACTTAGAAGAGGAAAGATGGAGGGAGCAGGGGGGGGAAGGGGCATGTGGGACCTTTGGGGGGTGGGGAACCTAAAAAGAGAAATGAAATGTAAATATAGAATATATCCAAGAATAAAAAATTTTTTTAAAAAAGAGGAAAGATGTACTTCATTCATGGTTTCAGAGAGGTCAGCCCATGGCTGCCTGTCCCAGTCTGTTTCAGCAGAGCCTCGTGGTTGTGGAAGTGTGTGGCAGCAGACCACTTTACAATTTATTGACAGACCAGGTAGCATAGGCACATGAGGGAGAGCGACAGACAGTACCATCAAGGACCCATCCCCACTGCTGGACTTCCTTTGCCAGGCCCCACCTCCAAGAGGTTGTGCTACTGGTGTGGGGGCTACATATTTAAAACATGGGATGCTGTAGGACATTTCATACTCAAACTGTGTCAGTAACAGGACCACAGTGTTTTAGATGAGGGAGGTAACACCTCTAAAAAAGGATTAAATGAGAATATTACATCTTCTGGCTAGAGTGTGCTATTGGAGTAGCACAATGAAAAACCTGGAGTATACTCCCTCTTAACTCACATGGAGCATGCTCTCAGATGGACACACCCTTCTCGATTCACACAACAGGTGATTAGGGAGCAGTTTCCACCCATGTGCTAACCAGGGTCAGGGGACACTGCTCATGTTCAAGAGAGTAGCTCTAGAGTATTGAGATGGTGTATGCAGAGCGTTGTTCTGGGTGATGAGGACACAGAGGTTAATGTGACATGGCCTGTTCCATAAAGTAGGGAAATTAAAACCACACACATAACACAATCAGCATTTTAAAGGAATAAAGATGCTCCAGTGGGGACGGATACCAAGGAGGCCTCGAACTGTTTTCAGAAGCCAGGAAAACAAGGAGATGCTTGCTTCATTTAGCTGCTGAAGACATGAACCATGAAGAAGGATTTGCTGCTGCATCCTAAAATACAGTTTCACATTCCCCCAGGTAGGAAGGGAATGCATTCCCTTATAGGTGCAGAAGCAGAAGGAGTACTGCACATTGGATTTCTTTGATTCTTTAGCATGTCCTGACTGCATACCTACTGCATGCTAGGTGCCATGCTGGACAACATGGGTGAATTCCATGCCCATGGAGTTCACCTTCCTGTGTGACTTAGTGATGTGAAGCACCAGGAAGGACCGGGGAGGAGAGGTAGCCTGGGAATGGGTCTTGGCAGAGTAATGAATGCTTTTCATTATTGTTTGCACTGGTAAAATGATCCTTTAGATTCCTACTCAAGCATCATATCTTTCATAAGACCACCTTATCTAGGGAAAACTCTTAGAGAGTCTGCATTCCTCCCATGCCTACCTGAACTTAATTTGAAGAGAAATGACATTGGGTCTGCTTTTATAGTTAAGATGAGCTTGTCCGAAGTGTGGGAAGTAAGCCATCCTGCTTCTTGCCACATTGGTCACAGCTTTAGGTGTGAGTTACCAGATTACGGTTGCTGTATCAGTTACTTCTCTCTCGCTGTGAGAAAA
Source organism: Apodemus agrarius (assembly GCA_964023405.1). Taxonomy (NCBI): domain Eukaryota; kingdom Metazoa; phylum Chordata; class Mammalia; order Rodentia; family Muridae; genus Apodemus; species Apodemus agrarius. Next base: position 118,372,133 of record OZ030005.1, on the reverse strand, counting down.
CCCCATGAGCAAGGCAACTTATGATAGAAGAGTTGTTACGGTTGCAGAGGAATAGAGTCCATGATGGCAGCGGCTGAAGGCAGCAGGCACACCATCTGGATCAGGAGTCTGACAGCTCAAATCTTGAACTATAAGCACAAAGCAGAGAAAGTGAGCTGGAAATGGTCCTATGCTTCAAGTCCCCAAAGCCTGGCTCCAGTGACAAGCTTCCTCCAAGGAAGCCATATTGCCTAAACCCCCCCAAACAGCACCACCAACTGGAGACAAAGTGCTCAAGTTCAGGAGTCTATGCGGGGCAGTGTCCTTCAAACCACAATGACTAAGTCAAGTCGGCCTGCAAAAAGCCAGGACAGAGACTTCCATGTGGAACTGCTAGAGAAGCTTCACCCAGCATTAAGTGTCCATCACACTGAATGGTGAAAACACCACACTGGATACGATGCATGCAACAAAGAAACAGGTACGGTTTACTCTAACATCATGAGATTATTCACCATAGAAGCCTATAAGCATAAACAATATGAATTTGTTTTCTCATGACCCTGTTGGCATCTAGTCTCTTTATCATAGATGAGGCATTGCATAGTGGTTAAGCCTTTAAGTGCTAGAGAACATTTTCAGTTTGAGTAAGGTACCCGTTTCTCTACTTAGTTAACTGGGTAGATTTAGGTGTTGTGTTTTAGCTCCATGCTAAATACTAATTCTCAGTGGATATGTTTGGTGTGCCCAACCATGTGAAAACAACCACTCGGGATACGTAGTTAGTACAGGGGAAATTGCATATATCACATCTTAGTTTCTGGGCAGAGTTGACAGCTTTCCTCTACTGTGTTCCTCCACCAAAGTGTTTCATGTAAGGGGAAGTTAAAACCTGGGAATGGAAGATGAGCTGTGGCTACATAGCTACCATTACTTTTAAATATGCACCTTCTTTGCTTCTAGGGAGTATAACACATTCCTGATGTGATTTAGGGCAAATGTGGTTCTTAACAGATCTGTGTCTTCTGTTCTCCACAAGGAAAGTCAGCAAGAATGCTGGGCCTATAGTTGTATAGACTGTTGTTACATTGTGTGCCTCTAATGTGGGGACTGTATATTCCTACTGTTGTAACAGAACACCATAGACTGATTATCATAAATGATAGCTGCTTTAAAGCAGAAATATTACACCCAAATTTACATTTCCAAGGTATGGAATCACCATCAATGACTGAGTAGGTGTTCTGTATACCCAGTAGAATACTATTTAGTCATAAAGGAGAATGAAATTAAATACTTGTAACAGATAGAACTAGAGATAATGTTAACCAAAATAAACCAAATTTTATATTTTTTAATACAAGAAAGAAGGACAGAAAAGTACTATTTGGGAAGATGGAAAGGACCAATGGCCACTAAATATGAACAAAATGTATTCTTTATAGTTATGATGTCTTAATGAAACCTATTATTTGCATAAGTAATAAATACTAACTAATATGAAAGAAATTACCAATTAAGAATAATTAACTTTTGTAATTTAATCATACTATAAAAATGGTTGGAAGTCTAAAATGAGTGTGTCAGAGTAGCCCGCCTCCTGGCAGTGAGAGAGAGTTCTATTCTCTTTTTATTGATATAAAGTCAATAAAACATCATTATGAGTCACACCCTCAGCCTAGACTGAATCCAATCACTCCCCAAGAGCTTCCCTCTAAGCATCAAATCTTCAAGATAGGAATTTGAGGTGCATACACACTTTCAGTTACATGGCTTTGATTTCAGAAGTTGATGTAACTATATGAACAGACTCTGGTACACAGTAGATAGTCAGGAAGCACTTATTGAGTGACTGGAGCTATTATTAACTGAGTTAAATTAGCAAGAGTATTCCATCCAACTAAGGCACCCTGAGAAGGCCCACTATTGTTAACAGAAGATAGTCCACAGTTATGTGAGGGCATATATTGTGTAGATACCACAAGAAACTCATTAATTTGCAGTACTGCATTTTATTAAGTTAATTTGAATTTTAATGAAAAATAACTGAGTCAAAGTGATTTCTGTCTTGGGGAGAAAATAATATTTCTATACAGGTTTATGGAATGGGGTGCCAGAAAATAGATGCGAGTTACTTACATTTCCCCAGAGGCTACAGCCCACACTTAAACAGAGTAAAAGGTTTAAAAAGATGATCTACACACAAATAGTAGGATTTTAATCCTTGGAGTCTCACCAAAAAGGCATAGTGGTACATGAGCATATTGGCTGGCAGAAGGGAAGAAAGGGGGATGAGGCAAGATGGCTTCATGGCACCCAGGGACAGCTTCATGCTGCCATTCAACAGCATATGCAAGCCTTGACATTTAAACCTGTCCCTGGGGAGTGGGCCACACCAGGGTTGTACTGTATAAGGAAAACCACTCAGCCACTGAAAAAGAGGGGGTACTTCTTATGTGTGTGAATGACTCTTCAGACCATTTACAGCCTGTACGCCTAATGCCAGACACTGAGTTTCTCTTTCTTTGTTGGATCTTTGTGTGGTTTTGGTATCAGTGTAATTGTGGCTTCCTAGAACAAGTTGTGTAGTGTTCCTTCTGTTAATATTATGTAGAATAGTTTGAAGAGTAGTGGTGTTAGGTCTTCTTTGAAGGTCTGATAGACTTCTGAACTAAAACCATCTGGTCCTGTGCTTTTTTTGGTTGGAAGACTTTCTATGACCCCCTTCTATTTCTTTAGGGGTTAGGGGACTGTTTAGATGATCTATTTGATCCTGATTTAATTTTGGTATTTGATATCTGTCTAGGAAATTGTCCATTTACTCCAAATTTTCCAGTTGTGTTAAGTATAGGCATTTGTAGTAAGATCTGATGATGTTTTTAATTCCCTCAGTTTCTGTTATTTCTCCCTTTTCATTTCTAATTTTGTTAATTTGGATACTGTCTCTGTGCCCTTTGGTTAGTCTGGCTAAGGGTTTGTCTCTCTTGTTGAATTTCTCAAAGAACCAGCTCCTGGTTTTGTTGATTCTCTGTATGGTTCTCTTTGTTTTTACTTGATTGGTTTCAGCCCGTGACTTCCTGTCTTCTACTCCTCCTGGGTAAATTAGCTTCTTTTTGTTTCAGGGCTTTCAGGTGTGCCATTAAGCTGCTAGTGTATGCTCTCTCCAGTTTCTTTTTGGAGGCACTCAGGGCTACGAGTTTTCCTCTTAGCACTGCTATCATTGTGTCCCATAAATTTGGGTATGTTGTGCCTTCATTTTCATTAAATTCTAAAAAGTCTTTGATTTCTTTATTTCTTCCTTGACCAAGGTATCATTGAGTATTGTTCAGTTTCCATGTGTATGTGGGCTTTCTGTTGTTTTTTGTTGCTATTGAAGACTACTCTTCCTCCATAGTGATCTGATAGGAGGCATGGGATTAGTTCGATCTTATATTTGTTGAAGTTTGTCTTGTGACAAATTATATGATCGATTTTGGAGAAGGTACCAGAAGGCACTGAGAATGCTTTAGGTGCTTTAGGATGAAATGTTTTATATATATATATAAAATAACATTATATGAAATGTTATAATATATATATATATATATATATATATATATATATATATATATATAATATTAAATCCAATTGGTCCAAAGCTTCAATTAATTTCACTGTGTCCCTGTTTAGTTTCTGGTTTCCTGATCAGTCCATTGAGAATAGTGGAGTGTTGAAGTCCCCCACAATTACTGTGTTAGGTGCAATGTGTGCTTTGAACTTTAGTAAAGTTTCTTTTACAAATGAGGGTGCCCTTGCATTTGGAGCATAGATGTTCAGAATTGAGAGTTCTTCTTGGAGGATTTTTCCTTTGACCAGCAAGAAGTGTCCTTCCATGTCTCTTTTGATGACTTTAGGTTGAAAGTCAATTTTATCTGATATTAGAATGGCTACTCCAGCTTGTTTTCTGAGACCATTTGCTTGTAAAATTGTGTTCCAACCTTTTACTCTAAGGTAGTATTTGTCTTTGACCCTGAAGTCTGTTTCCTGTCTGCAACAAAATGTAGGGTATTGTTTAAGTATTCAGTCTGTTAGTCTATGTCTTTTTCTTGGGGAATTGAGTCCATTGATGTTAAGAGATATTAAGGAATAGAGATTATTACTTCCTGTCATTTTTGATGTTATTTTTATATTTGAGTGGTTATCTTCTTTTGGGTTTGATGAAAGAATGTTACTATCTTGCTTTTTCCAGGGTGTAGTTTCCCTCCTTGTACTGGTGTTTTCCACCTATTATCCTTTGTAGGGCTGGGTTTGTGGAAAAATATTGTGTAAATTTGGTTTTGTCATAGAATATCTTGGTTTCTCCATCTATGATGATTGAGAGTTTTGCTGGGTATAGTAGTCTTGGCTTGCATTTGTGTTCTCTTAGAGTCTGCATGAGATCTGCCCAGGATCTTCTAGCTTTCATGGTCTCTGGTGAGAAGTCTGGTGTAATTCTGATAGGTCTTCCTTTATATGTTACATGGCTTTTTTCTCTTACTGCCTTTAATATGTGACGGGAGGTATTTCTGTTCTGGTCCAGTCTGTTTGGAGTTCTGTAGGCTTCTTGTATATTCATGGGCATCTCTCTCTTTAGGTTAGGGTAGTTTTCTTCCAGAATTTTGTTGAACATATTTGCTGGTCCTTTAAGTTGTAAATCTTCTCTCTCGTCTATACCTATAATTCTTAGGTTTGGTGTTCTCATTGTGTCCTGGATTTCCTGGATGTTTTGGGTTACAAGTTTTTTGCATTTTGCATTTTCTTTGACTGTTGAGTCAATGGTTTCTATGGTATCTTTGGCATCTGAGATTCTTTCTTCTATCTCTTGTATTCTATTGTTGATATTTGCATCTATGGCCCCTGATTTCTTCCCAAGGTTTTCTATCTCCAAAGTTATCTCTCTTTGTGATTTCTTAGTTTTTTTCTACTTCTGTTTTTAGATCCTGGATGGTTTTGCTCAGTTCCTTCACTTGTTTATGTTTTCCTCTAATTCATTAAGAGATTTTTCTGTTTCCTCTTTCATGACTTCTGCCTGTTGACCCAACATCTCCTGTATTTCTTTAAATGATTTTTGCATTTCCTCTTTATTGGCTTCTATCTTTTGACCCATATTCTCCTGAATTTCTTTAAATTACCTTTGTGTTTCTTTTGAAATGGCTGCTACCTTTTGACCCATTTTCTCCTGTATTTCTTTGATTTATTTATGTCTTTCTTGTGTTCTGCTAAGAGCATCATGACCAGTGATTTTATATCCAAATCTTGTTTTTCTGGTGTGTTGGGGTATCCAGGACATGCTGTTGTTGGAGAACTGGGTTTAGATGCTGCCATATTGCCTTGATTTCTGTTAGTAACATTCCTACGTTCGCCTTTTGCCATCTGGTTATCTCTGGTGTTAGTTGGTCCTGTTGTCACTGGCTTGTATTTGAACCTCCTGTGAGCCTGTAAGAGTATTTCCGCACCACTGGATGACTGGGTTTCCCCTGGCACAGCTTGCTGATGTGCTGCCTTCCTCTTGGGTGCCGTTGGAGCCCTGGTGTATCTTGCTCCAAGCAATGTTATACTAGGGTTTTCTCTGTGAACCTGGTGCTGCCCATCTGCTCCATCAGGGAGCGAAGATGGCGGATGATGCAGGGACCTTTTCCAAGTGCTGGTCACTCTGCAGGGCAAATGTCCCCCAACAGATGGCCCGCAGAGTTGCCCAAGTCCTGGGTGCCGGCAGAAGCCTGACGGGCTGAGACCCAAGCAATGTTAGACTGAGATATATCTGTGTACCTGGTGCTGCCTTTCAGATGTATCTCGCATCCGAGAGCCTAGATGGCAGAGATCCCCTCCAGGAAATATTTTCTTTGCTGGGGATGCCATTGTTTAGCTGTGGATATCAGAAGAAACTGGTTTGTTTGGTGACCAGTTGTAGTTAAGGGATCTAGTTTCTATGGCAGGGTGCATGCAAGGGGCTGAGTCTGAACAATGTAGTACAAATGTTAGGGCACTGTGGATAAAATAAAGGTCCATGATGACTAGGCATTTGGAAGAACTTATTTTAATCATCATGGTGCTCCAGTCTCTCCTACTATGTCTGAGACATAGGAAGTGCTCAGTAAACATCAGATACAGCATAAATGAAATTATACACATGACTACTATACTGATAATGTGAGGATGCCAATTGTGTCTACACAGCTAAATGGGGTTGGTGTATAGCTCAGAGGTAGAGTGGTTGACTAGCATGCACAAAGTCCTCGGTTCAATTCCTAGAACCATAAAGATGAACAAAAAATGGATAGTCAAAGGAACAGTCTACTGCTATGTATCTTCCAGCCAGCATTTATGGAACAGTTACTATGTGCAGAGCCTGCAATGAACATTTCATTTCATGAAGTCAAGTCTTTTCTCTCCTTAACCCCTGCTACAAATACGGCACGAAGAGGTTAAGCCACTTGCCTAAGGATAGTGTATTAAACAACTCAGACCAAGAATAGACCCCAAATTTCAGACATCAAAACTATTTAGTACATATTTAAAGTAGTGTAATGGGGAGGGCAGGTATATTACACAGTATAATAGGAGAATGGGTCTATTACACAGCCAGTGTGATGGGAGGGAGGGTCTATTACACATCCAGTGTAATGGGAGGGAGGTTCTGTTACGCATCCAGTGTGATGGGAGGGAGGGTCTGTTACACACACAGTGTGATGGGAGGGAGGGTCTGTTACACATCCAGTGTGATGGGAGGGAAGGTCTGTTACACATTCAGTGTGATGGGGAGGGAGGGTCTGTTACACACTCAGTGTGATGGGAGGGAGGGTCTGTTACACATCCAGTGTGATGGGAGGGAGAGTCTGTTACACATTCAGTGTGATGGGGAGGGAGGGTCTGTTACACACTCAGTGTGATGGGAGGGAGGGTCTGTTACACATCCAGTGTGATGGGAGGGAGGGTCTGTTACACATCCAGTGTGATGGGGAGGAAGGGTCTGTTACACACTCAGTGTGATGGGAGGGAGAGTCTGTTACACATTCAGTGTGATGGGAGGGAGGGTCTGTTACACACTCAGTGTGATGGGAGGGAGAGTCTGTTACACATTCAGTGTGATGGGAGGGAGGGTCTGTTACACATTCAGTGTGATGGGAGGGAGGGTCTGTTACACATTCAGTGTGATGGAAGGGAGGGTCTGTTACACACTCAGTGTGATGGGAGGGAGAGTCTGTTACACATTCAGTGTGATGGGGAGGGAGGGTCTGTTACACATTCAGTGTGATGGGAGGGAGGGTCTGTTACACATTCAGTGTGATGGAAGGGAGGGTCTGTTACACATCCAGTGTGATGGGAGGGAGGGTCTGTTACACACACAGTGTGATGGGAGGGAGAGTCTTACACATTCAGTGTGATGGGGAGGGAGGGTCTGTTACACATTCAGTGTGATGGGAGGGAGGGTCTGTTACATATTCAGTGTGATGGAAGGGAGGGTCTGTTACACATCCAGTGTGATGGGAGGGAGGGTCTGTTACACACACAGTGTGATGGGAGGGAGAGTCTGTTACACATTCAGTGTGATGGAAGGGAGGGTTTGTTACACATCCAGTGTGATGGAAGGGAGGGTCTGTTACACACTCAGTGTGATGGGAGGGAGAGTCTGTTACACATTCAGTGTGATGGGGAGGGAGGGTCTGTTACACATTCAGTGTGATGGGAGGGAGAGTCTGTTACACATTCAGTGTGACGGAAAGGAGGGTCTGTTACACATCCAGTGTGATGGGGAGGGAGGGTCTGTTACACACTCAGTGTGATGGGAGGGAGGGTCTGTTACACACTCAGTGTGATGGGAGGGAGAGTCTGTTACACACTCAGTGTGATGGGAGGGAGGGTCTGTTACACATTCAGTGTGATGGGGAGGGAGGGTCTGTTACACACTCAGTGTGATGGGAGGGAGGGTCTGTTACACATCCAGTGTGATGGGAGGGAGGGTCTGTTACACATCCAGTGTGATGGGGAGGGAGGGTCTGTTACACACACAGTGTGATAGGAGGGAGGGTCTGTTACACATCCAGTGTGATGGGAGGGAGGGTCTGTTACACACTCAGTGTGATGGGAGGGAGGGTCTGTTACACATCCAGTGTGATAGGAGGGAGGGTCTGTTATACCTCCAGTGTGATGGGAGGGAAGGTCTGTTACATATCCAGTGTGATGGGAGGGAGAGTCTGTTACACACTCAGTGTGATGGGGAGAGAGGGTCTGTTACACATTCAGTGTGATGGGGAGGGAGGGTCTGTTACACACTCAGTGTGATGGGAGGGAGGGTCTGTTATACTCTTTGGGGCTCTTGTCCCTTTCATTTTGCAACTCCAATCTCTCCCCAGGTCTTAGCTATGGTGCAGGTTCTGGTAGACCTGGGCATGGAAGATAGACTGTAGAGAAGGCCCTCCATGTGCCAAGGAAATTGACTGATGGTGAAACAAGGCCGCACTGCTCACTGTAAAGTAGAGAATTACCCCCACTATGTCCTAGGCAGGCTGGGTGATATAGTTGCTGTGTTTATCCAGGAAATAGGGCTCTACATGAATGCCAGCAGGCAATGACAACCACTTTCCCCCTTTACTCAGAATCCCCCTAGACAGTTCTTCAGTACCACTCTACCCTCAAGGCATCATGGGAACTCTTCCCACCTTTGCTTCTTCCATTTCCTGACTTCTATAAGCTCTAACATTGGGTCCCCCCTCCTCCCATGGGTGCAGTGCTTTTGTGAGAGACCCAAGGGCCAGAAGCACTATACACTGGGGCTTTGATGTAGGACTTCGGGCTGGACTGCCTGGAGTCTTCATTAAATTCCACCTGCAGAATTTTCTTTCTGCTGCAGAAAACCCAAAGGTGAGATAATTTGATGATTTGATTCTTAGGAGATTCAGTGATACGAGAAGACTGGATATGAAATGTGGCTTCTAACTTCCCACCCCCATCTCTTTGATCATTAGATTTGTTCTTAATCTCACACACAGACATTCTGTGGTTTTATTTTTTTCCTTTTTGGCAGGTTAATTAAACCTGTCTTTAATTTTTTCCCTTCCTTTTCCAATTCCGTGTGAGCACTGGGGGAAAGAACCGAGTCTCTAATCTCTGGAAGCATTTGTCATGGAATATTCCAGACACTCTGAAGCATAAACTATTCTGTCTTTGAGCCTGAGCTCTCTGGAAGTGCTCATTCGGATGCCAGAGCTCCTACTTCAATTGTTTCAGCAACTTCAACTTGCAGGGAGAGAGGGTCACTTAATAAGAAAATTGAACAATAAAAATCTCAGGAAATTGGACATTTAAGCATTCAAAGTAATTGATATCGAGGAGAAAGTCTGAGCAACTAAAATTATAACCACACAGTCTACTGCCTGTGCTTTGGGAAGCACGTGCAACCCAAATATAAAATTATGGGAGTTCGTTACAGATGCAATCACAGACGATCTACCTCACTCCCATACATCAAAATCTCGTGCTCTGAAACTCTCCCATCTTTGTGTCCCTATATTGCTACAGAAGGAGGAGTCAGGGGTTTTCATATTGGATGGCAATTTCTAGGACATAATAACCTAGAAATTCCCCCATTAGATACAAGCCTTAGAAAATAGTATAAAAGAAGGTGAAATTCCATCTAGGCAGCTGGAGGCAAAACTACAGAAAGTGAGGCCTTTAAAGGAGGAGTAAAGGTTAAGAAAAGGTAGAAAGAAGCTTGCTGTGTGTTCATGGCTGGAAAAGACTGGTGGGAGAATTCATCAACCAGCTGACAGCACAGATTCTTCAGAGTGCTGTGCTGACATATGGCTGACTGGCATCCACCACCACCATTCTTTAAATTCTACCCATAGTTAAACCCCGAACCCAAACAAAACAGCTATACCCGAGACAAAGCCGCAAGGACCTTGACTTACACCAGCTTCTCTAATGCTCCTTCCACCTTGACCCCAGGGTCCAGTTGCAGACATGCTAACCTCAGGCAGCAGGCAGGCCCTTTTGACTTTCACAGCCCTTCCTTCTTGACATTCTTGGTACGTTTTGTCTCTTCTGTGTCTCATTCTGGGAGGACCAGAGGCACTTCATCCGAGCATCTGTTGGGGCTTTCCTTTATGATGTCATTGTCTGTTAGGATTGTGCCTTCCCTGTGGAGAGCTGGGCGCAGGGCCAGGGGCTGCATTTTATCTACAACAGCATCCGCCCTGCCTGGCACACATAATTACATCTAACAACAGAGTCTAAAGTAATGATAGACAGGACTGAATTGGTGTCTTAACCACCTGTCACTTGATACATATGACAAGAAGCTAGAGATAGTTTGCTATTCATGTCCACTTCAGTGATTACCTTTACTGTTTTCCCTACACATCCTCGTATGACTTCTGATTTGATTAACATTGCACAGACTGATAAGTTTCACTGAGATGTTCTCATGTATGTGTACCATGTATACTCTGCTTGTATCCACTCCCTTAGAGAATTTTATAATGTGGATTGCAACCTGCTATGGAGCAGTTTCCTCCCAGATCAGAGCCATCCACCTTGGATAGAAGCTGCTTAAGACAGGGGGTTAAAATGAATGGGAAGCGTCAGGATGTTCTAAGGGGAGGTGGAAGCCCATGGGGAAAGATCTGTAAGAAAGATCCTCAAGCTCAGGAAGGAAACAACTTAATGGCCTCAGGAAGCCCATGAAACTGACCAGACTCACTAGATTCCTCTCTCCCCTTAGAGTGCTGAGATACACTCTAAGACAAATTGAGCTGCACAGAAGAGGCTCAGATCACCTTAGTCTGCTGGCATGAGACAGTCTACACCTGCTGAGCCCTCTGCAGCTTCTGTACCACACCTCGGGGCTCTAGTTTCTGTGAGCTGTTAGCCATGCTGGGATTGACTCTTTTTATTTTTATTTTTTATATAGCTGCATTTCAGTCATTTCTGCTCCTGTAAGTAACCCCTGACCCATACTCCTTTAAGTAACCTCAATAAAACTCATTGGCTCACCGTTTTGGACCTTGGTGGTATCCATACTGTGATCCGGCTTTGATGTCCTATCTGGGATGACTCTGTATGTTCACATCTCCTCTGGAATAGTGTCACACAACAGAACTCAATAGCAAGCACCAGAATCATTTTTAAAAGTTCACAAATAGCATTTAGAAGTAAATAAATAGATCACTGTGAAACAGATTAGGCGAGTATAGGCTAGGGCAGGGCAGATAACAGTAGGCTGAAATAGAAAAGAATAGAAATATCAGCTTGAATGTCACATACAAGGTAACATGTTATTTTATGACACATATGGACTATTATCTATCCATAATACACAACAATAAACTGCAGACACATTTAAATATATAATAGCTAATTCTTCATGGAAAGGAGTAGGTATGATTATGGGTGTGGCTTGGTCACAGTATGAAAATCCTGTAAATCCTTGCTCTGGATCATTTCTGCTAAGATTCTAGGAACAGCACTGCTGGTGGTGGGGGCAGAGTGGGGGGGGCAGGATGGATGATAGTCATTCAAGCCAACTTGACCAACAGGAACTTTACAGTCAAGCTCTACACAACCTAGCCCTCCTGGGTTGTTTAGTTATCTTCTATTTTTATTCTCAATTATGCACTTTTCCTTGTACAAAGGTAGCACTCCTTCACTATTTCCTATTTGATGGCAGTGATTCATTGAAGAAGGAGGCTTCTGCCCCACATCATGGGCATCGGCGTGGCCAAAGGAATTGTTTGACCAACAATTGCATGGTGCTAAGAGCCTTAAGAGGACTTGTGTTTAAGTATGTGGTTGCTTTTCGTTTTGTTCTGTGCTGTGGAAAAGACATGTCCCATGTCTTGTATGTCCTGCATGGGGAGAACACAGAGAACAGAGCATAGACAACAACATGCAAATATAAACTTGCTCAAAGACATCATTGACAGTTGGCTCTTACTTTGTTTTATTGTGTGATAATTTTATACATGAATATGTTTTGCTCAAGCCCTTTTCTGCTTCTTCCCCTCCAATTTCTTCCAATCTTCTCCATCACCATTCCCTTCCAATTTCATGTCTTCTTTTAAAACTTATTTTTAAACCCACCGAGTCCAGTTATTGTAGCCTTTATGTGCATGGTATAGGGACATTTTGGATCATGGTTACCTGCTTAGTGGCTCTATCTCTGTAGAAGCACATTTTCTCTCTCCCAGCAGTCATCAGTTGCCAATGACTCTTCAAGTAGGAGTAGATTATCTCCTTCTTCCATGCTGAGATTTTGTCTGACTTGATCTTTCACAGTTCTTATACTGTTACAACTTCTGTGAGTTTCAATGTGTACCTGACATGCTGTGCATGGAAAACAGTGTTCTGCTATAGCTGTCCACTGCCTTTGACTTTTAGAATCTTCTGGGTCCCACTTTCATGATAATTGACAATCCCCAAGAGACATAGATGTAAGTAGATTCATCTTCTCATCACCATGATGCTTACCCTTATATTAACTTTCAAGTATGTACCATGGAAAGTTTCTCTCTCTCTCTCTCTCTCTCTCTCTCTCTCTCTCTCTCTCTCTCTCTCTCATATTCCTCTAACTGACAATTTCCTTCTTGCTTAACCAGTACTCTGTATAGATTCCAAAGTGGCAGGTCAGGTAGGAAAAAATAGCATGGTAGATGCTATGAAACAATTGAAATGGTCCCTTGTTGAAGCCAGGCTTCAGGAGACAGATGCCACAGGCACCCATGACTGCCACTGTGGTGCCTCAGAATGTAGTCTTCCAGCTGTGTTCTCAGGAGACAGAAAGACAGATACACTTGCAGCATCTATGGTATGTGTTTAATTTGGAGGGTCCCCATAAGGCATACTGAAGGCATGGCTACAGTTGAGGGGCTTTAGGGAATTGATAAAATCCCAAGGGCTCTGATTCATCAAAGGGTCAATGCTGTGACAGCTTCATTATTGGGTGTCATTGCTGGATTGCTGGGAAGCTGGGGGGAGGTTAGGAAGTAGAGCCTGCTTGAAAGGTCTACCTTAAAATTTCTCTCTCTTCTCTCTCTCTCTCTCTCTCTCTCTCTCTCTCTCTCTCTCTGTGTGTGTGTGTGTGTGTGTGTGTGTGTGTGTGTGTGTGTGTGTGTACAGGTCTAGAAACAAAAGGGACCATCATTTCTAAACCATGACCCCAAAATAATCTATTTACATTGCTTTCCCCTGTATTTATCAGAGCAATGAACAGTTGATTATTATGGTCTGGACTAGAATAGTCAAGGTAATGGACATGATGTTTGCTCCTATCACAGGTCACTCTGCAGGAGCAAAACCATTTCTGCTTCATTAGGGCCCAGAGACTAAATATAAAGTCCTGCATTCTGTCTCTTAGCCTTGCATACATCTTAGACAAACACACATCTGCATCTGCCCCCTGATTCCCCCGCATGCTTGCCACTCTTCCATGGCCTTGACAAATGCTCTTATATTTAATTATCATAACAGGACTATGAAAGGGTTACTTTAATCAGACTCATTTTACAGGTGAGCTAACTGAGTCTAAGATGGTGAAGAGATCTGCTGGAGGTCTCAAAGCTACAGGAGAACATGGGTTTGAAATCAAGTAACTAGGTTATGAGGCTGAACTCATTGCTGTACCTCAAGCTTCACCTTGGATGCTAGATCTCTATTTGTGTGTCTGGTCCTTTAATACACCTACAGGCCATTATCCAGCCTTGGAACTTCCTTTTCCACTCTCTTCTAATCCCTCATATCATCTGAGTCATTCTTGTGACTTCCGTTTCCAGAGCAGGGCTTGTGTTCTCAGCAAGTAGGCACTTGACATCACAAGTCTTCTCCATAGGTTATGTTTTAAGAAGCTCCACACCAGATCCCCTAGCCAAAGGGAAGTATGGCTAGAACCTTCTCAACATACCAGGTTGGAAAGTATGTTGTGTGTCATCTAAAATGTACTATTCTTCTGTCTTTTCACATTAAAGTTCAGAGAATCTCCAATGTCTTGAAAAGCTGTCATTGTATTTTCTCCCAATTCCTCAGCTTCTGGCTATAACACCACTCATGGTGACTGGTTATTGGAGGACCCAAGGAAAATGCTCCCTGGCATATGTGACTCTTACATGTTTATTTCTCCCATAATCCAATATTTAAATTCGTTAGTGAATGGTCTTCCCCGTGCAGACAATCCCATGGCTTCATCTGAACTCAGTAGGTTACTCAAGCTTTGCTGAAAGATGTTAATAGAACTGAGCTGAGAAGTTTGCACAAACCAGTTTCCCACCCATTATTAATCCTGTCCCAGGCCTTCTGCATCAGAACCTGCTGTGCACAAACTCTAACATGTTCAGTGACAAACGACCTAGTCCCCCCCCCCCATTGCTTCAGGCTTGCAGCCACTGGGAGCCAACCCCTTCTATTCTGCTCTATCCCATGTTTAGCCACTTAGCTCAGTGCTGTTACTCGTTTCCATTGGTTCCTATGCTATTAAGCAGTTTGGCCTCCTTTCTCCTTCCTCTCATCTACAAGTTAGCAATCTCTTACTATGCCAACAACCTGAGACATCACATAGAATCTCATTTAAAATTTCATGGCTATACTATGAATTGATGAAATTAAGAATACTGCTTCACAAGCAGTTTCATCACAAGATGAGTTTTAGTTAAAACTCATCATGGCCAAACAATATCTTGCCCCTATGAGGTTTTAAGTGCAACCCAGGTTACTGGGATAAAAGGCTAAGTTTCGTGGTAATTGATGGTGCATGATCAGGGACCTAGGACTATGAAGGTGCTGCCTCATCTAATTGTTAAGGAAGAGATTCCTAAGTGTCATATAGGTTTTCATCAACACTTGCAGTCTGCTTAACTCAGAGCTCTCGGTCCAGGGCAAGGAGCCCCAGCTTATACTTCAAGGCTTCATAGAAATGTCGGTTCTTCTAACCCCAGTAATGAAGCCCCTTTTCAATAAAAATATTAGGGAAATGATCTCATTCAAACTCATCTGTTCTTCCTTCTGTAAGCCCCTATTTTTAACTCTCTATCTCATGCCTGGAACTCCAGGAAGCCAAACCCACAGGCCTCTTCACTTGGGCTTGCCACTGATGTCTACTCCGAGCCCACGGGAAATGCTTTGAGCTCAGAGTGCCAGAATGAGCCTGAGATACTGTCTCTGCTGCGTCCTGCCCTGGTATCTTCTGTGCTGTATCTGAGGGCATTTTCAGAGACAATTAGATCATGATAGTTCTGACCTGGTTGATGGATTTCTTCTTGAAGGGATGCATGATATGAGAGCATTATTTGGAAAGGGTAAACTAGATAGGGCCTAGTTGGGGGAAGTGGGTCACTGGGGGGTGGTGTCCTTGAGCTGTTTTTGTTGTTGTTGTTGTTGTTGTTGTTGACCTGTCCCAGATCTTATCTCCTTTTTCTGCTTCCTGTCTGCTGAAAAATAAAGAGCACCCTTTAACACACACACACACACACACACACACACACACACACACACCACATACCACACACACACAAACACCATGCACACAAATACTATGTACAACATACCATATGTCACACACATACACCATACACACCATACCACATACACACATATTACACAATACCACACACATACACATTACATTATACCACATACCACATACACACATACACACATACACACCACACTACACACCATATACACACACATACACACCACACCACATCTCACATGCCATGCACACGTGTACACACACACACACACACACACACACACACACAAACACACACACACAGTGATATTCGACAAGGAGCATGAAGACAGGTGGCATGGACCAAGTCCTCTAAAACTCTGATGCATAGCAGAGTCCCTCCCTTAAACTGGTTTATGTCAGGTAATTTGTCCCAGCAAGTGAAAAAATAAGAAAACAGCACGTTCGTATTTGCAGTCCAACACATCATGGTGCCTTTTGGGCAGTTCTGTGCTCTGGGACTCTACACTTTATTGAACTCCAAAAGGCTACTTTCTCCTCTTTCCGGCATTGGGATGCAGTATTTGAGTCTCAGGTTTTTAAGTCCCTTGGTGCCTCATTATCTCTTGTTAGCTCCCTTCACCCTTCCCACACCTCTAGAAATAATCGCTTTATTAACGGTTTGAAGCAACTGAGTAGAATTCTATTTTTTATCAGGATCATGATACACCGCACACAGAGACCATGTGAGAAAAATGAACCCAAATCCCTAGAGCATCTCTGAATCTACCTGCCCATCTGTTGATAACCAAGTCAGAAGAGAGAGCCAGGAGGTCCTGACTTAATTTATTTAGATCTAAATGGTGCAGAAGAAGAATCCAGAGCACTGTGGGTGGAGACTACACCAGTTCTAACCCTGTGTGTTCCCACCCACTGGTAGCCAGACTAGTCGGAACAGAAACCCTGCAACAGGGAGATAGAAGATGTACAGAAATAAGCCTGTCTGGGAGCAAAGAGTCTAAAATTCTCCTGCTTCTATGCAATGCATCCTCTGAAAGAATTTTCTGAGTCACTAAAAACAAACATCAGAGACATCCAGATGATAGACTTTGTGATTATTCTGGAATCATCTATAGCTACTGATTTGAAGTAGGTTTTCATAGTCTCATTACTTCCTCTCCATATTCTCTGAAGGTCTCTCCCATGGGATAAAAAAGAAGATGCCAGCCCAAGTGGACATGTGACAAGGTCACCTTGCCACCGTGCTTCTGAACCCGGCCAGTCTATGTTCACAGGTCGCTGTTTTGTTCAAATATTCCTTTGGTGAGTCAAAGTGTGCTTAGGAGTCAATAGACTCCATATCCTTCTCTTCTTTTCCTTCTCTGTGCATCAGGAATAACTTCAAAACATAGCTTGCAACACTATAAAATATGCTGGTGTTCTTTAATTTATATGTAAATTACATGTAAAGGAAAAAAGCATGGGCTTTGCTGTATTACTCTCACTTCTGCATTCTAATGTCTCAAGCAGCCTACTTTTATTACTTGTTTTATTTTGCTTTTTTAAAAATTTGTTTCTCTTGAGACAGGATCTATCCTTGTTGCCATGGCTGGCCCTGAACTCATGACCTCCCTCATCCACCCTGAGTGTACCACCACACCCAGCTCTGATATGGACTCCTTTGTAAAGAAATGGACTAGCCGGGTGGTGGTGGCGCACACCTGTTTGAGAAACCCACTGCCTGCCCTGCCTGCCTCTATTCCTTTGTATGGAGAAAGGAAGGATCTACCATTTGCCTGGAACTTTGCTAATATTTTGTTAACTCTTTTCCATCCACTCAAAAGAACTAATATTCACATACATACATGCACACACATACCAACCCCCATCCCCCTCCCATCCCCACATACTACTATTTTGCAGATAATCAATCAAAGCTCAGAGAAATATATTCTAAGGTTAGAAAGTGGTAGAGCCTGCGTTCTATGCTGGCTTCTGTAGAGTGGATTCTGTCAGTCACTCAGCTTCTCATGAAAAAAGAATTGGGGACCCAGAAGAAAAAAAAATCCTTCTTTGTCTTAGCTCAGTCCAGAGAAAAATTAACTGGGAAAGGGGATCAGCGTCCTCTGGTCTTCTCACTTCCCTCAGCCGGCACCATTCAACCTTGAAACCCCCTCAGTGTGTGAGAGCCAATTTTTCTCTCATTTCCAAGAAGTTACATTTAGCATGAAGTAAATGACCTGAATCCTGCCGCGGCTGTTTCATTCCCACACTCATCTTAGGAATTTGAGCATAGTCGCTATTTTCATCATCCCTTCCCTTCTTGGTCCTTAGGAACGTGGGCCTATTCTTGGGCAAGACAGCTGCCAGGTCAGCTTCATCTTGTCTTTCCTCATGGATCTTGAACCCTGACTCAGCAGCAACAGAGCCCCAGGTGCCTTGATCACCCTTCCAAATGCCACCAGGGCCAGAGAATAGAGATGCCTCCAATAAATAGCCAAACATGGGAGTCGTTTCATCCACTGTGTATTGCTCCATTGATGTTGGTTGCCATGGTGACCTCTGATGATTTTTTGAGCCAGGAGAATTAATCCTATTGAATTTTCTGTCCTAATAACTTAAGAAATTAATTTTCCATATTATAAAATTCAAATGCACAATCTTATGAACCAAGGTTTAGCAAGCCAAACTAATCCAATCAATTGCATTCCAGACTGAGATATGCAGGCTTCTACATAGCGAAAGGGCAGGACTTACTGGAAAATGGCACCATGGACTTCAGTCGTGTTCTGAAAGGTGGCTGTTCATTTTCAAAGAGCTGAGTCTTATGGCAGCACTAGAATTTTCCAGAAAGGTCAAAGCATGCTGAAGCATATAAAGCTCTATTTTCTTTTGCTTGTAAATTTCCAAAGCCTGTCTAGTGAGCCTGAAGCATTCTCAGTCTCTCCTCCCTCTCTGCTCTGGGTTCATCCTTCCTTTTATTGGAAACAAGAGACAGGGATCTCTGAAAAGATGATCCTTAATGTCAAACTCACCCAACTGGACCCCAGAACATGGTGACCTGGGCACCACACCTTTGTGCCCCTCACATCGTCCCTTTATAGCCCATTTTGTTTTAATATGGTTGTGCTGCCAAAGTTTCTGGCCCCAAATCTGGGCTGTTGGGTTGTTCCCACATTTTCTACTCTATTCCAACCATTGTAAAGTCTCTTCTGTCTTGGTCTGTGGCTGTTTTTTGTAAGGACCATCATGTGACTGGGCACTCTGTGTCCTGATTCCCACTTGCCATTCCTCTGGTTTCCTTCAAGACTTTTCACTTAATTCTGCATACACACACACACACACACACACACACACACACACCATGGGCTGTCACACCTATACCCAGGAGATTAACTTTCTTCCCAGCATGCCCTCTTTCTGGGCTGCTATCCTTCTCAGAGGTTTTCATATCTACTTAGTTTGGGAAACTGGCCAGAGCCTGAACTCCAACTGGTTCATGAGAATGCCTTTCCCCATCTCTGGTATTCACTGAACACCCAATCTCCCATCAATCAATGCTGGATTCCCAAGCGTCATCCAGCATCCTGGCTTACCTTCCCACCAGGCTCAGTAATGTCTGCAATGGAAATGTTTGAATTCTCATTTTGAACTAAGCCAGCTGTGCCTAACTTCTTCTATCTCCTGCCTACTCATCTTTTGGGGTTTCTGGAGATAACACCTCCTACAGGCATACTTGATTTAGATCCATTTCTGGAACCTCCACACTGCTTAGGATATGGAGCCAGCAAGGATGTTTGGGTGTCCTATTATAACCACCCTGGCCCACAAACACCCTTATTTATTCTTTCAGTTTTGTATTCCATCCCCCAGAAACTGACAATAGACTGTTCATTGTTGAATGACGCTTTTACAGAAACAAAAGCCTTGTCTGAACATTTTCTTAAATAGCCAATTGTTAAATACTATATAAATTTGTTACTTTTCCAGTTTATAAAGTTTGTGATTCCTCCTGCCTGCCCTTCTGCCACCATGACCACAGCAACTCTTGTAAAAGAAAGCATTTAACTAGGGCTTGCGTACTGTTTCAGAGGCTTAATCCATTATCGTCATGGCAGGGAGCATGGCAGTGTGCAGGCAGACCTGGTGTTGGAGAAGTAGCTGAGAGCTGAATTTCCTGATCTGGAAGCAGCAGGAAGAGAGAGGCACTGTGTCTGGCTTGGGCTTTTGAAAACCCCCAATGATACACTTCTGCCAACAAGGTCACACTTTCTAATCCTTTCAAATGGTGACACTTCCTAGTGACCAAGCATTGAAATCTATTAGCCTATGGGGGCCATTCTCAATTAAACCACCACACCCTTGACCCCGAATTCAAGCTGCCTATTGTCCACTCCTCCTGGTCTCCTCTTTCTACTCCCTCTCTGGTGTATTTGGAATCCTTCTTCTTTTACCCTGAAGAGGGTGATTTTTTTGTCTGTTCTAGCAGACCAGAGCTGACAAAAATAGGTTAAAAATAGTAGAATGTGACAAGAAATACCTAAAACAACTACCTTTTAAATATTATTTAGTAATAAGAATTGAAAACCAATCAAAAGAACAGTGGCATCTCCAAAGATGTTTCTATACAAGTTTCAGTAAACTT